>JAOTRS010000004.1:22389334-22399918 GCA_028565755.1 Dinotopterus cunningtoni
TAATAGTAGGCTAATAAGAAGAAAAAGAAGAAGAAAAAGAATTTAAAATATGTTACATAATACATTCGTTTAATTAAATATAAAACACAAGTTAAATTATGGTTTTTAACTAAGTCAATAAATTTCCAAACATTATTATTATTATTATTATTACTACAGAGCAGTTTGATTTTTTTTCCAATCAATGATACGGGCTAAATAAATAAATAAATAAATATGTTTTTTATTTTATTTTATTATGAAATCATTATTTTTTATCACATGTGACTTACAGGTTAAACGATGAGGTCTATATGCTGAATCTTAGTAATACCTACAGAAGCCATAACATCAATTAACGGATTTATTATTATTATTTTTGTGCTTCGTTGTGTTTCTTCTCGGACTCTATACCTACGTACCTAAACATTTTCCACTTCCACTTATACGTTAGGATTGAATTCAAACATTTTGTGCGTTTTCGTTTTTCCCTCACACTGTCTGGGGTGTGGGGTTGAGTGTGCAGCACTGCGCGTAACCGACGGCCCGCACCTCGCCATGAAGCGCCACGCATCCACGCATCCTCGGTGACCTGCATGCAGGACCACGCACCGACCGCGCACGGCGTAATAACAGGCAGTTATAGAGCGACACACTGGCAGATAAGCAGGAGCTGACGGATTGTGGTGGAGGAATGATTAACACGCGGAGAGGGGGGAGCGGGGTGAGGTGAGCGCGCAGTGCAGCGCGCGGAAGACGGTAAAGCCGAGATCAAAGGGACGCATCCACAGGTTGATAAAGCGTGTAAACTGTCAAACTTTGAACTGTTTCGGCAAACATTCTGAGTCGAGCCTCGAAAAGCATCAGACCTCTCTCTCTCTCTCTCTCTCTCTAATATACCAGATTGGGAAACTCAGCTTTGTTTTTTAGCTTCTAGTCCTTGTACACTATAGGGCCAAAAGTTTGTGTACACCTGACATTACATTAGTTACATTTGTGGCATTTGGCCGACACCCTTATTCAGAGGGACTTTGTTTTTATTTCATTACAAATCTGAGCAATGGCAGGGGGCGTAGAGGTCGTGTGCATGGAGTTTGCATGTTCTCCCCGTGCTTGGTGGGTTTCCTTCTGATTTTCCAGTTTCCTCCCACAGTCTAAAGACATGCAGATTAGGCTAATTGGCGTTCCCAAATTGCCCGTAGTGTGTGAATTTGGACTGGAGGTGCTACCACAGTTGTAAAAATGGGACTAAATACAATGTTAATCACTATTGGCCTCCACAACCCCTAGCTGGACTACAGAGGTTCCTAGATGGATGGATGGATACATCTGAGCAGGTGAGGGTTGAGGGCCTTGCTCAAGTGGAACAAGTTTGAACCTGGGGCCTTCAGATCAGCAGTCCAACGCCTTTACCATAGAGCTCTACCCCACCACCAGTCCCATATAGTGTTCAACATTCCGTTCCTGACTAACCTCATAATAATAACCTCTCTGCTAAATTCCACTAAATTCTGGAGCATTGCTTTGTAAATTTGAGTTCACTGATGTCTGGTGTTCAGGTGCTCTACTGTATAAGGATGAGATCAGGGCTTTCAAGTTGTTCCACTTCAACCTGGGGAAACTCTGTGCTCTTTTGGTGCATTGTAATGCTGGAACAGGTTTGTTCTCTGAGCTGCAGTTAAATGCAATTGCAATGCTACAGCATAGATTTACACTTACAGCATTTGGCAGAAGCACTTATCCAGAGTGACTTACATTTTATCTTATTATGCATCTGAGGGTTAAGGGCCTTGCACAAGAGCCCAACAGGGGCAACTCAACTTGGTGGTGCTGGGGTTTGACCCTGGGACCTTGTGAGGCAGAGTCCAATGCCTTAACCAGAGGCATTCTGTACAATTGTGAAAACTTTGACTTCAGTGCTTCAGTATGTCAAAGAACTGCATAAGGTTAGCTTTTATTTGTCACATGTACAGTCAAATTCTTTATTCCTCGCACATCCCAGCTTTTTGTTAGTTATAGGGGTCAGAGGTCAGAGTGCCATTTTGTATGGTGCCCCTAGGGCAGACAGGGTTAAGGGCCCAACTTGCTCAAGGGCCCAACAGTGAGAACCTGGTAGAGCTGGGGTTTGAACTGGCGACCTTTTGATCAGTAACTTAGCGTCTGAACACACTGAGCCACCACCACCATCCCTGGTTGTGATGGTGTCCACATACTTTTGGTGCACAAGTGTCCACATACTTTTGACCCCATAGTGCACTTGGTGATACTATGTTCCTTGTTATAATCTATACCATATTCGATCCTTTATTCTGTTTTTTTAAAAAAAAGAAAAAGGAATTTGGGGCAAGCATTTTAAACCATTATACTTCAAGACACTGCTGTGTTCAACTGAACCTTTTCATTCAGCACAACATTTCTTTTACCATAAAAAAAACAAAACAAAAAAAAAAACATATAACATGCTTCAATTTGGGGCTAAGATGGGACGAGTGGCTCAGTAAACACTGGCCTGTTGACCAAGGCGAGAGATCCTAATGACACTGGCGGCTACAATGCCAACAGAGCATGACCGTCCTGACTGCTATAAGTGGATGGGAACTGATAACAGGAGAGTACCTGAGAGCTCTTTGCTTACCAAGAGGATTTATCAACTTAGCCCTGTCTTCTTTCTTTCCTTTTTTCTCCGGTGGCGTTTTACGACGCTGAGTGGAGTCCAGCGCTAAAGACAGAGCTCTTTATAGCAGAATAAACCATGGCTAGTCCTAACATACGGGGGGTCAAGGTTTCAATCTCGACGGAGAGGGCTTCAGGAGCTAATGAAACTGGAGTCATGTACACCTACCACAATACATTTTCATTTATTTATTCACAGATGTGTCAGGAGGCATCTCTGGCTGTAGATGAAACTTGATGTTTTAATACCTTTCCTTTACAGATTGTCCACAAGGTTTTGAGGGGAAATAGAGATAAATAAAAAAAAATTATTGTGAGCAAAATATCTTTGAGTCCATTTCTGTCCTATGGAAATAATAATAGCGTTTATAAAAGATAATGGAACGTATGTGCACATCTAAACACCGAAATCTTAATTTGAAGTTTTGCTAAACACCACGACTGACACTGCAATTCATTTAACATCACGCATTGTGATTTTGTGGCTTAACGAATGATTTCCACTCGCACAGATAAAAGCCAAGAGCCATGGGACTCGAGCAGATTTCCTGGCTGTGACAGAGCTACTCTTTATTTTGCATGATACTGAGTGCGAGTGTGTGTGTGTGTTTGCATGTGTGCAAGTCGGGATGTTGTCATTGCCACCCATGGCTTGTCTATTGCAGTGTGTGAAAGCCATGTTATGCTGACCTTCTCTGTAAAGCATAAACCCAGGAGATGAGAGAGAGAGAGAGAGAGAGAGAGAGTATGGGGAAAGAAGGGTGTGCGTGTATGTGTGTGTATGTGTGTCGCAGAGTAAACAGCACTCCGAGCCTGGGAAAGGGCTGGGATGTGTGCCATGGCACTTCTGACTCATACCCCTCGGTTATCAGGTTTGTTTCATGGTCCTACCTGTGATATGTTTATTTTAGCATTCTTCCCTTCATCGCTTTCTCCGGAGCGCCACTATCAGGCATGTACGTTCCCAGAGAAAGGAATGTCCAATCGGACAGTCCGTGTTTAATTAAACCCCATATGTTTTTCTCTCCAACTTCTTCTTCTTTTTTTTCGTTTTTTCGCTCTGGGTCCCTGTAAGAGACAGCGGGAGGGGGGAAAACAAGAGAGAGAGAGAGAGAAAGAGAGAACATGTCCTAGCACTGTTAGATCCATTAGTAGGTCAAGCAACAGTCATTGTTCATTGCTTCCTATATGCTTCTATTTTCAAGAGCTTCACCGAACAATGGTGCTTGCGCGGCCATCAGGTGCTCGCCTAAAGTCAAAACATAGCCGGTGAAAGTCTGGAGAGAAAGCTAACAACAGATCCACATGGAAGACTTGCGTGTTTGTGTACCGACAACACAACAATGGCTCTCGCCATCTTCTGCGCGATAGAGGAAACCAGGTCCTACGGACGAGTGTGAAGTTCGGGTTTGATCTGCGTTGGCTTGAGGTGGAGAGTAAATATGAAAACAGCTGTGGTTGGAATGTCAGGTGGATACCGTACATTATCCCACCACACGCAGGGTGTAGACAGTTCCTGTAGATAAACACAGAAGACTGTTTAGGATGGCACTTGCATTACAAAAGAAAAGCATATATATATATGTATATATATATTTTTTTTTTCATTTAAAGGAAGCATATGTCCTTGTGCATATGTGCATATGAATAAAGAAAAAAATCCCCATTGAGGATATAAGTAAGTGTAATTGCTATGAGCGTAGTAGTAGATTTTTATTCGTTCGTGTACACAATTGGAACTGAAGACCGAAAGCACTTTGCACAGTCTCTCGCAAGGTCCTTGCATTCATTCACCAGCTTGTGCGTGCATTTTCATAAACACATAAACCCCTGGTGATCAGCTCGGATCTCCTCCAGTTCATCTTCGAGCTGAACGATGTGCCCTAAATCACAGGTGATGGAGCGACGCTGACACGCTGGCCTCTCTCCCCTTCACCCGACCCCTACGAGGGCCATTCTCCCTCCTTCCTTACACACATCCTGAGCAGCCGCGTGGAACAGAAGACCTGAACGAGCCGAGCCTGAGTGCCCTTACTCCCTTATTTTCCGCCGCAATAGCCCAATCCACCACTACGCTAACGACTCAGAACTGATAAGAGTCTACTAGGTGACCCTTAAGTATCTTTTTGCCTGCATCGGAGAAGCATTAAGATATTCTTTTCTTACCGCTCAAGGTCTCGCGGTGCACACCTCCGACGGGGCAGTTATCACCCTGTCAATACCGTTAAGCCATTTTGCCATTCTTGATGATATCTGCCTGAGTCAACTGTAACACATAATAAAAGCTAATTGCACATAACAACCCGAGATCAATAAATTAGGATGGAGTGTGGGATAGCCTTTAAAGGCTGAAGAGGCAGAGATTTTTTTTTAAGTGCACTGGTTCAAATTCATTTCCTAATAACTACATGCTGGATGAAAATTAACTTGGCATTAAAATATGGTAATAAAGTCCCTATTTCTAATAAAAACTTACTGAAACTTTATTATATGGGAAAATGAAAGCAAATCTTTAAATTTCAACATAGGCACCAGTGACATCAACCAGTTTCCTCAAGTCTTCTGAAGGAAGTCATTATATGAGATATTGCTAAGATATTGCTCCTGAATCCATGCCACAGAGTCCTCCAGTGTGTCCTCCAGCATTTTCCAGGACGTTGGCTGAGGCAACACGGACCTCATGAAGTCCAGATCTCACTCCATGTATTTTTGTTCCTGTGGGCCTACACGCGGGGTGTGTGATGAATTTTTTAAAATAAAGTTACTTTTCACCTACCCTGTTTGTATACTGGCTATACTTTTCAGTATGTGGAATCATGTAGAAATCTTGCCTGTTCATCTTTACATTCTAACCTTGGTTGTGGGATCTTTGGGACCCTTTATAGACAATGTTTTGGAACGATCTCCAAGCTTGGCCATCAGGAAGAAATGATACTAAGAGGTTTGTCTTACTCAAATGTTTGCTCCTTGGACCTTCTCTCTCTCTCTCTCTCTCTCTCTCTCTTTGTCTGCTTCTTCCATCATCAAGAGTAGGCATTGTGCTGGTGTAAGACCACAGACTAATGACGAGTAAATACTTTGCCTAACCATTAACACAGGACCGCTGTTTGAACAAGCCAACACACAGGAATGGCATTTACGGTGGGGGGCCAATTTTGATAGAGAGCAATCTTCATCAATTAGTTCCATCACACCATGTGTGTGTGTGTGCGAGAGAGATGGGGATAGATAGGGAGTGAGTCAGAGAGAGAGAGAGAGAAAGGGAGAGAGAGTTTGCCCAGCATTTAATGGCACTCTAACCTGAGAGAGGATCATTAACCCATTAGACTAACATGTTTCTACGGCTTTCCCATAGGAGACGCTTTACTCCAAGTGTTTCCAAGCTTACAGTAAACCGGAGACATGAGTAGAGGAGAAACCTTTACTCTAAGCTCATTTAGACTCGCGTTTATTACACGACCTGTTAACGACTTCGTAGGTGTGGGTACTACACAAGGAAATTATTGGTTCTGGTAACTGAAAATAGTAATAATGTAGTTTTTAATACAGCAGCAGTTGTTTCATCACACTTCTAGGGTCCTTTGTTTGATCCTGAGCTCAGGTTCCTGTCTGTTTGACATTTCAAGGGTTCTCAGGTTGTCCATCTGTATTTATTTAATATTTTATCTCATTGACATGATGAATTGTTTTTTAGAAATATGATTATAGTGTTGGAAATCAGTAATATCGGTAATATTTTTCGGTTGGCTGGAACGGATTATCTGCGTTTACATTATTTCTTATGGGAAAATGCGCTTCACAATACAAAATTTCCACCTTAAGAACTCGCCTCCAGAACGGATTAAATTATGCTGAGATACCGCTGTACTCATGGTCTATCCTACTCCAAGATGAATTTTCCCAGTGTTCCCAGGACCGTCCCGTCCCCAGATCCACTATGACCCCTAACAGGATACCGAAGATCTTTATACGTAACAGTGTCCCGAAAGTGCCCTTCACACCATTATGTGTTTAATACACTTGCCGCAGTGTGAGTTTATGGACTTGGTACTCGCTCAGAAGGAAAATCTAAAGGTTGTTTCTTATTCATAGAAAACATTTCTAAAGAGCCGTGATATTGACATCACGTCGTTAAAGTCTGCGGGGTTGTGTTTGTTTTGGCTTGAGCGTTCCAGCATTGTATCGAGGAGTACTCCGTCTATTTCTTCCTCTTCTCTGTGGCCCGCTCTTCCTGTTTGGCAGCAGCCCCATTCTCATAGACGTGCAGAGCTGTATAAATGAAGCACACGTCTTCGGTTTGGGCTTACAGGCAAAACAATCACATGCTCCGGTGACAAGTGAACGAGACTCGAGCGGCGAAGTGAATATGTTGATTGATGGAAGTATGGGCTGAAGATTTTTTTTTTTTTTTTGTGGTGGGGGAGCGGGTATGGATGTAAATTGGGTTTAATGGCAGATTCTTGCTGAGGTGGGGATTACGCGATCTGAGAGGTTGGGAAAAAGTTGTATATTTTCTGAGTATGGCGGCTGGTGGAAACAGTTCGGGCTGTACTGAGGAGGACCACCCATGTCCCTTCTTTTCAGGAAATCTCCACTGGCATTCATTAGAGCCATTTTTTGAGGTGAGGATTCTGTGGCCAAAACACCTGTGAACGCAAAAATTGGAGAAAAAAAAATCTTGCTCCGAACATGGGTGACTAGGGGAAAAAAAATAACTTAAAGTCGAGTTATTTCATTCCATATGTTTTTCATGCACAATGGAAAAAATCTCACACACGCCTTGTGTTGATGTGTTACTGCGACATATGAACCGTACCGGGGAAAGAAAATCTTTTCGGAGCTACTCACAAGCCATTATGTGAGAAAATAAATGTCGTTCTGGATGGAATTCGGGCTCCTTGCACAATCCGTGGGTGCTGTGTGAAATATTTTACAAGAAATCGCTCGGATATAAATGGGGGTTCAATCTATCCCCGCACTGATCCAGGCACTTTATAGGGACTTTGGGGTGTTTTACCTCATGGAGACACCGATAAATCTGTCTCCTACAGAGATTCGTCTCCCGGCTCGAACAGGGAACAAATTGTGGCTTTCAATGGGGGCAAAAGAAGTGACCTGTCAGACCGCACCATTTATCACGGCGACAAAATGCCTTCTGCTCCTTTCTGCTGACCTCCTCCAATCTCACGGGAAGAGCATGTTCAGTAATTGCGAGGCTTTGAATATTTTCATTTAATCAATATTTGCTTATTCATTTACAAGCCACAGAAGAGATTTTAAATTAAAAAAAGACGATAGCCTGCTATGTTTAAAAAAAATGTTAATGCTTCATATATATATATATATATATATTACTGTGCAAAAGTATTGAACCATTGAACCACCCCTTATTTCTTCATATATTGCTTCCAAAGAGTCACACATTCTTGTATTTTTAATTTAGTCTTGAGGAAAAATAGTTCCTAAAAGAAAGCTTTTCAGTCCAGTTTTAGTCCAGTTCCTGGGCCCAAGCAGATTCCAAGAAATGTTTTTTGTTTGTTAAACTCTATGATTCATTCAAGCATAAAAACATCCAACTTAAGGCATGAACCAGTGAGAAACAGGTGCAGATGATGACAGATGATCAGGCCGGTGATTAGTATACTGGTGATGCTGAACGCTGAGTGATTGGAACAGACGAGAGGGAAAATGAGGTCGCTGCTGAGGTTCTTATGTAAACAACCAGTTTTTAAATCTTTAGGCACTTTGTAGCCTGTTGCAGTAAAACATTTTTTCCCATTTCTTTTATTTAATAGGATTTTTAATAGTTTAATTTAATTCAATATGAAGAAATAAGGAGAAGCTCAAGACTTTTGTACAGAACTGTACGACCAGAGAGGGTTTGGATCTCACCTTTGGTGTGCATGAAGTTTGCAGGTCCTTTTTGGTATCCCTAAATGCCCACGTTTTAGGTTTATCAGTGTTTCCAAATTGTCAGTAGTGTTTGTGCCTTGCATTGGGTTGGCACTGCATCTTTGTGCCATGAGTTTTCTGGAATAGGATAAGGCAGGATAAAGTGGCAGCACGATAGCTTAGTGGTATGTTCTCCTCATGCTTGGTGTGTTTCTTTGGGGTATTCCACTTTCTTCCAATTCTAGTTCAGGCTGATGAGCATTTCCAAATTGCCCATGGTGTATGATTGGGTGTACACTTATTTAGGGTGTACCCCACCTTGTGCCCAAAGTGTTCTGGTCCCCTGTGACCCTACTCCTGATTTGTGTTATAGATAATATGTTTAGCATTCTTCCTCAATCTATCTAGTAACCTCTGTAGTCCAACTAGGGGCTGTGGAGCCCAATTTTATGACCATGGTAGAATCTCCAGTCAGCATTCACAACTTGGAAACACAGATCAGCCTAATCTGCTTGTCTTTGGACTGTGTGAAGAAACCCACCAAGCATGGGGAGAACATGCAAACCTCATGTACACAAACCCTGAGATGGGAATCGAGCCCAGACCCTGGAGGTGCAAGACGACCATGCTAACCACTGCGCCACTGTACCACCATGTTTAGCATTCATGATATCTATTCCCTCTTCATGTGCTTGTTGAATATTTGTATTTAAAAAAGTATTCTGTATAATTTGGCTGTCCATACTGTCATGCACCCAAAGGATATTTATATTTCATGCATGGTTTCCCTATATATTGATGCTCATTTGCATTAGCAGTCCTCCTACATACGCTACATATCGATAGCTCTGTTAGCATCAGCAAATTTTAACTAATTACCAATTTAAATCCCAGTCATAACTAACATCAATCTTAGCACTGATATGTCTAATCAAAGCTGAGCTACGTCATAAATACTCACGTTACTGTATAAATACTGAGTGATAATGACTATGATGACTGCGTGATGACTAAAAGGCTGTCTCGTACAGTCATGCTAACAGTGTCAAATCTTCTGTTTAATATTTAACCCAAACACTAATTGTTCTGCTGATGAAGTTCAGATTTCTCTTATTTTATTGGCAAATCGTGCATCTCGCACAGCCGCGTGTGATGAATGAGCTATCGACCTCTACATGTCAATAAAGTGCATATATGGGAAATAAAGTCAAGTTGTTCTCAATGGCTGGTATCTGGAAGGATAAATCAAAGTACCAGCCAATAATAAATGCATCATGCCTCTCTGTTGTTTTTTTTAAAGCCCTCTGGCAGGTGTATTGAGTAGGAAGCCTTGTGTGAAAGAAAATGGAGTTTTATTGATCAGAAACAAGTGCACCGAAAATCCACTGACATCCACGAAAATGATCTTCTTCTACAAATCTTTATAGACTCCCCATACCGGAAATCCAAATTATGTACGTAGAATGGATTTTTCTTTTGGAACCGTCAGCCAAAATAACACAACGATAAGCCTTTGGGGCTTGTTCTATTAAAAAAAAAAAAAAAAACTAGTGTTAGTACGCATCGCTGATGGTTAAAGAGTTTGTAGAAACAGTTCAAAGGTTAAAAGTAGCGCATTAGTAGCTTATTTTAAAGTAGATTATTAAATCTACATAACTGTTCATAACATCACTTTTACTCAATATTTTGCCATCTTCAGGCAGATATCTAAGTCCTGCAAAAGTCTCATTAAATTCCGTTCAGCGGTCGATTTAAGATGCGCTGCTGTTTGACGCATGTGCAATACGCGGTCAAAACTTGTTATTTATAACCTTTCACAAAACTGCTCATAACTTTACTTCTACTCAACATTTTGATTTCGTTTATGGTGATGGTTTAAATTCCGGCGGATATCTAAGTGCTGCAAAAGTGTAATTAAATTCTTTGACAGACATACAGACAGACAGACATACAGACATAATTTTTTTTTCTGAGACTGGTTTCTGGTCCTCCAATGTATGAAACGTAAAACTAACAATGTACAGTACAGACAAAACCTTT
>JAOTRS010000004.1:22401077-22420111 GCA_028565755.1 Dinotopterus cunningtoni
TTCAGGGAATTATTCTTTAAAAAAAAAAAAAAAAGAAAAATCAAGTTTCTAAGACGTACATCTCTTCTGACCACCTAAGTAGGTCACTGTTGTTGTTAAAAGTTATCTTTTCCTAGTTTAAAAAAAAACAAAAAACCTTCTTTGACCTCAACAGGTTCACTGCAGCTCCCAGGAGCAACTTGTTTCAAATCTCTGTAACGGGAAAACATTACTGATTCAGCTAGATAGAGAGAGAGAGAGCGCCAGAGAGAGGAAGAAAAAAAAAACACAAATAGAGCCATCCCTCAAAATGTATGTAGTCTACTGACGTTTATGAAATAGGCACCGCGGTAATGGACTCCTTTACCTTGACTTCTACAGGTATTGGCTTATCTATGTAGAGCTCTTCGGCTAGTTTCTTTCACGTTTTCTCTTTCTCATCAAACCCGTATCGTCTCCAGGAAGCTGATCGATGAGTCTTTGCGTCTGAGCCTGAAGACTCTGTGTGATCCCGTAGGTTCCGCTTTAGGGAAGCTTCGTTCCCTTTAATTAGCGTTAATTATTGAATAATTTGTGTGCATAAAGCTAGAATTGGCTCAGTTATCGTTATGATAAGCGGTCCTTCATAAAGTTATTAATTTATGAATTTTGGCAGTAAGGTGGCGTAGTGGTTAGCACTGTTAGCGCCTCGCACCTACAGCGTCCAGGTTCGATCGTGCGTGGAGTGTGCATGTTCTCCCTCAGTGATTGGTGGGTTTCCTCCGGGTACTCCGGTTTCCTCCCACAGTCCAAAAACATGCAGGTTAGACTAATTACACTAATAGTCTGTGATTAATCACGATTAGTCACAATTTTTAAAATACTCAGATTTACTTGTATTATAAACGTGCAATGTTGGAATAAAGAAATGCTCGACAAACTGATTAGAGGAAACAGATTATTCAGTTCCCCTTGCATACATAACTTGTGATGTTACCCCAGTTATCTTATAAACGCGCCATTATCGCACACAGCTGGGTAACCGTGCTGCGATTATGGGAAGCAATTAGGGTCAAACTTGGTCACATGATTAATTTGCATAAAAAAATTGTGATGCAATAAAATTTATAGGTTATTCACATGCGTTAATGCGTTAGTATTGACTGCCCTGAAATAAATACAGTGGTCACCATTGGTGTCCATGGTCCCCTGTTGGACTACAGATGTTCCTAGATGGATGGATTTATACATTTTTATTAACCTGATATTTTCAAGTCAGAATTCCAAAGGAGCTTTTTTTTTGCAAATTATTTTTCTTGCTAATTGAAAGAGTGTGATGCAGATTTTTTATTTGGAATAAGGAATTTTATTGACCAATAATAACAGTTCTCACGTCAACCCTTTCCAAACCTGGCAAGTCGACAGACATGAGATTTCTGTCGGAACTCAAGCAGACAGACCTTTCTGGGTACTCGAGAGGAAACTAAGGAGGTGGTGGGCCAAGGGATTTCCTGTATCAATATGTTCGGCTTGCGCTTTCCCCCATTTTACTATCAGTCTGAGGGCCTTTAGCCAGCCAGTGTCTTCCCACATAAAGCACATCAGCATGTCTGTCCTCTGCAGCTTGAAAAGACTTCAGCGAGAGAGAGAGAGAGAGAGAGAGAAAAGCCACCGAGGGGTCCTGTCTCAACCCTTCAGGGAAACAAAAAGAATTTTTCTGCAGTGTTCTTTTCCTTGTGGCATCCTAATTCGCGGTCCTTTAAACGACAAAACGACTGAAGCAGAAACACGCTTCATCTGCATGGCAAGTCCTTGGTCTATTGTATGATTTCCGAGCCCTTTGGATGGCACGGAAAGTGTTTGAAAAGAAGTTTTTTTCCCCTGCATTGAAACACATTATAAAACGTGAATGGTGACAGTTTTGTTGAACGATGAAAGAATATTGATTTGTTTAAAAAAAATCCATACACGTTTATAAAGAGTTGTTATATCTTAATCAGAGACCTGATCTCAGCTTGCAGTTTTTTTTTTTTTGTGCTGAGAGAATTTGTGTTTTATTAAGGAAATGTCTGTGGAGTAGAGAGAAAGAAAGAGGTGCTTGCTCTACTTGCTAAGGATTAGGATACGAGGTACTGTAAAAGCATGCCTCTTTAGAAAAGAGAGAAAAAAAAACCCTGGACTGCACACACATATGTACATTAAGAGGACATGAGAAACAGCGATGCACACCGCCCTGGGTGAAGGTGTCTCATCGACGATGTGAACGCGGTATGTTCTGCTTCAAAAAAAAACAAAAAACAATCTGACTTTTAATAAAGCCCGAATAATGACATACAGACGATCGTTTTTGTCTCAGCTAGCCAATGTGTCCGGGATACAGACAGAACTCAGCAAAAACGGTGCTGTGTGTGGTTTTGGAGCAGAAAACATTCTGTAGTTTATTAACGTCTCCTCCCCCCTAAAATAGAAAGGAACCAATTAATCCAGACTGGCCTGTGGCTTCGAGAAGAACCACGCAGGCCACGGTTTGCTTGCAGTACTTGGCATGGCCGTGCTTTATCCCTCCCCACTTTTCCGACCATGTCAGAAAGAAAGAAAAACACAAAAATGTGAGGCCTGGTGCAAAACTCCAGAGTCAGTTGTGTTGCCCACACAGGGATTTGGGGATTACTTCTGGATTACCATATTTCAAACTTCCTGTGGTTATAGCACATTCATCAGAAGTAAGAAACGCCACGTTCAAATTATGAACCAGGACGAGCGTGCTGAAATGTGAAGGAAGGGTTTAAATACTATAAGTACAAAGTGTTAAATATTGGGTAATTCTTAAATCAAATCAAATTCATTAGCAGGAAACACTTTTTTTTATTTCTTCCTGGAATTTTCCTCAATAGAGGGCATCATTCCTCCTGTATTTAATCTGTAACAGGGATTTGGAGATCGTCATCCTGTCCAATTCCTATTGGAATTGTCCTTAACTAAGAGTCAGCCAACCAGTCTCCCTAACAGTCTCTCGCTCTGTTTCTGTCTCTCTCTCTCCCATCTCTTAACCGGAACCAGAAAGTTTTTACCAATTATATATTACCAATATTACCAGCACTGGAATCATATTTTTGCATATAAAAACAATCAAATCATTTAGAAAAGACATGTAAATATTAAATAAACAGACATTAAACCTCACTTAAACCTTAATTTCAGATTCCTCTTGGCACGGCTGCTTAAAAAAAGTTTTGTTTTCTTCTTGCTACCGTCCTTGCTAACATTCTTGGGACGCGTGGTGCTATGTCTTCACTAAATCTTGCACAAAATGCAAAAATTCCATTTGCGTCATCCATTGACGCAGACATGTTTTCAACGGATCCCGGACGTACGTGCAACTTAGCCGGGGTTCGGCTCGGTCGTTCATATGTCGAAAGATGTATGTATGCCAGTGTACATTTCATTTACATTTAGGCATTTTGCAGATGTTCCTATCCAGAGTGACAAAGAACAAAAGTTCTTTAAACTTTCCATCACTAAATAGATTAAATACCATTTAATATGTTACTAAGTACCATTAGTCAAATACTGGTTTTAAATTTTCTTTTTGTGTGTGTGTGTGTGTGTGTGTGTGTTTGTGTGTGTTTGAAATTAGCAGCATTAACCCAAATATCTAAGAAACAGACTATACTATGAAGATTGCCAGTGACTTAACTGTACAGACATTTAGAACAATTTAATTCCACCACCTATGTGCGAGAACAGAAACCAGTCTAGAGCATTTACATGCGGAGGTTTGCAGCAGATCAACATCTTAACAAAACCACATGAAAGTTCTGAAACTAGCCAAAAAAAAAAAAAACAGTAAGTGGAACATGCTCACATTCACATTTCACACACACATCTCGGATGTACAGACATGATGTACCCCATAAGCCCCTCTTCCCTCCTCCAATCTTTGCAATAGATCTTGTAAAGGAAATAGTTATACTATACTACTGTAATATTTTAATACTCAGTTTCTTTGTGGAAGTTTATTAAATGTAATTCTGATGATTGATTATAAAACAAGATCTTGGAGGCCGCAGAGTATTTTTAAACTAGGCCAAACTTCCAACCCTGTCATTAATTATCCTCCTTCTCCTCCACCGAAAATGTTCACAGAGTGCAGAACTGCTACTGTAACTGTTACTGTAAATAATACTGTAAGAGTTACAGTAAACAACCCACAGTGATGATGATGGAAGAAAAATGCTGTAATTCTATTGGCTGGATTATTTCATTACACTGCCTGGTGCCAATCTATTAAAATGTGGTGTCAATGTGTGAAAATGATTACTCATGTTCTCAGAGCCGCTGTCTTACGATCTAATGTCATCAGGGAGGAAAAACTCCTTAGAAGTGATAACCTGGTCGTTCAGTACATTCAGGTCGTCAGCTGACTTCATTTTATTGCTGAGTCTAGACCTGAGCGACTAAAACAACTTCAGATCATAACACTGTCTCCAGTGCCTTGGACAGTGGACACTATGCATGATGGGTGCATTGCTTCATGTGCTTCCCTTCTTACCCCGACACGCCCATCGCTCTGGAATAGGATCAATCTGGACTCATCATCTATCAGCACATGACCTGTGGTTTTGTCAAGTGGTTTTCTTATGGACACACAGCTGTTTAGTCCCAATCCAGTGACTCTTCATCACATTGTGGGTGTGTGCATGAGGAAATGCTCTTACTTTTTAAACATAGCACTGGTTTCTCTGTCCATTTTCTTCTGATGCAACTTCCCCAAGTATTTAAGTGATCCCCATATGTTATTTTCCCCCCACTGACGTTCCTTTCACCAAGTTGATGGTTCAGCACTATCCTCCCAGGGTCTTATTGATGCATCGGACAGTTCTTACCCCAATTCCAGTCATTTCTAATTTTCTAAGTTGTTTTCCTGGCTTGCTACACGCCTATAATTTGACCCCTTCTGAAACAGCCATTTTTTTTTTCCCATATAAATTGCATGTGTCACATCTGATAATCTGCCAAAGTGCTGTATTTATGCACTTCCAAACCACTTTATACTTATGGATAACTTTTCAATTTTATCTCATTTGTAAAGGAATTATTAATTACTTTGGATTTATTAATAATTGAAATGAAACATTTTCAGCAATCATTGTTGTTAACCATCCGAATGACAAGAATTATCTTCACTCTCTGTAATGAGAAACCCAAACATCAACAGATATACTGTAACTCTGTTAGCATGACATCTCTGTTCACGTTATTAGTTGTTGCTATGGCAACAAAGAAGCACGGAGTCTTTGAGGGAGAAAAAAACAAAAAATCTCATCTGTAGTCACAGAATCCTGGAACTGAAGGCTAATACTTACAGGTATTTACTGGTTTCACTCCCTACATGTTCACAAGTACTTTGCTTGCACAGCTGATGAAGGAATTTTGGCTCATGTCCTGTTTCTCTTAAAAACTTTTGCACAACGCAGCACTTTCTTAATAAAAAAAAAACAAAAGAAAAAACATACAGTATATCAAACATGTGCTACTGAACTAAATACGTAGCAGTTTCTGCCTGGATTCCTCCTAACATGTACAGTATGTATACAGTACTGTGCAAAAATGTAGTGCATCCTGAATGATTTTTTATTACTTTTGACTATGTTTATTTTATGTCTGCTTTTGTGTGTTAGTAGAAACTACATGTTCACAAGTGGATAAAAAAAATAGAGTATAGGGACATTTCTGACTGTTAATATAATTGAAACAATAATAATATAAGAATATTAAGAATAATATAAAAGACCAGTCAGTCGTTTAACATTAAAAAATGTAACTTAGGTGGTTTTGGGTTCCTCTTGTGCCACCAGTGAGGCTGTGGTCCTCTGGGGCCTCTGGCCCTCTGGGGGTTTGCTGTGGAGTCCAGCACCAGGACATTAGTGATGCGTCCCATGTGTCCTCTATTAGACTGGGATCTGGGGAATTTGGAGACCAGGACAGCAACCTTCAGCTCTTTGCCTGCTTGTGCAGCAGGCTGTGGTGCACCGGGTGTTCCAGTACCTTTCTATCATGTCCAGTATTGAATTTTTCCGGTGATTTGTTTTACTGGTTGGGCTGGACTTTGGTCCCCGCAGGCATGGGTTCCCATGATCCAGTCACCAGTTTACTGGTATACATCATAATTGATGTAAATGTAGTAATGCTAGGCAGCATAGGAGTGTATAGCACTTGATAGCGCCTTGCACCACCAGGGTCCGGGTTCGATTTCTGCCTCGGGTCTGTGTGCATGGAGTTTGCATGTTCTCCCCGTGCTTGATGGGTTTCCTCCGGGTACTCCGGTTTCCTCCTACAGTGCAAACACATGCAGATTACGCTAATTGATGTTCCTAAATTGCCCGTAGTGCCTTGCAATAAATTGCCACATATTCCAGGGTGTACCCCACCTTGACCTTCTCTTGACCCTGTATACAGAATGAAGCAGTTTGGACCATAAGTGAGTGAGTGTTAATGCCACATGGTGTTAATGCTATGGTTGATCGGTGTTAACAATATGCATGTACTGTATGCATGTGAAAAAAAAACTCAATTGTTTTAGAACCGATCAACTAAAACCAGCATGTTAAATAAAATCAAATATTTCAACGCCACTGGTAAATAGGAAGCGGTGAGTGAAAATTAAGTAAGGACAAAAAAAAAATCTTGATATTCTTTTCTAGAGTTTTCTCAGCCACAGGAAGAGATAGGAAGTCCAGGAACAGGCTTGATCAATGTCATAGTGTGCAAAGAGGAAGAAACAACATGGAAGGGTGCAGAGGGCCTGGCTATTTTTGCGCAGCCAGACGGAAATGGGATGCGGTCCAGGGAGGAAACAGATAGGCTAAAGCTTGTCGTATGCTAACCTTAAGCAGGAAAGAAGCTTGAGACGTATTTTTTAGATGTATTTCGGATTGAAAACAGAAACAAAACTTATGGATACAAGCATGCACAGAACAACAAGACTGTAAACACACACACACACAAGGAGTTAAGGGTTAAGCTGATATCCTAAATCTAGTCTGAGCGCTCTTCCTTTTTCTGTAATTGATTCCTAATTATAAAACACGCTTGAAAACGGTTTTCTACGTAGGTGGTATTCCTACTGCGTATGCTTTATTAAGAGGACGTAAATCTTACATCTGACAGCTCTACAGTGGAGCGTTCCTAAAAATATGGCCCGTGCAGGGCAGACCAAAGGGGCTGCCCGTGTGGTCTCACCTCAGTCGCTTGCAGTTAATACCTCAGCTGCACAAGCCACTTTAAATCACGTCATCCAAAGGAGGAAATTCATGGCGTTTGTTGAGGGAAACTGGCCATAAGTTACAACGTTTCTGTCCAAATATAACTCTGTTTCATATTAAGTGAATATTCTACAGGTTCAGTGCAATCATGTAATTAAAAAGAAAAACACAAAGATTGGCCTGTTTTAATATAACCTCTGGCAAATCTTGTTTCTTCTTACATGAAAAAAAAAAGTTTATAGCATCTGTTCCAAGAGTCGCATAAAACTCCTTTCAGCAGTATCGATGTGTGAACATCTCACCCATCCGTACATTTCAAAAGCACTTTATTTAGACTGAATGTTTCTCGAGATTTCTGAACTCTCTCATAAGTAGTGGTGGACCACAGTGTTTAGTTTGGGGCGGTCAGACACGCTGTCCTGTTGCCCCGTTTTTACAGACCGCAGGGCGAGGAAGGCGCTTGTTCAACATCTTTCCCTTCCTACTGGCCAGCTCAGCTGTACCTCCCAAGTGTTTCAAGCATGGCACACTGGGGATAATCATCAGAAACGAGAAGTGCTTGTATTACAGAATTGATAATCAGATTTCTTGTGTTATATTTTATATCATTTTCATGAGGAATGCTCAATGAAAAAAAAAAAAATTCCTGGCAAACCATCTGTAATTACTTTCAATTAAGCTGCCAAGATAGAAACAGATTGATTTAAACAGGTTTTAATTGTATTTCCATGATCAACCGTATTGATTATAGTAATCTGCATTACGTCAGTCAAATCTGCCCCATCGCAAGCTCCTGGCCTCTCCTCACTGGATACCGGTTAAAATGTAATTTAAAGTTACATTATATTTGTTATATGTTGAAATCGCTACACAGCGTGGCACAAAACTACAGTATATTCACCTTCTTTGTTTTGACAGCTTGATATGTATACCAGCCTGATGTGTTTTTTATAAAGACATCCTGAACAGTAGATTTTCCACAAGTAGATCTTATTCCAATTGATTTATCTTTTGGGACATGATGAGGAGGGAGAGAGGTTCATGAAGTGTAAGGCAAAAGAGGAACATTATGTAGAAGGAGAAAATAACCTGGTGAAAAAAGGGCAGGGGAACATGTTGGGAAACATTAATTAGTTTTATGGTGTGGAATGGAACAGGGACAGGATGTAGAAGGGCAAAGGGACATATTGTGGAAGAGGACAGGGACATGGTGAGGTAGGGGAGAGGGACATAATGGACAAGGAGAGGGACATGATGAGGAAGGGGAGAGGGACACAATGTAGGAGAGAGGTACATGATGTAGAAGGGGATAGGAAAATAATGTGCATTGCAAGAGAGACATGATGTAGAATGAAATTATGTGGAAGAAGAAAAGGACCTTGTGTTAAAGGGCAGAGGGACATTTTGGGAAACATGAAATAGTTTTATGGTGAGGAATGGAATTGAGAGAAGGTGTAGAAGGGTAGAGGGCATAATGTGGAAGAAGAAAGGGACATGATGTAGAAGAGGAGAGGGACATGATGTAGAAGAACAAAAAAAACATTGTGTAGAATGGTGCAGAATGGAACAGGGACATGATGTGGAAGGGGAGCGGGACATGATGTGGAAGTGGAAATGGAAATAATGTGGACAGAGAGAGGCACATGATGTGGAAGAAGAGAGGGACATGATGTGGAAGGGGAAAGGGACATGATGTGGATGGAGAAAGGGACATAATGTGGATGGAGAGAGGGACATAATGTGGAAGAGGCAAGGAACATTATGTGGAAGAGGAGAGGGACATGATGTGGAAGGAGAAAGAGACATGATGTGGGAGAGGAAAGGGACATGATGTGGAAGAGGAAAAGGACATGATGCGGATGGAGAGAGGGACGTGATATGGAAGAGGAAAAGGACATGGTGGAGAAGGGGAAACGGACATAATGTGGACAGAGAGAGGAACATGATGTGAAAGGAGAGAGGAACATGATGTGGAATGAAAGGGGGACATGATGCGGATGGAGAGAGGGACATGATATGGAAGAGGAAAGGGACATCATGTGGAAGAGGAGAGGGACATGGTGGAAAAGGGGGAACGGACATACTGTAATGCGGACAGAGAGAGGGACATGATGTGGATGGAGAGAGGGACATGATGTGGGAGAGGAAAGGGACATGATGTGGATGGACAGAGGGACATGATGTGGATGGACAAAGGGACATGATGTGGAAGGGGAGAGGGACATGATGTGGAAGGGGAAAGGGACATGATGTGGATGTACAGAGGGACATGATGTGGAAGGGGAAAGGGACATGTAAGATCCGGAAGTGGACATGTATGACCCGGACCCCTCGTGGCTGTTTAGTATGATTGAGACCTGGTGACTCTGAAGGCCACCAGCATGTCATTTATCATTTTCATTCTCATCAGTCCACTGAGTGAGACACTGTGTCCTGTTCATGGGGACATTCTGATCCTGGAATAAGACTGCACCAATACAGATGGAACTGTTTCATAAGGAGATAAAACGCGACTTAATGGTATATAATAATATAGTATAAGAACTTTGTATTGAATTGCAGGGACTTTTTCCTCTAAAGCTGGCCTATCTTTTCCTTTTGTTTGACATGTGTCTGTATAACGGCTGATCGTCTCATCCTGTGCACGCACACACACACACACACACACACACACACACACACACACACACACACACTCTCTAATGCATGCTATCAGCAAAAAGCTATTACATATTTAAGTAGCTATGAAGTAAGCACATTTATTTGACCAATATGTTCCTCAGAGGTGATAGCAGCTCGCCTGTGGAAGCATTCCAGCATCTGATTTTAAAAAGGCTATTTATTACACTTCAAGACGTGCTGACCTCCAATTCGCAATTTAGTCATCTAGGTTTTATTTGGCACGAGGCAGTCAATTAATGCATAAATACTTTAGCACGCTTACAGTAAAAGAAAAGATGGATATCGATCAGCTCCATTATTACAGACACGTTCCCCTGACAGCAATGTAATGAACCAGAATGAAGATACCACACGCCATAACCACAGACTACAAACCGTAAAGGGATTTTTACTACAGCGTGATTGATATCTATCTGATTTAGCTAACATTTAAAATAAGTTTTCAAAGCAAAATGATTAAGTGTTTAGGTTGAATTGATGAATAAATAATCATGAATAACAGCCTTTTAAAAAAAAAATTCAGGTTAATATACAATATGCATCTCTTATAGCTTTGTTTCTCCTTACAGAATGTTTTTTTGCCTTTTTTGTTGGAATCATTTTAATGATTACAAAAAAAAAGATCAAATATTATGATAAATCTACCTATTATATCGAAATGCCCGCTCAGGTGGAAGAAATAGGAGTATATGTGTAGTCATCTTGACCTCGCAGCCATATTGTGATGAAGCAGCAGGAAGGTGAGATTCATTTCAGCTCTGCTTAGACGTGCAGTCCTGTAGTGACCCAGGTAGACCTCGCCGGCTTAAAGAAGTCAGCATTCTACACTAAGGGTTACTGTATACTCGACGCATTGTCCATGCCTACATGTGGGGGACGTGGCAGCTGTGCAAGCAGCATAGTTCACATTCTTTCCTGGGTGCCGTTTTTACATCTGGAAGATTAAAAGCTCTGTCCACTAGGGGGCACCGTGTTTCAAAGCTGGAACATACTGTACCTGTGCCAGCACCTGAATACCTTTTTTGGCCACTTCGAATGAAAAGTAAAGTAGGAAGGTGAAGAAGCTGTAATACATTGGGACATTAATACACAAACGTTGTCACGACTGTTGTCTGACCACCATTGAACAGTAACATCTACTGTAATGTACAACCTGAAACTGGGATGGATTTAATTGAAATTTTGTGTCATAACATATGTAATAGGCATCACGGTGGCTTAATGGCTAACACTATTGCCTTGCACCGACAGGGTTCGATTCCCGCCTCGGGATCTGTGTACACAAAGTTTGCATTTTTGAGTAAACATTTACAAAAATGATCAAAAATGTCATTATTACAAAAGTATTACAGTAAATAACCCTGTTGCTATGGAAACATTAAATTAGTTCTGGCGCAATCACTTATCACCAACACATAATTACCTTAAAGGAATTCAAATTCAGGGGTTTAAAATGCAGTGACCTCCAGAGTTGGGGGTTTGGATCGAACCTCTGTTCTTTGTGCATTGAGGGTACAAGCTCTCCCCATGCTTGATGGGCTTCCTCCAGGTACTCTGGTTTCCCCCCTACCAGTGCAAAGACATATTGTTTAGGGTGACTAGCATTTTCGAATTGATTGTGTGTGTTCTTGTGGCTTGTGATGGGTTCATAACACTCCACCTTCTACCTTGAGTGTCCTGGAATAGGCTTCAGACCTCCATGAACCTACACCAGATAAGTGGTATGGAAAAATGATGAATCTGTTAAGGTTTGCCTAAAAAAAAAAAAAAAAAAACTTTGAGCATATAAAAAATTACACACCCACGACTACGTCCACCAAAGATCATCAGTCAGGGACCCAAACAATAATGAGTCAGAGATGTCACTAATAAGAAAGACAATGATAATAATGAGACATGCTGTTTTGTTGCCAGTCTGGTCATGTGATGGATGGATGTGGTGAATGGAGACCAGCCAAATTTCCTATAAGATCAAAACAGTCAGATTCATCTTCGGGAACGACTATGGCTATTTAAACAAGGACAACTAAAGTCCTAAATTGTTTTAGGTATGTTTATGGTATTAAGTTACCATTGGGGCTCATGGTGCACAATCAGATTGCATCATATCCATGGTAGAACCTCAAGAGAACTAGGACACCTAAAAACGAGATGTGCAACGTCATGAGAACATTAGCGAGCACATTAACTATCAGCTTTTATAACCTCATCTTGTAAATAGACATGCCAAGTAGTCCATGGTGGTCCCAACGTTTTCCAACCACAGCTTATGAGCTAACTTTATGTGACATGTGCTGGGGAAGAGTGTCCATAGCAATTAGCCATGAGAGAAAGCTACTTTGGTCATAAAAAGTTCTAAGCACTATATTTTTCCATAATTATGCAAAACTGAAGTTATGTTTCCTTGCCCTTGCATCAAATCCAACTTTGAGAGAGAGAGAGACGGGTGGGTGGGGGCACTGGATGTTCAACTGTCCAAACTCTCTGAAACACTGGAGCACTAAACAACTGCAGGTCAGAGTAAACTGAAGTGATATTGTCCAGCATTAAAACATTTATGGGTTAAAACTGGGTCATGGAAGTGTCCCATGCGTTATTATACAACTTTTAGATCTGACCGCGTAAACCAAAACCAGTTATTTGGCAAGTAAACACATCTGATAATGTTATGTGATTTTAAACGTCACTTTGTCTACTAAATAATAATAATTGTTAAGTCAATCTAAATTGCCTCCATGTTGTTTTATTTATGCCTAAGTTGAGCTACAAAGCTAACTAGCTTCTAACACGGCTGAATCCCAAATGTAACTCCGAATCAATGGCCCTCCGGTAAGAGTTTACTACTACTTTGTGTTGTTGTGCTGAGCACTTCCTCTCGTGTGGTGTTGCTTAATTAAGACCTGGAAGGATAGTTCTCAACCGTCAACTTGTAGAAGAAATGTGGTTGGAAAAACATCATAAATGACTCTGATCAGAGATCACTTAAACACTTGATAAAGTTGAATGGTAAAAAACATACACAATAGAGTTCAGAGCTATGTTTAAGTCAGAGCATATCCACAAACAGACAAAACAAAAATTAACAGTACCATTAAAAAAAAGTCACAATTACTGTAATTGTATAGATTCTACACAAAATAAACTCCAGAGACACATTCTTTACTCTCATAATTGTGAGCAAGTAAACCCAAACTGAGCAAAGTTAGCTAGCTAATCGAACATCTATCTTAGAATATATCTTTTCTAAATGTTCTGATTGTTTTTATATTCAAAAATATGATTCAAGTTTTGGAAATCTGTAATATTGGTAATATTTTTGTGTGGCTGGAGCGGATTATCTGCACTTACATTATTTCCTATGGAGGAAAATGTGTTTCACAATACAAATTTTCACCGTAACAACCCGCCTCTGGAACGGATTATGTATTATACTGTATACTGTACAGACACACACATATATAGACATGTTAAAGTATGTTTTCTAACATGATACAATCATATAATAAATGTGACAGTAGCTAGAATAATATTACATTTCAGGAGATTGCGTACATGCTTGCGCTTGTGTGTGTGTGCGTAAGTGTGTGTACATGTGTGTGAGAATCCATTTGTCCCTTTCAGGGCCCTCAAAGCAATCAGTCCGTCAGTTGGGAATGAGCAAGCTAATTTCCCTGCCTCCCTCCCTCTCCCACCCCCCTGCTCTCCTCTCAAGACGGATGCTTTGGGTAATAAGGATAATCAATAGACTTCCTCGCTCACTGCAGTCCTCGCGCATTATTAGCCATTTGTCATTAACCATCAGCCTCTCTTATCCGACATCACTATCTTGTTTACATGGCGCTCGGAGCCTCCCCTGTGTCCGCACCCGTCAAGATTACCCAAGGGCCTGTCTCTCTCTCTCTCTGTCACATACACACACACACACACACACACACACACACACCCTTTCTCACTCTCCCTGAGGTGATGAATAGATACATCTACACACTGACAGCTTACACATGCACACTCCTGTTGTGATTTACCTCAAGAAAATTAATCAAGCGATGACAAGACAAACAAAGTGGAAAAGACTGAGCAAGAGAGACAGAGAGAGAGAGAGAGAGAGAGAGAATACAAACGAAGTAATTTTCCTTGCTTTGATTTCTCTAGAGAACTGCACAAATGTCACATAATTTCCTAATTAATTAATCGGTGGCAGGAGACCTGATCGTCTGAATGCTTCTGCTTCGAGCGCTTTGTTCTCGGCGTATTTTCCTCTTTTAGGACTGGGACGTGTAGCGTATTTAACTTCTTACTTAGGCTTCATTTTACAGTAAAATTCATTTTAGTTTTAATTGTTTGTCCAAAATCCTCATAATTTTTTTTTTTTTTTTTTTGGTCTGGAGCGGGGGTCATCTAGCATGGTCATCTAGCAGGAACAGTTTCAGGATTTTTTGTTAAAAAGGTGTCAGTCATTTTTATCATTTTCTATTCTAAGTTTTGTTACTATTCTAACTTTTGTTTTGCAAAAAACAAACAAACAAAACAAAAATTATTCATGAGGTATATGATGTGAATCAAATGTTGTGCCCTTCACGGCACACAACTAAAATAGAAACCTGTATTTGAAACAGCACTCTCCGCTTCCAAGTGAAGGAAAGTGTTTGTTCGATCTATAGTTTAGACACGCCGAGTTCCCACAGCTGATGATGCCATAGCTATCTATGGACAGAAGCCAAAAAAGCGAAATTGGCCGTGCTCTCAGGTTGGAAATGACGGCATACTCATGTCATGTTGGCTTCATGTGAATCCATCTTCTCAGGCTGGAATCTCTGGTTGGAAAATAGCAGGACAATACCAATCATGACTAAACCTCATTCATTCATCCATTCATTTATTCATTCATCATCTATAGCGCTTTATCAGGTATACAGGATCGCGCAGGGCCGGGATTCTATCCCAGGAGACTTTGGGCATGAGGAACGGTACACCCTGCATGGGGTGCCAAATCATCGCAGGACATTCACACACTACAGGCAATTCGGGAACACCAATTAGAATACTAACCTTTATGACTTGGAACGGTGGAAGGAAACCCAAAAAGCACAGGGAGAACATGCAAACTTCATGCACACACACAGACCCGAGGCGGAAATCGACTTCTGACCCTGGAGGTGCAAGGCCACAGTGCTAAAGGTCGACTGTATTTATACACTACAAACACGACACATGCTTATAGAAGGTAAAGTTTTACTTGGAAATTGACCATAAAGTCAGCTTATACTGTAAGCATCAAATGCACAAAGAGGCAGAAACTGATGAAAACTACAAAGAAAAAGAGAAGAAAAGAAAGATTTAATAATTTCTTATTTTTTTATAATTTCTATTTCAAATTTTTCATGTTAAAATGTTAATTAACATGTTTACTGTATCAGGACTGATTTAATTCAACATCAATTTATCCTAAATCATTTATTCCAAAAATGGAAACAAACATTTTCACATCTACACTTTCTGTGTTCATTCGAGTCTCTTTCACGGTACAGGTAAGAGTTACAAAAATTGTACTGTACTTTCTCATAAAAATTTGTCAGTTTAATGTCGAATCCTTAATGCTGATAAAACACTGTATATTTTAAGGATGTAAATTATTGTATAAATTTTGAGGATTTCTTTGTTTTAAGCTAAAGCACTCATTAAACTTTGCACAAATTAATTCATTATTTGACATTAAGCTTGTCTGTGATCTGAGGGTTGTTTTTTTTACCAAATGAGTCCAAATGTCTCATTCGTAACACTAAAACCATATTTTTTAATTAAAATTTTTCGCTTTTTATCCTCATGGTTCGACATGCAGATATGCTTCTCTTCTTGTTATTTAAGTTATCTTATCTCTCCCAGCTTTCGTTCTCCTTTGAACTGTCGCGTACTGGGTGGCTTTTTGTTTTTCCACTAGATAAACACTAGATTCTTGTTTTTTGTGTAATAGAAACGCAAATATGACCACATTTTCATCGCATTCTGATGTCTGATGAACTGAACATTAACAGAAGCTCTTCATCTCTAATTGCATGATTTTATGCGTGGTGCTGCTGCCATGTGATCGGCTGAGTGGATCGTGTTAAGAATGAGCGGGTGTACGGGTGGCTTATCGCTGTAAAGTGGCTGGTGAGCATTTTTCAAATGGTGTTCACAAAAATGAGACTTTGTTTACAATTTAACATTTCTATTTTTTATTAGTCATTGCATTTCTTTTTTTTTTTTTTTTTTTTGCTAACAAATACATCAGCAGTGGTTCGACACGTGAAGGCAGTCACTTATCTAGACTTGCACAGTGACACTTAATTTAAATGACAGGTAGGTTAACAGGTACACGCCCTCTTTGATTAGCCTGTCTTTGATTTGCCTCCGGGTCTAGTCCAGGGGGAGCCGGAGTCTCACCCAGGGGCCAACGGTCACTCGGCAGCGCTGTTTGCCTGCACTGATACAGCTTTAAATGATATGGCCTCTTTTGATGGCTGGCTAATCACCCACTTTGCTGAGTTAATAATAGATCAAGATGGAGGGCTTGTCTGCGCGTCACGAACGAGAGCCGCAGCTCGACATCCCGACTGAGCGGAGAAGATTCAGGCTGGAGACGTCCGTGCACACGGGTCACTCTAGTGCGGTCAGTGATTATAAGCCAGCTGGATTTCTTTAGCAGAAGCAGAAAACGTAAAGCGTCATGAATGATCAGATTTGCATACTCCCGAACCGTATCCGTACAGGTTTCACTAATGCATAAAAATAATCAGCATTTTAGTGTAGTAAGCAAAGCATTGGCCCTCAAAGGCTAACAAAGGGTAACTAGGGTTTAAAAAAAAAGAAAGGAAAAAAAAAAACTCCCTTTGAAAGATTCCCTCGATGAAAATGTGGAATATAAATAAAGCAAGGTCTTTTGGAAAGAGAAAAACTTCCTTCCTGAAGGTGTCATCCAGGGGGGAACGCTCACTCCGAGCCTCTCTTAAATTCCCAAAGACTGTTCTGTCATCAAACTCCCAACTGCTTACTTCAAACGGGCCACGTCCAGCCTTCTTTTCTCCCTCCATGACCGGTGCCCCCCTTTTTCCTTTCATCTGCAGACAGGGACCAGAGGCAACAGCCAGAGCACTCACTCGGCAGGAATAGGCACAACACTCTAATAAGATCAGGAAATAAGATCAGTGGATTCGGCTCGCTGATTGATGATAAGCAACAGCATAGATTTGCAGTCAGGGCAGCGTGGTGATCTATTAACTGTGCTCGGGTCCTCTGGAAGATGAGGTCACTGGTTTAATTACTGCTTCGTAGAAAAACCGTTAGTGGAAATGATTTTTGTTCCAGCAGCTGCAGGAGAGCCTTGTGTCGTTCCAGGGATCGTATGCGGATGACCTCTGCAAAAACTGCTTTGTAAAAAAAGTCTGTTGGTAAACATGCCATTGTAAATAATATTGAATTGAAATGAGTGATCATTTGTTTTACTTACAGTACTACTTCCTAGCATAACTCATTTAGCATGCTTAGCAAGCATTTTAGCCTTTTTATTTGTTTTGCTGCTTTAAAATAAAAAAAAAAAAGGGTCACATACTGTAGGCAAAGAAATAGCACAGATACACATGATCACATGTTTTTATTGTTGTTTTTGGTTGTTTCAATGACCGAAAAAAAAAAAAGTTCATTTTGGGAGTACTACATTTTTACGACATAATGTCCATATTCCAGTGGTGGTAAAATTTACACATTATAAAAGTAATGATAACTTTTGTTCTTTCAACTTGGTGGCGTAACGGTTAGCATTGTGGCCTCGCACCTCCAGGATCCAGATTCGCTTCCCGCCTCGGGGTCTGTGTGCATGGAGTTTCCATGTTTTCCCTATGCTTGGTGGGTTTCCTCTGAGTTCTCCGGTTTCCTCCCACAGTCCAAAGACATGCAGATCAGGCCTACTGGAGTTCCCAAATTGCCTGCAGTGTGTGAATGTTGAGATGAGTTGGAGTTCCTACTCTGGTCATAAAATGGGAATAAATATAAAGGTCACCACTGGCCTCCACAGTTCCTAGTTGGACTACAGACGAACCTTTTGTTCTACCTGACATATCTGAAAAATAAAATTTTTGACCTGCACTGTAATCCTGGCACGGATTTGTGCTGGGTTTTAATGGTTTAAAAAGAAACAGCTGCTCAGGAAAGGTAAAGGTTATAGGATAAGGTTTGTTAATCCTGCATACTGTAAAAATCTCTGTCGCTTCCATTGGATTATAATATCCATCACAGATTTTGCTTCATGCACCTTGTTCTCTTGAGATCATTTCTTGTTTATTCGTTGCTTTGAAAAACACTATATTTGAAACCTCCCACCGTGGAATGTACTCACAACAGCCCGGGTGTGCTTCTTGACAGAATAACAACAATCCATTCTTCTGACTGCGTATTAAAGTCCACTTAGAATAAATGCAGAGAGACTAAATGGATGCACGTTGTGACCCTCGGCAGCAACCCGCCTTAATGACCTGCTCTCTCTCAGCTCAGGGCGATCATCCCGTCCCGCTCCGGGAAGCGATTTCTGATTTATCTGGCTGCTTTTTCAGCAGATCTGCTGGGGTGCTGCTGTTTTAGGGTCAAGGCGATGGCTGTGTGTGGCTAGAACGGTCAGGCAGTCAGTGGCGCACACTCACCCTGAGATTAATGGCCCTTCACTGGAGGTCCTGCTACTGCCTGCCCTTTACCTTTATCATCCCACCTCACAAGCTCCTCACACACTCCGCGCAAACACACTCTCCCTGAGATCAGCTCGACTCAAAGCGCCGCTCGCGCCTTTCCCTATCCTCCCACCCCTTTCATGTTTCCTACGGGTCGGAGTAAGACTTTCCGTGTTCATTCAATTTGCATTTATTACACAGGAACACGCTTTATATCGTCGTTACTATCGGTGATGATAACCTACGAATGATATGGACGCATGAATGATGTGATACTAGCAGCTCAGTGATGCTCGCGCTAAAGCTGCACGGTTTGCATTAGGATCCGTTACAGACACGCAGACGCCTAGAGTTATATAAATGATACACCAAGCAACAAATTATATTATATTATATTATATTATATTATATTATATTATATTATATTATATTA
>JAOTRS010000004.1:22463694-22478603 GCA_028565755.1 Dinotopterus cunningtoni
CCCAAACCCAAGCCACTCCTGTCCCATGCCCGGATAAAATGGAAGTCCACTGCATTTTGTGAAAACACCTGATCCTTCGGATAACTCGTCACCAACTTGCGGAAGCGTCCCATCTGTCTGTGGGAACTGAACACACAACCATTCACCAGCACCACTTACACATTACAGAAACTTGGCTGGGACTTTAAAGGAGTTCCTGGGAGGCCAGCATTTCAGATGTGCCACATCATCACTAACTTTAAGTTAAAGGCATGTGTGAATAAGATAGTCACACGTGCACATATTTTTCTGCATATAACGTACTGTACATCACACTCTTGTCTTTAGTTCATACCCGAGAAGTGAAGTAAAGGGTGTCAAGCTGCTCTAATGCTGCACCTGTGATGTGACTTTCAGGGGGCGTGACACACTTCATTTGTAAACCAGCACAATAAGAATGAATGTGTATGTAAAATAACACGGCAATTCATGTTAAGGTTACATCAAGTAATCATTCACTAAGTGTTTGTAAAAAAGTGTTTGTTTTTCTTTTCTTTTTTTTTCCCTGGGTGTGTTTTTATTCTGATCCATTTTATTAATAAAACATGAGTAAACTCATTCATAGAAGATATTGAAGGTGGCAAGAGGAGAGAGGAATCTTAGAACTGCACATCTTTTAATAAGAAAGACAATAAGCAAGGGCATGAAATCCAAGACAGCATGGCCATGATAAATATTCTTTCTGTTCACAAAAAGAAAAGCAAAATAAATGATAAAAAATGAAATTTTAGGCATCTCTCCTGATTTTTTATAGTTTTTTTTAAGAATTTTTTTTTGAAGAAACAGTATCACATAAAAAACTTGAAGGTCTGATAATCAGAGATTATTATGTTTGGTAGTTCATGGTAGTGGTATTTTTATCTTTATTACTTTTTTTAAAAATTCATTTGTGCATTTAGTGGATTCTTAGCTGAGGAGCAAAGAAAGCGTGTGTTAGATGCTTTTGCTTAAATGATCTTCTGTGGGAGGAAAGCAAAAGCCGGGAGCATGTGTTAAACAGAGCGTGTGTAATACAGGACACACATCTTCCACTTCTTGAATGCAGCATTAAATCAATATTCTGCTAAGCTTTCTCATGTTGTGTTATTCACTTCACTGCTGCCACGATGCACCATGTGGCCTGTGCAGTTGTTTTCAAATTTTTGTGACAATCTCTCTCTCTCTCTCTCTCTGTCTCTATCTCTATCACTCATTCTCTCAGTTTCTCTTCTATGCCCTATTTAGCTTGCTCGCAGGCTTCTATGCAAGCATCATCACCCTTCTCGCTTTGATTACGCTGCAGCACGAGAAGAATCAGACGTTCGATCTCATGACAGAAACTTCGTCTTCAGTTCCTATCCACTGTAACTGCCAGCTGATTATCCCGGTTTGTGTTGACAGCCCCTCTGAATGCAGCTGCACCTGTTTCCAGTAGGCTGTTTTTTTTTTCTTTCTTTCTTTTTTTTTATCTGTAGTAAGTATTTTCGCTCTCAGAATTACGTGGTTCACATTTTGGTTGCTCAGCTACACACACACCGACACTCCTTACCATGTGGTATGAAAGCGCTCCAGCGATACATGCATTTACCAGAAGCCACTTTTGCATTTCCTTTCTCACACTGCCTCAGCCAGGCACGTAGATATACTGTACGTATCGATCCTTTGGGCTGGAGAAGCGGAGTAGTCGCCAGCAGTTAAATGAAGACTTAAGCAAGATGAGCATTGAATGAAAATTATTTTGAAAATAAAATTAATTTGTGGTATATAGTTAGAAAAAAAAAACAAGTAAAATGTCAAATATATTTTTTTTCTCTTGCATGCTGTAAATTGAATCATTTTATAAATGAATTAATAAAAAAAAGGCTTAATATCCTAAATACATATTAGAGGAATCTTATGCCTTCTATCTGTTCAATTCTTTTATCTGTACAATGGGTGTTCAAGTCAAACCGGGACTTGTAATATGTAAATCGGTGCAGACGTTTTAAAAAAGGCCGCATGTCTGTGAACGACGATCCCACTGCAATCGTTCCCGTGAAAATTCAGCGAGTGGAACTCCTGATCCCTGAAAATCGATGGATATCTTGTCGCCAGCTTGCATAAGAGACGCATCTGTCTGTGTGAACTGTACACGCAATCATCCACCAACAGCACTCGCACATTACAGGAACTTGGTTTGGGAGTTATTGCCACATCCCCCATACAGTCCTGACCTCACTGCAAGTCATTTCCACATGTTTGGGGCAATAAAGGAGTTCCTGAGAGGCCAGGCGATACCAATCATGACTCCGGAGTACTGAGAAAACTGTCTACCTTGATGGTATCCAAGCACTAGTGAAACGCTAGAGTAAGTGCATTAGTGTAGCAGAGGATCATGTAGAGAAATAAAGGGAGTTTTTAACACTCAGAACTGTGTTCTGTTATTTTGTACAATCAAAAGTCCTGGTTTGACTTGAACGCCCGTCGTAGTACTAGCGTTGTGCAGGCGTTTATAACATTCCGAGGATCAAATGCAATTTATAAAATTTGATACGACTTATCCTAGTAACATCAGTGATGCAAGAACGCTTAAACTCTGTGAAAATGCTTTCAGTACAGAGAAAAAAACATTTCTAGTTAATGGAAGAAATTCTGCATAAATTCTGGCTGCACATGAATGACTATTGATTTATGACAGGTTTGTGGTCGAAGGACAAATCGTGGGATGATTAAATGAACGCAGAAGTATTTTAATTAATCCCCTGATTTAAACGCAAGCTCATGCATTTATCAGCTGCCTATATTTATATATATACAGTATATACACGGATGAGGAGATGTTACCAGCACTGGGCTTAACACACTACGCTGTGGTGTGTGTAGCAAACGGGAAGAGGGAGGTGATGGTGTTTTAGATTCCTTTGGAAGATTTAATCATTCTCAGACAGATTTCCATGGAAACGTGACACAGAGACAGACAATACCCTAGCGTCTAGCTCGTGGAACAAGCAAACCATTGTCACACGACAGTGTTTTAAATTTAAACTTGCTTCACACTTCACATTCTTTAAGTTTTTGTAAATTTAATATATAAAACATATCTCCAGCAGAAATCATTTCAGCACCAATAAGAAGTCATTTGATTATTTCGATCCAGCTTACAGTATGTGCAGCAGATTCCCTGACCGTACATACCTCCATATCTCCGTCCTGATAGTTCACACCTCCATCTGTTGGCGAGGCCGGGCTGTCTGGCACTCCACTGTTACAGACAGTCTATTTCACGCTTGTCTCTTCCTCCTTGAAGCTCTGCAGCCACAGGTTTCATCCAACACACACACACACACACACACACGCACACATGCCCGAGAGACATGAATGGCATCTGCCCTGAAGTTTGTGCCAAAACAGGAGGAAGCAGCATCCTGCAGCCTGGCACCGAAGGCCTGGCAGGTTCCGCGTCTCAGCTGAGGGCTGCAGATAATATATCCACAAGGGTCTTCCGGCTGCCTCCTTCAAAAGGGGGCCATTTCTCCCAAAAAGTCACCTGGCCACCAAAGGGAACGTGTGTTTGTCAAGTCAAGACAATTGTTATTGGCAGCCCATTCGAATGCACATGCGATATGATGAAGTGTTGTTCATCTCCTAGTCCATGGTGTAACGTACAAGACTCCACAAGACTATACGAATCGCAAACAGCGAGAAGGAAAAAGAGAAATTATTCAATGAACATACAGTACTAGAAAGGCTGCTCCATACAAATAAATAAATAAATAAAGCTCATATCATGCACATCCTGTGAACTATGAGGGTCCTGATAACCTGGTAGCACAATAAAAACTCCAATCAACAGTGGTCACTGGTTCTCAATTAGGCTCAATGCAACCAAGAAGGACATGGTACAGTAGGTTTGTCCACAGACTTAAATGTGCATTTGTTTTTTTTTTGTTTTTTTTGTTTTTTGCTGCATCCAGGATATGTTTTAAATTATAGAACTTCTGCACCTGAGGTCATTAAAGGGAGGGGTAGCTAAATGGTTAAGGCATTGGACCAATTGGGCAATGGACTACGGTTTGGAAAGATCCAAATCCCATGACCACTTAGTTGACCCTGTTGCGCCCTTAAGCAAGGCCTTTAACCCTCAACTGCTTAAAAGAAAATGTAGGTCGCTCTGGATAAGAGAGTCTGCCAAAAGCCTAAATGTAAATGACATCTGTCCTCCATGGCCCCGCCCACTTCTGGACATCAAAGCGGACATTACATACTGAATGTCAGTACCAAATCCCACATACAAGGCCAGTCACTGAAGCACTTCCAGCAAGAAAACACATCTCGCATCTTAAACAACACTTTGTCTACTTAGTAATTGCTAAAGTCATTTACAAATTGCCTCTGGAAAGTCCGTATTTTTTGTTTTTTTTCACAGCTACAACAAGCTACAAAGCTATCTAGCTTATAACACTTTTTCCAACCCCTGATCAAAGGCACAACTTGTTTTGTCGTGATATAACAGGATTGTTCACGTTACATCCAGTAGCACGCTAGCATTATATTTCCAGTGACTATCTGATCTTTTTGATTCATATACATTCCATTTCCATCATTTGTTTTTGATTCTGTAAAGCTGCTTTGCAACAATGACTGTTGTTAAAAGCGATATACAACTGAAATTGAATTGAATTAACACATTTTTTGGATTTAACCCTGGAACAGTTAGTTAGCTAGTGTATTAATTAGAAAGCTTGAAAAGTCAGTATTAGTTAATGATAAGCATGTTCCATAGCATCGTCTCATTTGAAACAGAAGCCATGAATGTGCGAATGCTAATGCTAGCACTAGCAAACCCCATCAAATCCAGTTAGAATTAAATATTTATACACTGTGATCACATTATGGTAAATCAAACTTTTGCAAATAAAATCCTTATAACATTCTTCATCCATTTTCACATGCTTGTTCCTGTTTTAAATAAGTCCACCACAACATACTAATCAGCAGAACAGAAACCGTTGTGTGCTAGGTAAGTAGGTGATCAGGTAATAATCAGGTAATATGTCTGTTATTTCTTTGCCTCTGAAAAACACCCCGAACTACTTAATGTCAGTAAACGATGCTTTCACCATCCACTGTTGTGACTGACGTCATGGGAGTCACATGACTGCAGCGCTTTTTCACTTGTCCCATCTTGCCCTGAATTCAGTAAGCGGCAAGTGTAGCCAGATAAGTTCTTCTGTAAAAAAAAACATTTACGACAAGAAATGCAGTAAAAGCAGAATAACCAGTAGTTTCGCAAGACGGACTAATTTATTAACGGTGAAAGGGATGAAATTATTGTACATGCAAAATTAGTGTCATTGTCCTTGGCAGGTACGTGATCGGAGTCTGTACAGAGCATTGATTGGCTTAGTTTAAATGTTTGAAAAATGAAGTAATCATTATTTTCATCACAAGGAAGGAAGGAAGGAAGGCTCTCGGCCATCTTTATTCTGCAGTACGAGTGGAATTTTTGCGTGTTAAAATTAAAATAGAGATATACCTTCTTTTTTTAACTAATGCCGCCAACAATGTTAACATGCTTAGCAATATTGTTCCTTAAGGACATTTTACAAAGACAAAGACAAACAATGATGGTATGATGGACGAACATCCTCATAAATCAGCGTGAGATAAATAATAAATATAAGATAGTAATAAAAATAACTTGGTTTTCATTTATTTGAATGTCTGAGTGGGAAAAAAAAATTACATCATGTGGCGCTCCAAAAAATGGCCATTTTGGCTACTGCCAAAATTATGTTCTTTTAACCTTATGTTTATTCGGGTGTTCGTTACTAAGCCTAAAAGTTAAGGGCCTCGTTTAAGAGCCCAACTGTGACAACTTGATGGTCCAACACCTAATCACTGAGCTCCACCTGTCCCCGTATGATACTGAAACCCTTAAAATTGAAAAGTGTGCTAGTTAAGACGCCTGCATCAGCGCCTATTGTGCAGTGAGATGGGATTTAAGGGTAAGCATGTTGACATGCAGTCAGCGTGTCATGCGTATCTAAGGTGATGTATTGCCATGACGGTCTGGTGGAAATGTACTGAGACACCACATATGTAGAATATCCAGCAATGACGTCATAGCTCACAGGTTCAAAGGACACACGGTCACCAATTCATCAATGCAAGGTCGATCTACCAATTATTGTGGTGCTCTGACGCTGACACACAAGCCTTATCGTCTGTCTCTACTTCTACTATCGAGTCCTGCTTGTGGCTGCTGAGGTTTTTAAAGTTGTTCTCACTAATGGACAGAATTCCTCTCTGATTAGTCCCGAGTTACAGCTGTCCCGCATCGACAGGACCGGGCAGGTTACTTGGTGGCTTCACCAGCCTTACTCCCACAAGAGCCTGGCATGAGATCTCACTCTTCGACTGGAATCCCTTAAGACCGAATTTATGAGCTGCTGCAGGTTGCCAAACTGAAATAGGTCTTCCTCTCTCTCTCTCTCTCTAAAGACTGACTTTTTTTTGTTGTTGTTGTTAGCAATCACTCCAGCGAAAAGGATTTGGAGGATTAGAGTACCCACATGCCTCTTGCTCGGATGTTTCCAGAATGACCTTGTGGTTGATCTCATATCACCCACCTTTGTTAATCAATCTACTGCAGTGCTCCATGATGGAGAACCTGCTGAGAATTCATATCAATCGTCCATCTGTCACAAAGGAGACACACAGGTACAATCCCTGCCTTGACAGAGGCTGGCCCACTGGGTGGTGGACATACATCATCAACCTGGCTTCCTACGCCCAGAGCCTTCTACAGTATGGCATGCTATTCGCCTCCTTGTGGTTGTTACTTAGAAACGTGCCACTTCAGGAAGAATGCATCTGGGCATCAGAATCAGGATGATTTCCACCTTTCCAGTAGATGCTAAGCTTCATTGGTTCCACATTGTGAAGTCTCAACACAGTCCATGGTGGTGTTCCTATCAAAAGGTTAATATTTGACTCCGTGTTGAGAAAGCCAATGGCATTTAGAAGCTAATAAAAATGCAGCTGCTACTAATTTAACTGCTTGCTAATAGTTTATACGTTCCCGTTTTGGCGTGTTCACGTGATGACGTGTCAGGAGTTCCTACCCTATTACCTTCAGTTTACACTTTGAGAATCCCAGAAGTTAGCACACAAGTTCGCGGCTGACCAAATGCCTCGAGTTTGTGTTTGCATCATCAAGCGCAGCTTTAGAGACCTATAAAAGGAGTCAAATCTGTTGGGCATTTATTTTGGCGCCCCTGCTCTCCTTGCAGTTTTGCTAAGAGTATGGTAGCTCTAATAAGCGATATTTCACAGCTTTGTAAAACTTCTCCGGTGTCATCGGATTTGAGGCGGATTTCTGAGCAACTCTAAGCTGTTTAAAGTGTGCTGAGTCTTAGGACACGGAGAGCAGGATTAAAGCTGGAACGCCCTCCTAGTGATGATAAAAATGAATGTGCTTCGGCTCGTAGATGTCACAGTGTTTCTGAGCATGACTGCACTCTACTTTTAAGGCAGAAGTACAATAGGTGGCTTTTCGCAGTTCTCATGTCAGAGCAAAAGCTTGCAGGGATAAGATTTGCTTTTTAATGTAACCAGACCTACTAATATGCAGGCAAGAGTAGAGAGAGAGAGAGAGAGAGAGAGATAGTTCTAATAGCTGTGCATTAGTAACACGGTTACCTGCCACATTACACAATATTTCTGGTTTTGACACCTTTATATGAGGTCTGGTTTGTCCAAGTGCTGGTTATGATGTTTTTGACAAGGTGACAACTTGCGAAATCAAATGATTCTGAAATGTTCTATGTGATATTCATGCCAAGGATTAAATAAAGTTTTAAAATGATTGAAATGGTAAATTCTAATAATTTTTTCAGTAGAACTGGCAGAGTGTAAATAAGCTTAAATCTACACTACATACATTTTTTCTGTGTTAAAGACGTGATTGTTGAGTCAGAAAAGACTAAAATACTCATGTACATTTCTACACCATCCTACAGCTTAGATAGATCAAGTGCCATGACTCCCTTAAACACCACAAATGAAGTGGAGGATAACTGGCAGGAGGTGGAGCCTATCCGGAAATAGCATTGAGAGGGAAACCATTTCATGCTTGAGTTTGATCTTTTTCTTTCTAGACGACTGTGCATTTATATGTATGCTTATGTTTGTATGTATAGTTGAATGAAAGACGATAGTCAGCTGATTTATCCTCGCTGCAGTGTGTTTCATAAGAATGGAGACGTTGCTGAGCTAGAAAACTCATGATATCCAGTTTCAAACTCAACCGAGCGTGATCGATTCAAGACTGCTTAAAATAGAGCAATGCTTTTCCCATATTCTCAGATTTTTGCCTGGTGAGCAAAACTTCTCCAATCTATGAACAGTTCATCCCTGTGTATATGTTGTATATATGATGATTAGCTGGATTTATTACCTCTGATTTTTTTGCTGATTAATGATGATCCCCAAGACTTTTAGGCAAATGTTCTTGGACTGATAAGACAAAAGTTGAACTTTTTGGAAGGTGTGCATCCCGTTACAACTGGCGTAAAACTAGCACAGTGTTTCATTAAAAGGACATCATACTAACAATCAAACATGGTGGTGGTAGCGTGATGGTCTGGGGCTGCTATGCAGCTTCAAGACCTGGACCTCTTGCCATAAATGATGGAACCATGAATTCTGCAATTGCTCTACTATAAAATCCTAAGGAAGAATGTCCGGCCATTGGTTTGTGACCTCAAGCTCGAGCGCACTTGGGTTATGCAGCTGGAAAATGATCCCGAAACATACCAGCAAGTCCACCTCTAAATGGCTCAAAAAATACAAAATTAAGGTTTTGGAGTGGCCTCGTCAAAACCTGGACTTACATCCGATCGAGATGCTGTGGCATGACAGTAAACAGGCTAAACCATCCAAACAATTCTGAACAGAAGAGTGGTCGAAAATTCCCCTACAGTTGATGTGAAAGACTTGTTGTCAGTTAATTACTTTTTCACATAGAGCTGGGCAGGTTTGAACAGCTTTTTTTCATTAATAAATGAAATCATTGTTTAAAAACTGCACTTTGGATTTACTTGGGTTATCATTGTGTAATATTAATAGTGTTTGATGACCGCAATCATTTAAGTGTGATAAATATGCAAAAAAAATAAATAAATAAAGGCACTTTTTCATGGCACACATCTGGTCCAGTGTCCATGGAATGCGCTGAACAAACAAGTCAGATCCACAGAGGCCCCGACCCTCAACCCACAGCACCAAAAGGATCCAGTACTAAGATCCCAGTGCCAAATGGGGAACCCATGTTATGACTAATGTTTTTGCAGTACAACAGACTATGTATTACATTTCACTAAAACCTGCTCCAGCATGAACCTCATCTCCACTCAACACATTGGGATGAACTGGAGCACCGATCGCACCCCGGACCTCCTCGCTCGCCATCAGTGCCTTTCCTGTTGTAGATATGGATTCGGCTCCTCCTACAGTACATGTATTGCAATCATTAATGTCTATGTATTTACTACACAGTAGGTAATAATTGCCTTGATCACCTACACCATGCGGCAGCGCTGCTGTGATGCTGCTGTAGTTCATAAAGCAGCTTGTTCTGTCTCGAGGGGGAAGTTTGTACTCACGCAGGCCTCATTTGTGGTGAGCTGCCTTACCTGTCATTGCCTGTAGACTCTCCTGACCACCTTTCAACACATCACACACATCACACACACACACAGCTTTAACTCTTCATGCACAACCCAAAGTTCTTCTCCAGCTCTCGCATGCATACACTACATGCATACTTTACTTGCTGCTAGTTATAACTTCCCATTGGTTCTCATACTGAGACATCATTTACTTCAGCTGGAACTACTTAGCACGGCTCCAGAGGTGCAAATTAAGAAGATTTGGAAACGTTCCCATTTGGCTGTGTGTTCATGCCCAAACACACACAACAGCAGCGTGGCCAAGATAAATGCACACTTCTCCCTGAAGTTTAGCACAGAATTGGTGAGACAAAAGCAAAATTGGGAATTTTTAAAAAATCTGTGCCTTGGTGAGACGCCTTATAGCGAGTGCTTTAATGAATCCCCTGGAATAATATTTAGGAATCCAGTTGATCCAGTTGAAGAATCCTGTGCATATACAGAAAGACAAGACTAAATGAATGCGCTACCGACCGTGCTCGACCTCTGTACACAGCCTATTTGCCAGCGAGGTGCTCAATAATGCAGCAGTTTGTACCTGCACACTGATGGGGTCTCCTTCCAAGGCCCTGAGCTGATGTATAATTAAATGCTAAGCCACATAAAAGTGCATAAAAGATCACGACGGCCTCCTTTTAGAATCATCCTGCCAGAGCCGTAATGACACTGGGCTGAGGATATGCCTGATGACGCTCCATTTCACACACTTCAGCATGTCTTCAGATTTTAAAGCCTTCTAACGTTGCTACTTAGGTTTAAAGGAAAGGCTCTCATGACGAAGTCAAATTTCACCAGATTTGCATTTCATAAATTGATGATTTAAAATTTTTTTTTTAGAATCATGTCATGTACAGTAGATCACCTCACACAGCTCGTTCGCTCATGTATTCCGGACACAGCTCATTTGCATATAGTGACGCCTACAAAATTCCATAAAAGGGAATGTGCACAAAGTAAGCAATCAGGGTAAAGCCTGAAAATACAGAGAAGGATATTTTTTTGATGAAAATGAAAATATACAGTCATGTCCGTAGGCGTAGTGGTTAGCACTGTGGCCTCGCACCTTTAGTGTCCATGGTTCGAGTCCTGCCTTGTGGTCTATGTGCATGGAGTTTGCATGTTCTCCCTGTGCTTGGTGGGTTTCCTCCGGATTTAGGGTAATTGGTGTTCTCAAACAGCTCGTAGTGTGTGTGTGTGTGTGTGTGTGTGTGTGTGTGGCTTGCGATGGATTGGCACCTTCTCCAGGGTGTATCCCACCTTGTGGCCTAAGTTTCCTAGGATAGACTCCAGGCCTCTGCGACTCTGAATAGATAAAGTGGGATAAAAAATTGGTACAAAGATTTTTGGGGGGGCATTTGGCCTCCGTACACCACCAGACAGAATGTTAAATGAAACACTCAAAATGTGAATAAAGTCACAACATTCAAGGATTTCTACAAAACTGTGTAGCTTTCAGGAATTACAGCCATTTTCATACGCGCACACACATTTTTGGGAGCTCATAAATAATGGAACAAACGGCTGACAAGCATGGCCAGGTGTGGCCTGTTCCCTCATTGCTCCATGACTAATCAAGCAGATAGAAATGCCTGGAGGTGCTTCTGAGTGGTACATTTGCATTTGGCGGTGGTGTACAGGGGCCCAACGACAAGAAACATAGCTTTTGTTCCAAAATGTATGGACCTGACTGTACTGTATATTATAGCACTAAATCTAGGGTCGGTTGAGGCATTTATTTCATGGCATAGCCCTTAAAACTCGAGCATTTTACCATTATGTTTTTTTTATAAACATATATAGAGAGCAGGATTGTGCAGTACAGAGTAACATATCCTTTTTTCCAGCAAAACCTGAATATACTGTACAATATATAATATGATGAACTGAATTTTATTTCATTTTAACCAACTGTACAAACATGATTCAGCTAAATAAAAATAAAAAATGGGTCAGATTGGCAAAGAAATGGCACAGATACACATGATCACATGGTTGTTTTCAGCTGTTTCTATTTAAAAAAACACACACACACATTTTGACAGTTTTACATTTTAGTAATAATTTAATTGTTCTTCCTGACATATCCGAAAACCCAAATACACAGTCTGAAGTCTGAAACCTTCCCGTTAACACACACCAGTTTCCAAGGCTTCCATATAAGCACATATATATATTGTTTAATTGTCATGTGTTGTGTTGCCGTTTCAGTTTCAAGGGTCTGCAGAGACACACTGTCTTGTCCTCGGGCATTTATTAAGGCATAACCGAATGATTTGTTTTATTTGTTGTTGTAAGCTTGATCTTCTTGGAAGGTGGCACGGTGGCTTAGTGATTAGCTCTGTTGCCTTGCAACTCCACGATCTGAGTTCGATTCCCACCTCAGACTCTGTGTGCATGGAGTTTGTATGTTCTCCCTGTGCTTGGTGGGTTTCCTCTGGGTACTCCGGTTTCCTCCCACATTCTAAAGACATGCAAATTAGTGTGTGTGAGAGTGTGTCTATGTGTGCGTCCTGCGATGGATTGACACCCTGTCCAGATGTATCCCACCTCATGCCCCAAGTCTCCTGGTGTAGGTTTCAGGACCCCCGTGACCTTGTATATAAGATAAAGCGGTATAGACAATGGGTGAGTGTATGAGTGTGTGATCTTCTTGTTTTTAATTAATGCTGATAAAACAGTATAAAATCATTTTAATGTAAAATAGTTTGGCCTTTCCTAGACAGACACTCCAAAGTCGATCTGGATAAGTTCGTCTGCTTAATCCTGTGAATGTAATAAAAATATTCTCGATAATATTTTCCAAATATAAAAGTGCACTAACCCGTGCGAACGATATTGTCGAGGTTTACGTTAGTTTAGTCTCCTTTTGTGTAAATTTACACACACACACACACACACACACACACACATACACATGAGCATAAGCAGGATCCAAACCCTTTTTTTTTTCTCAGAATTTATTTTCATAAATAGCAAATTTCTGGTGTAAATGCTGGTGCAAACGATTTAGGAATAAATCTGTTGGTATCCAGTTTGATAAATGAGGCCCATTATCCTTTGTTACATTCGACCATGCTTCATTACTACACTCTTTCTCAAGTGCCTTTTGGAAAGACGCTGCATAAATGAAACATTATTATCATATTTTAAATGATGATAATTATTAAAATACTGAAATGTTCACCAATCTGAATGGACGTTTTTTTTTTTGGAAAACATTTGCAGTACTAAGCAAAAGTCCCAAAAATATCCAGCCATTGTGGGCATTTTCTAATGATGCTTGTCAGCAACAAGCCTTTACCACTGAGCATCAGCGAGCTGCGGCCCTGAGCTGAACCGAAATGCCTGCTAGGCCTCGCTGATGATCTCTTCTCGTGCCATTAACTCGGAAGTGTGACACACAACATTTGTGTTCGTTTGTAAAAAAAAAAAATCCGGGTAACATGTCAAGCCCACAGCTACCAGCATTAAGATCTTCACATCTGTCCGACGTCGAGTCCTAATGTCTACCTCGCAGGCTGCGCAGCGTGCCGCAGCCTGCTCCCTCCGCTATGAAGTCGGCTGTGAAGTTAAGCGGGGCCGCGGTGTCGTTCTTTCTGCTCTGCGGAAGAATGTGTGTAGTCGGTAAGTCTGAGAATTATAGCGGCAACTGGGAGCGACTGATAAGAACCTCAAAGCAGATCTATACAGCCGCACACAGCGAGCGGTCGGCTTGGGAATTGGGGCGTTGTGTTAATCGTGGTGGAGTGTGGTGTATGTGCATATGTGTGTGTGTGTGTGTGTGTGTGTGTGTGTGTGCGTATGTGTGTGTGTGTGTGTTAGTGTTAAACAGATCGTCATATGCATTTGGCTGTAAAGAATCACTCCAAGAATGTTTACGCCGCCATAGGATCAGGACATTAGCATAAAGTCTACGGCGGCGCGCGGAGTAGTAATCGAGGACTCTTTTTCCGTTCGCTCGGCGAGGAACCAGAAGCCTCTGTCACGCGAAACAGTTGTAAAAGTAATGCCTCATTTCACAGCCGCATTCAAAAAAAAATTGGATTGCCTAGCATTCCCTCTACAAAAAGGGTTCATTTCAGTCAATTGGTAATAAACAGCATGTCTTTTAATTGATTCCACCACAAGCTGGGAGAATTTCGAGATTGCCTCGTGCCCCCGTACCCCCCACCCCTCCACCACCCTCCAACCTCGACAACAAAAGCTTTGCAGTGTTTGTGTGAGACTACAGTCTGTCACTGCAGTTCTTTTCCCTTTCTGGAAGACTTAAACACAGTGATCGGTCAGAGAGAGAGAGAGATATAAGAAAGAAATACTAATGATCAGGTGTTTAAAGGAAGTGTATAACATCGGTTCCTCTAAGGAGTGTGTGAGATTTTATCGATTTTCGTAAAAACAATATCAGTGCTACAGATAGATTTTATGTACAAAGTAAAAAAAACACAAAGATCTGGATTTCTCTCTCTCTCTCTCTCTCTCTTAGTGTACGGAGGGATCTGAACCTATGACATTGTTGGAGCTGGTAACCACTTCACAGTGCTATTTGTGTACTCCTGCTTGTGGAGTGTGTATGACTCGTCCTGGAGTGAAGACTGACTTTTAGTTTTTTTCCCCCATCAAGAATTTGGTCTTCTTGTATAAATGATTTCAAATTCCCTGGGAAAAGGTTTCATCTGTACTGTATCCGTACGTTGGTCAGAACTCGCTCTTTCAATGATATCTTTACGTTTCATACATTGGAGGACCCGAAACCAGTCTCAGAAAAAAAATTCTGTCTGTTCGTCTGAATATCTGTATGTCTGTCCAGGCAGCTTTTGTCACGGCATCACGCAAAACTGGCTGGACAGAATTTAATGAAACTTTGGCAGTGCTTAAGTGTTTGCCTGGGGTTAAACCTGCACCATAAATGAAATCAAAATGTCGAGTAGAAATGAAGGTATGAGCAGTTACAGTATGTGCCGGATTAGAAAATGCAACTGTGGGCGTGTCTTAAATCGACCACTGGACAAAATTTAATGAAGTCCTAAGATGTCTGCCTGAAGTTTAACCTGCACCATCAGTGAAATCAAAATGTTGAGTAAAAGCGATGTTATGAACAGTTATGTATCGGATTTAATAATCTATTTTAAAATAATCTACTAATGCGCTACTGTCTCAATGTAAACAAACGCCTGCACC
>JAOTRS010000004.1:22498399-22513524 GCA_028565755.1 Dinotopterus cunningtoni
ATGTTACTGTTCAGTTGCGATATTAAAGCAGCTGAGATACTACACTCAACATATTGCACATGTAAAAAGTCTGATCTGACAAGATTATACATTTTGTAATAAAATAATACAAATCAAAATTAAATCCAGACTATCGTATTGTACAATACAGTCTTGCACATCTTTTTGTTGAATGGCTATTTTGTCTTATGTACAGGTTTTTGCATTTGGTTATAAATCAATATGAAGAAAGAGTCTGTGAAATGTGTAGACGTGTAGATGTGTGTGTAGTGCAAACAGTTCCCAACATTCACTGACGGTGTTCGTTTCTTAGTGTTCAGTTCTCAATGAACTAAATGAAGCTGAAACAAGATGCAAACACAGTTAATAGGGATTGTGATCAAATCTCAGCAAACAGACCAAAAAAAAAAGAGCAGATGTAGAACTAAATCCTGACACAAAAGCAGGTGAACAAGAAAAAACCTAGAGTAATAACCAAAAAGAAAACAAAGAACAAGAGTCTAAGGCAAATATGATTAAAAATAAAACAGCATATCAGATCACAGTAGTAGTAAGGTTTGGTAAAGTCAGTCAATAGGAAGCTGAGCGTTTACTTTACAGGTAGTCCCCAACTTATGAACATTCAAGTTACGAATTTCCACAGATACAAACAAACCATGTTTCTACTCCTGGTTTAATCACCTGGAGGTAGCTCACATGTATTGTACAAAAAATAGACACTGCAGTGCACCAGATACAAATATTTACAATTATATACAGTATTTGTGTGCAAGTGAATATATAAAATGTTTAAAGTCTGCTATATTGTATGTGTGTGGTGCGGCGAGAGAAATGAGTCAGCCTCACCGGTTTAAATTAATCAATCCGCGAGCACGGTAATAGAAAATGGCAGTCTTGTAAAGCTATCCTGATGGTGGTTAATCAACTCACTCAACGAGACAGAGTTCACAGTCCAATACAATAGAAACCAGCTCAAAGACAAAATGCACAGAGACAACATTTCACTGTGAGATTAATTTCCTTAGGCATGGTTAAAGCTTTTGTCCACATTATGGCTGTGTGGGGAAAGGGGACAGAGAATTAGTCAAGTGAATCGGTATGGTTTATATTGTATATTCATGTCAAAGGCGTATAAGACTTGATTTGTCGGAATTAAGAACAAATCTGACTTATGAACGTGCTCCCGGAATGGATCCTGTTTGTAGTGTAAGTCTGGAACTACCTATACAAAGTCCTAGATGAAGAAAATGTGCTTATGAAGGAAACTGTAGATGGGCGAATTTGTCACTGCTAGAACTACTGTACGGGCACTGTGACCGTACTGAGTGTTATGCAAGGGATTGTAGTTTAGGTGGACATGTTTGTAGGCCACGACACAATACAGAATATTCTCCCAGATTCTGCCATCATTATAACGACTTGGTTTCATTCAAGCATTGAATCCATATTGAAAACACATACAGGATCTTATTGGATCATTGGCAATAATTAGGAGAGGGATACAAAAAAAATTCTAGGCATGTACTGGAGTAAAGAAATATCATACAATAGTAACATTATCAATAACTGGATATGCCTGAGAAACTGAAGAAGGGAAAACCTTATCTGGGTGACTAAAGCAATATTAATGGAGCTGCAGGAATACGTCACCCTGCATGTAAAAACATTCTTGTATTCCTTACATATCTGGGATATGGGGTAGGGTGGTTAGATGGATGGCCTTTCTCATGGGAAAAACAAAACAAAACATCTAAATCTCCTTTAACTTAATTTAGTCAAAACCATTTGCCAAAATATGTTATGGTCTAATGGAACCTAATGGTAGACCTTCATGAGCAGTATACTACAAGACAGAGTACTGTGTAAATATCTTAGGTACCCTGTCGGGTCTTAGTCCAAACTTTGTTATACATGTTTATTTTATGACTTCATTATTAAGTCAGTTAGAAAAGAAACATTTCTAGTTTCCAAACATTAGTATTCAAGCAAGATAATAGTAATAATTTTACAGAAAATCTGTAGACCAGGAAAGAAAGCAACATATTACATAAAAGACAACTTTTTTCACACCAAAAAAAAGAGAAAAAAGAAAAAGGATAAAGAAATCTTCTAGGTTTTGCTACATTAAAAAAAGTCTTCAGAAGTCTTGGTCCCCAGGATGCTCAGTAATAATTTGGGCCGACGTAAGATGAGAAGTAGTATGCATAAAGATGGTTTTTAATATTTTTGTCTGTCTGTTTGTTTGTGCATGCATCACATAAAAACTACTGACTGAATTTTAATGGTGTTTTCACAAGTGTATTTGGCCGAAATAGGCTTTGTTTCATTGCAATCGGTCCACGGGAGGAAAAGATATGCTACTTTGAAATTTAAATGGAAAACACCCTTATAAAAAATCAACCTTGGAAAAATCATTAGTACATCTCAAGATTCAAGATACGCGCTTATGAGTGTGCAATTGAGATCTACTTAATAAACGCAATCTCACACCTTCATCCTGCGCACTTCACGGTAACGTAAAAATTTTTGTTCCAAAATTCAACAGACGCCGTCGTACATTTTTTTAAACGTGCTTATGAGTGTGCAAATAAATTCCACGCGAACAAGATCACGGGCGCATCTAGTTTCCTTATAAAACTGCCCAAATTGTGCCTGAGACTATATTTTAAGCAAAGGGTCATCACTCCAGTTACCGACTTTGATTTATTAATTACTGTTTAATGCTTTTTATTGTATTTTTTTTAATAAAGAACTTTTTTTTAAAGACATCCTTGCTGTACAGCGTTTTTTGCAGACTTTTTGCGCAGTACTGTATGTTTAGTGCATAAACAAGGCAGGCTTTAAAGCATGGTGGTGGTAACATTATGCTTTGAGTCTGATTGTGTTTGGTTGGGACTGGGGCTCTAGTAAAGCTAGAGAAAAAATTTAGGGGCAAAAAAAACCTGAAGGCAGCTGGAGGAATGCTAACAACTCAATGCTTAAATTGAACTTAACAAAGGTGCAGTAAGAGCCCAGATGTAAATACTACTGTGAAACCTGTGGAATGCCTTGGAGAGGGCTGTGACAGAAAATGCCCTTAAATAGTGATAGATCTTAAGCATTACTTATGAACAGAATGAGTAAAAGAAAAAAAAAGAACAAAATATTTCGGTGGACTTTCCCTATTTAAATGCTTCTATCTGGATCACCAGAGCAATTTTGAAACACTTGCAAAAGGCAAAACAGTGCTGAAGTGGTGTGGCCGTCACAACACCCACTCTCTACCGTTTTATCTCTTCGTCAGGCTTCTTCATGGCTGTGAACAAGTGGGAGTGATTTTTCTACTGCGGTCTAAAACTGTTCTCCTGCCACAAAGATTATTGCACACATTAGCATCAGAGCTAATTAAAACCGATGAAGACTGTGGCACGTCTTCAACAAAAGTGCCGTCACTAGATGTGAAATGGTGTGAAAAATTTATGGCATGTTAACAAGCCGGCGTAATATTACATGTTCAATATCAGGTTACAACATGACGTTTTCAAAGCAAGTGACGTTAAATGAGGTGTAACACTTTAACAGCGGTGCAGGTATTACAAATTTTAAACAGAATTAAAACAACAACAATGGAGAAAGCCAATTTTGTGTCTTTTTTTTATTCTTGTGTAAATTGAATTTCTCATGCAATTTAAGAAATGCATAATTTTTACAGGACTAAAATAATGTTTTGTGTAACACCACCGTGTGTAACACAGCTGGTACAGCCGAAGTTGACAATTCTTTAACTACTATTATGAAGTATGTAGTCACATATCTGTCATAACATCCTGAAAATGTGTAGAAACTAATACTAAAGGATAAACAGGATTACTGCAAGGCAGCTCCTTATGTCCTGTAAATTTAGGACATGTCCACCGTAGAGAGCAGAGGGATTACAGAGTTTTTTCAGATGATGCATCTCCATCTTGCCTCGTATGACCCCCTCTAAGTACAGGCCTTGAGGTTTTGTGGGGTTTAAAAATATCCACCGCCACGTTCTTCAACTGCAGTGGCTTCAGACACCCGGAGAATTTCCACAACTAGGTTTCCACATAAACATTGACAGCTTTTTTTTTCTTTCTCTCTCCTCCTTTTTCCTTCACAAGCTGGATTCCAAAAATATCAGGTGTGAACAAAGTGTCCCTCTGTGCTCACCTCCCCTTCAATGCATGGTTTGCCAGCAGTGTTATTTTTCCTGACACGTTAGCATTAATTATGGTAGGTAAATTTGCATGGCTCGGTGCGCTCTGGATAAAACACACAGTGTGTGGATGATAAAACACACAGTGTGTGGATGAAAGGAACGCTACAGCATGGTTAAGTCAGGTCAAGTAGGCTTTATTGTAATTTCATCATATCACTATTGTTAGAACACAATGCAAGGCGTAAAGTTAAAGACCGTTGTAACATTTAAGCAATGATGCATCAGGAAACAATCAAGCACGTACAGTACAGTATGAATAGCTGTGTGGTAATAATGAAGCATAAACATCTTGTTATCTCACTCTGTTAATGTCATGACATATGCAGTATTAGTAAAGATAAAAATTAGGATTAGTAAACATTTCCGTTTGTCATTTTGCAGCCCGAACTTTACGCAGTTTAAAAACTTTTTTGCAATTCACACACTGTGTTGGATCCAAATCAACCCAATTTATCAGTGTGATATCAATAAAAAAATGACATGATTGTGATCTCTCATGTGGTTCAAACCATTCAAACAGAAAGAAAGGATGTCAGTCCAATATTATAGCCTTTCCAAAAAAAAATTTCTCAATGTAAATCATCTTTATTAATGCTGTAGGCATTAGATATTAATAAAGAGAATGAGGTAACAAGATGGTTATACCATTATTAATGACTCTTTTTACCGTATGTGACTCAGGCAGCTGTTAATGTACTGTATATGACTAATAATTTCCTGATTCACTGAGGATTAGTGCATGAGCTCATGATTATGAAAATATAAATGAGAGATGATTGTAAGGCAATATCCAGGATGAATAATGGCCTGATACCAACAAAAAAAATATCAATAAAAAAAAATTGATCTGAATCTATAATAAAATGAAAAAACATGTTGTTTTAGGAACCATAATGTGCACGGTGGCATCTTCTGCCCGTCCTTGGTGGGTTTCCTCCGGGTACTCCGGTTTCCTCCTACAGTCCAAAGACATGCAGATTAGACGAATTGGTGTTCCCAAAATGTGTGAATGTAGGTGTGAATGTTGACTGGAAGTCCTAACATGGTCATACAAATGGAAATAAATACAATGGTCACCACTGGCCTCCACGGTCCCTAGTTGGGCTACAGAGGTTCCTACAGTAGATGGAGATAGAGAGAGGAACCATAAACTTTATGGCTGATTGTTTAGTGATAAGTTTTATTTATTACTTTTTTTATATACAGCTTACCCTGTACAGGGTCACAAGCCTGGAACCCACAGTATCCCATGGGACTCGGGTCACTAGGTGAGGTACACACAATACAGGGTGCCAATCTATTGTAGGACACATGTATGTACACACATTCACATACTGCATGCTATTTGTAAAGGGGATTAAAGCCTAATCTGTATGTCTTTGAACTGTGGGAGGAAACAAAAGTGTTCTACCAATTTTGACGAGAACATCCAAACCCAAGGCAAGAATCGACCCCTAGACCTTGGAGGTACAAGTAGGTTTTAATGTTGTTGTTGTGTTGGACGGTTCTAAACTCAATTTCAGTCATTTCAGTCACTTCTTTTTAGTTGTTTTCTTTGCCTCTGAATCACAAGAACATCTTTGCCACGACTACAGGAGACGTCTTCTGATAAAGTTGTTTAAGAAATCCGAATCTACTCCCCACATCAGTTTGGATAAAAGAATTATTGCCAGCTGAAACTTATTATACACTGCAGTAATGATCACTCACACTCACTCATTCTCCATACAGCTTATCTGGTACAGGGTTGTGGGAGCCCTGGAGTCCATCCCAGGGAACTTGCAGCACTAGACGGGGTAAAACACAAGCTCACTCACAAACTGTGGGCAATTTGTGAATGATGAGTTGGATACTCTACATGTCTTTAGACTGTGGGAGGTTTCGCACACTGCATGCCTGGAGTAACCTGGAGAAAACCCACCAAGCGAAGGGAGAACATGCAAACTCCATGCACACAGACCACGAGGCGGGAATCAAACCCTCAACCCTGAAGGTGCGAGGCTACAGTGCAAACACCACTGTGGCACCTCAATAATTAATCAAAATTATCCGGTAAAAAACTGCAAACTGCATTATGATTGGCAAAGCTGTCAAGGTGTGGCATATGTACTGTATATGAGGTTTTTGTACAGTATATTGTGTAATTCAAAAACATTGTACATTTTCAGAAAAAAAGTTACTATTGGGTATTAGTGTACTGTACATATCATTAATGGTTTTATTTTTAACTCTCTTCATTTTAGATCCTGAAACTAAAAATCCTAAAATTAGATGATGAATAGAGGCTTTGAGTCAGAAACAAAAAATGAATGAATTAATTAAGGCAAAATACATTATGCTTAAATGTTTTACAGTAACTTTCAAAACAATGTTCTTTGTTGACTGTATTATACAATCTCAATCTGTGCTTTTGGCTCAGTTTAGAACTGGCTTCATTAAAAAAGACCAAAATGAGAGCTTTCTCTCATGCCAGTGAGGGGGGACTGGGTTATGGCAGAATTAATAAAACACTAAAAACAGCATGCAGTATTGAAGTGCAGCTGTAGCATCTAATGAGATTTAAAAGTGCTCCCATAAAGCCGCATAAATGGAGCCTACACAGGGAATTATATTCTCCCTGGGTGAAATCTGATTGGTGTTTCAGAGAGCGGAGGCAGCAGTTGTCCCTGCGCTGGATGATCACACACATAATGAGGGGTGTGTGATCAGATCTTCACACTTATTTAAGACAAGTCGTCCTTGCCCGGCACATCCATTTACCATATACGCATAGTACCATGTGCACCATTCACTGCAGCTGAATCAGAAAGCCATTGTACACAAGAATGCTACTTTAAAATAAGCAAATCATTATTCAGATTTAAAATAAATAAATAAATAAAATACTTGCAAATTACAGTGCCATGCTGAGGCAGCCATTTGGAGCAATGTGAGTCTGGCCTGATTTCCAAGCGATACGTGTGATATTTCAATTTGAGAGATTGTTAATGTGTGTGAACAAAGATACGATGCTTAGATGTTAATTATTAGTAGTAAAGACTAACAATTGTAATGCAAGCTGACTATGGACTATGGTCATGCATGACTTCGCCAAACCAGGCATGCGCATTATGAGTGGGCCGCGCATGAGATATGTGTGTGAATCGTTATGAAAGAGGGAAATGAAAAAGAGAAAGAGAGATTGAAAGAGAGAGAGAGAGACAGAAAGAGAGAAACGCATCTGTGAGAACCCGGACAGACAATACTCGACTGTATAGAGGCATGAAGTCTGGCCCTGCACTGTGTGGGTTTCGTCCAAGCTGAAGACGTCTTTTGTATGGGATATGTAGCCTCTTTGTGTTTGGGAGGGAAAACTCTTTTTGCATGATAATACTATGACTGGGGCTTCTCATGAGTCACTTGAACACGTTCTCTCATTGACAGCAGACTTGCACATACTGTCTCTGTTTATGAAAGAGTTAGTATCAGTTATTTTGTGTGGAATGTAACAAGTCAGTTAAAGCCTATATTGTAAAAAAAAACAACAACTGGGCATAACCAGGATTTTACTTCTGCAGGCTCACAGAACGCATAAAACTACAGTGCATACATGACATTCCTACATAAGCAGAACATGATGGCATTTCGAACACCAGTGAGGCCTGTACATTGTTGACTGTAGGATGTAAATTATACAGAATATGAGCAAAGGTATTTGGCCAAACCTGTTACAGTAATTATTGAATATTGAAGCATGTTTCAATGCTTCAGCATACCAAGACATCCTTCGACAATGGTACGTTTCCAACTTTGTGACAACAGTTTGGGGAATGCCGTTTTCTATTCCAACATGACTGTACACCAGTGCACAAAGCAAGGACTATAAAGACATGGTTAAATGAGTTCAGTGTGGAAGAACTCGACCGGCCCTAACACAGAGCCCTGACCTCAACCCCATCGAGCACCTTAGGGATGAACTGGAATGAAGATTGTGAGCCAAGCCTTCTTAACCAACATCAGTGCCTGACCTCATGAATGCTCTACAGAATGAATGAGCATAAATTCCCACAGAAACGCTCCAAAATCTTGTGGACAGACTTCCAAGAAGAGTGAAAGCTGTTATAGCTGTAAAATTGAAGTTGAAGTTTGTGAAATTGAAGTTTATGTATTTGGATACAATGTCATTGCGGGTATTCATTTGATATTCACCTAAGAATGTCTTGCTCTTGTTAATCCCAAGCTAACAGGCCCATCCAAAGAATTCAAACAGCAAGGTCAATGCTTTTGTTTGTCCTATACACTGAAGTCTCTCACTCTCTCCCTTTCTCTCTGTTGAGGTCCTCAACTCCTTCTGCCCTCCTCACTGTCTGACGCATCCCAGTGCCCTGCTACTGGTCGGAGTTCTTCCTGCATGGAGGTCTCTGTCTCGCTGCTCAGGATGGCCCTGTATGGTCTGCTTGAGATGCGTGTTGTAACTATGGTCGGTTTCACTTGACCATAAATATGGTATTGGCCTCTGATGCAGACCACTATTCTCTTATGACAGTCACTCAATAGTTTACGACTGAAATGATCACAAAACAGTTTTGTACCTAAGCCTCCCAGTGGACTTCATATTAACTTTAAGCATCTTTCTTGTTCTACTGAATCTTTAGCCTTATAGCACACAGTGTGACTGTAATTCAATTCCTGCTATATTCCTCTTCTATCAAGCAAATGAGGATGGGTCCCCTGTTGAGTCTTGAGATCCTTTCAAGATTGCCTATGCTATTGAACATGATACATCAACACGAAGACCAGAGAGCTGACCAGGAAGGCCTTCTATCCCAAGTGTTCCAACTCTAGCTCAGTCCTGTTTTACCAAAACATGCTATGTCTGAATAATTTTAAGCTAAGTGAAGAGTGAAAATCAATCAGTGCCAATGAACAAGCATTGGGCATAGTAAATACAACGATTTGGAATGTGCTGAAAAAAAAAACACTAAGAAACATAGAGGCCATACCACAAAATGCAAGATGCTTATCAGTAGTAAGAATCTAAAGGCCATATTTGCAAATAAATACAGAGATGAGTCACAAAAGATCTGGAACCAAGATTCACCTCTACCAAAGTGAAGGAAAGGCTAAAGCATGATGTTTATGAACTGTGCCTATTTAACTTGTGTTTAGAACAAATTGTGTTTGCTTTATGACTTTTATGTTGCCATTGGTCCAGGGTAACCTGTGTCATGTGTCAAGCTATGCAACAGAATGGCACTGTGGAAAAAAAACTCTGCCATTCAGCAGCAAGCAGTGGAGTTAGTAATTTAACTAGACATTGGGTGCTGATACCCATCCTGTCTAGTTCTCGGTGTCAGTGATTTAAAATTAGTTTTTTGCTGAAAGGTTAATACATCAACTTGTGTAGAACTGTCTTTAGCAGGAATAACTATAAGTTAATTTTCTATATGATTTTCTGGCATGTGCAAAACAGTAGTCTAACTCATATAGAAAACATTGCAGGCATATCAAAAATAAGAAGCTGTAGGTCCAGTTAAAATTATATATTGTCTGTTCACATATGAAATTTGAGGTAATTCAGTCTTTTCATTGTAGAACATTTAATAACTAAACATGCACATGTTGCCCTCGAAGGTCTGATGTAACACGGCCAAGTGTTTGAGACATAATACACCAAATAAACGTAACTATTTAAAACAATATTCCATCAAGGCAACAATAAAATGCAGCTCATATCTGCATACTGGTGTGCAGTGCTTAAATTTAGAGACATTAATGCTTTAACTTAAACTAGTAAAAATGACCCTATTTGGTCTTTGAACAAATGAGTTAATGTTCCAAACATTATTTCAACGAGGTTCACTTTGATTGGTCCATTCCAAAGCCTTGATTAAATTGTACTTTTGTTGGCATGCTTAGGATTACCATCCTGTTGCATGACCCAGTTATGATCAAGCTTTATCTGCTAGACAGATGGCCCAGATGCTTTTATACTGTAATGCTTTGGTAGAACAGATAGTTCATGTCAACCCAATAATACTCAGGTGTCTGGCAGCTGTGGCTGAAAGACATGCTCAAATCATCACCCCTCTATGATCATATTGGATAGTGGGCATGATATATTTTCGTTATCACCAAACATACTGTTATTCCAATGTATACTTATAAGATGAACTTAACTTCTCTATCTCTATCTCCTCTATAGTACACCACCTTAGATATGACTTCAGTGGAGTCTAGGCAGTTGGGAGTTTTGGTAGAGGCACCAGAGAAACCACAGATTTTTATGAGGGCGCTTTTGGGTGGTGATGTATGGGTGTCTTAGTAAAAACATTACTTTAGGTTCTGGAAAGCTAAAATGATGTCCTCCAACCACTTGCGAACTCTGGGTTTTTCTTTCAAGAATGATGTTAGAGGGAACACCACTGAGTTTAAACATATAACCCAAAGTGACTATAAAAAATTGCATACCCTGTTTCATGAACATCTATTTCTCTAAGAAGTTCTTTAGCTCTGCTCTAACCTGATATTCATGTCTTGCTTCAGATGTGGAGAAAATCTGAACAATGTCAGTGTAGATTTTCAATCATTGCCTTCTCTGATATGGATGAGGATGTAGGTGTTTTTAAAGTCCAACTTGGTAAAACATCTTGTCTCTTCTATCTGTTTCAGTTCTTATCTGTTCCTGATAGTCTAGGACCGCCAGTTTTTTTTTTTTTTCAGAACTAAGAATTTGTCCACTGCAGGTACTACATTTGTACTTCTTTTTTGAAGGACTTCTACCAGTTTTGTGTTTAATGACTGGGTAGAAACATTTTAAAGCATAGTCAGCTCCAGGACATTTGGTCACTTTCAAGTGAGCTCAAAGTGAAAGGGTTTTTAGACTATTTGGTAATCATACAACCTAAAAATGACATAATTTCTCCCAATAAGATGCTTATTGGTAAGATGCTAATAAGCACCTACAGTAAGGGAGAATGGTGCATTCTGTGATTTCCCTCTCTGTGGCATGCCATCTAATGCCAAAACAAAAAATGTCCAGTATTTCTGCTATTGTTTAATTTATTTGTGAACTCAATACTGAAACTTGACTTAAATGTATTCCACTACAAGTAGAAGTACCATTTTAAATTTTTATTCAAGTTGAAGTACTAAGTACATGCTCGAAAAATGTACAAAAGTACAAGAACTTCAAAAACAAACTCATTTTCTGGATATCTATCTGACTGAGTTACTGATAAACAGAACTTTAATGTATTTTAAACACAATTGAATTCGATAACAGGAATGTGAAAGTATAGTTAGACTCTTTCATTACTGGCTAATTGCTACTATTGTTGTGCTGTAAAATGCAAGTAGTCTACTCAGTTAAACATGGGCGTACTGCAAGCATTCAGAATACAATAAGTTTAAAAAATACACAACCGAACAAACCGAACCAAACGCTGTCTAAGTTGCACAAACATCCGCAATATGAATTTTCGCCTTTAGAACTTGCCTCCAGAAAGTAGTAAATTTGAATGCCGAGGTTTTACTGTACTTTTAAGAGATCACAACATTTTTTGTTAAGTATGTTAGCTTGTTAGTTACGTAGAGCACTTCTATTCTTAACTCACTCGTTGCCCAGGTAACGTCAATCACTTTGGCTGGATAACCAATCATTGCAAGTCTCAACCTAAACGAGTCTCTATTTAAAATGCAGTGAGTAAAAGTACAGTTTTTATCAGCAAAACATGCAGCGAGTAGAAGTAAAAAGTGTCACATATGGAACATACTAAAGTAAAGTTGCACAAAATAAGTACGGTTACTGAGTAGTTCTTCTACGTTTCTTAACACCTCCGTTGATTATCAGGTCTGAATGTGCATGTGGTTTGGTGGTGCAATTTATTTCCACAATACAAACAAAAGCCAGACCTTTGACAGCATTCCTGTTCCTTGGCAGGATGACTAACTTGAATGACTTCCATGTGTTTATGTTATTTCTTTCGGTAGAAGGCTAGGTAGGCAAAGGTGTAATTAAAGCAGAGTACGAGGTTTGAGCAGCTAGATGAACTGATTGAGTTTGAGCTACAGTATCACAGCATGCTAGTTTGGTTTGATGCATGCTTTTTTTAGACTTTGGCGAATGATCGTCTTCAGTGCCAGCTCATTCCATCCACTCTCCGGTACAAGACTGTGAAACATTAGTGCAGATTTGGCTGCTATATTTTTAGCTTGTTTAAGCTTGTTTTCAATGCCATTCTTTCTGGTTTGGTGTGGTTGGACACCTCACAAGTTCTCTCTAAAACACTGCATAACTTGGCCTCAGTCAGGTGTGGTTGAAGGTAGCAGTAGACCAGATGAGTGCTCCACTGACCTTGGAATGAAGGAGCAAAGTGCAGATTAAAAACCTCTGTAGATCCAACATTGTAAGATGAAGCACACTGTAACAAATGAGACTGGCAGGAGTGGAGAGAAGATGCAGAAGGTTTATCGCATAATGAGGTGCTGTAAATAAATACAATCTAAAGGACAGATTAAAAGCATATCGTTTTACAGGAAAAGTTAGAGACATAGGTGTCAATAGAGATATAGATACATATAGTGAAAATATCGTGAACCGTCTAATGGACCGTCCAAGTAAGGAAAACTACAAAAGCGCAAAATAAAGCACTGCCAGGAAATAAGCAGCTCAGAACTTATGCTCTTGAAATGACAAATGGCAAAGCTATGTAGGCAATTAGAAAGCGATCAAAATTCAGGAAAGAACGCCTTCTGGTGGCGTAATAGGTACAGTAAATGTCCACAATGGGTGTGTAAATATAAAGTAGGGACAGAACAGTGTGTAAATACAAAAGAAAAACAATACAATAGAAACTTAGGGCCCAAGGCGTGGTACACCCTGGACACTGTACAGGCAATTTGCCTACTCTGCATGTTTTTGGTCTGTGGGAGGAAACCAAAGTAAACCTACCGAGCACGGGGAGAACATGCAAACTACATGCACACAGAGATGGGAATCAAACCCAGACCCTGGAGGTGCAAGGCAACAGTACTAACCACTAAGCCACCATGCCGCCCATTATTGTAGCTACTGTACTGTATGTTGTAAAATTAAAGATATTGTGACAAAGCAGGACTAAAGTTGTTTGATTGAATGCAGACTTGCAAATCCTTAGAAGGAGTAGCTCAGTTGAAGATTGCAAGTAACTCGAGTAACTTTATCCCTGCCCTGTGCATGTTCTTTGGTTTATTCAGTAAATACATGCAGACCTTAACTGCTAAAGGTAAATACAATTATATCATATTCCAACCATATCATACAAACATTTACAGTTTTTAATAGCCATGTCTATCAAAACCTTTAAAAAAAAAAGTGTGACACTAAGCGATACTCAGAATCATGTCACGCTGTAGTTTCCAGACCTGACCCCATGTTGTGAGGGATGCACTTGAGTCTTTAAAAGTTCTGGAAATGACTAAGATCAAAATGTATAACCAGTGCGATTGTCAGACCATAAAATCTCCATATTTGCTTTTTAAACAATGTGCAGTTTGTTATTCTTGCACTACATCATGCAGTAACAGCTATACTGAACTAACATCACATACATGCCCCATTCTAAGCTAGCCAGCTGGCTATAATATAGGCAGCTACTGTTTATCACAAGCTGTTCTGGGTGTTAGCTTCTTTCTCGCATATGTCAGAAGCAGCTATATTCTTGACCATGCGAAATTCAAGTCGTGAAGAGTTTTCAACCACAAAATGTAGGTGATAGAAATCACCTTATTTTCCGTTATGAGGTGATAACTTGTAGTGCTTACAGTAAACAGTACAAAATGAACAGCAGGCAATAGTAGCTGCTATTCCCTACACGTGTAAAGGTATGAATAAAGAAATGTTTATTGGTATAACCCAGACAATTCATGGTGTTTATTAATAGAGATATGACATACTGTACTGTACAGTAGGAGAACAATTCAATTCTTTGTTTTGGAAGATAGACTGTGTTTTCAATTGTATAAAATTTCCAATTATTTGAATTTACAAAATGTTTACTTTACACAATGCATTCAATGTCAACTTGTAGTTATTTAAAGCGTTTTATTATTATTGAAGTTTGGATATTATGTTTTTCATTTTATTTTTTATTTATTTTCAAAAATGTTTTCTCAAAGTCTGAACTTTTTTTTTTTTTATAGATTCTGCTGTCTATAACAAGTAATTAAAAATGAATTATTGTGCCAGGTGACACGTTGACATGACGTGTGAGTTTTACTCTCGAATGAGTAGATGATAGTGTTAAGCTCAAGACACAAAATCATACTGCTGCTTAAACTATTTAAATTATTTGCAAATATGTTAACTTTACCAACACTATTATTATTTTGATGTTAAATTAAATAAAAGATAAGCAAAACATTAAGATGCTTTCTCTTTGGTGATCACTAATGCTTTTTCTCAAAGTCTTAAACATTAACATTTATTACTGCATGTTAAATGATGCCTGCGGAATTTTTTAAGGTCTTTGCAATATTTTAGACCATCAGACCCCAGGATGAATTTGCTGGGATGTCCATTAAACCACATCTGTTAACGTTATGTCATCTTAAACAACACTTTGTGTCCTTTGTAATTGCTTCTAAGTCATTCTGAATTGCCTCTAAACCGTGTTGGACTTCTTCTTGACGGCTATCACTTGTTCAAGTTCAAGTAGGCTTTATTGTCACTTCAACCATATACAGTTAGTACACAGTGAAACGAAACAACGGTTCGACAAGGTGCTACATGCAACATAAATTTACAACATAAATTAACAGAAAACTAAACTAGCTAACTAAGGCAACATCACCTCATCCTTACGAATACTCAGCACCGGTGTCCCTCAGGGATGTGTGCTCAGCCCCCTACTGTACACCCTGTTCACCCACGACTGTACAGCAA
>JAOTRS010000004.1:22578111-22601309 GCA_028565755.1 Dinotopterus cunningtoni
GTGTGTGTTTGTGTGTGTGTGTATTATATATATATATATATATATATATACACACACAATATATGAAAATTATAAGTTATAATTTGATAGACATAAGGAAGGTGCGTTCAAGTCAAACCGGGACTTCATGAAATATCTCGATAAATAATGTATTGATATTTTCATCTATAAATTACATTAGCAACAAAAAAAACCCCAACACTTATTATTAAATCAGTAGAAACCCCTTCGTATAATATCTAATATTTAATCTACGAGGGGTTGTTCAAATCAAACTGGGACTTGTGATGAAATTACTCATGAATGAAGGCGGATAAGTGATTGACATTTAAAGTAGCACAGTACAGTGATGAGACATCCTCCGTACAGTCGTGACCTCGCTTCAAGCCCTTTCTAAATATTTGGGGAATTGAAGGAGTTCCTGGGAGGCCAGCATTTTAGACATGAAGTAGGAAGTTTGATCATGGCCTCGGTGTACTGAGAAAAGTTCCTACCTTGATGGTATCCAAGTACTGGGATGAGTGCATTAGTGTAGCAGGAGATTATATAGAGAAATAAAGGGAGTCTTTACAATATATATATGCAAATATTTAAAAGCAATACTTTACAAAGTCTCTATACTGTGACACAAACCTGGTGATGTAGTGGACAGACTCTGTATATATACACACAGTATGAAAGAAACATTTATCGCGGTTCAGAAACACTGTTGACCTTTTGCGCAGCTTCCAAAACCTCAATCCGCGGCATGCTTTCTTCAGGCCTAATCAAAGCAGGCAGCATCATTTAAGAGACGTCTTATCTAAAACACATGTCAACGTCATCCGCATTACATTTCCAACATTCAAACACACTCCAGGTTTCCCGTACAGGGATGCTTGACTCATAAAGTGGAAAACCATACTTGTAATTTCGGCGGCAGACAATTTTTTATTTTTTTTTTTAATGCCGCAAAAGAACTCTATCGCCAACTTACTGGAATAAAAAAAAAAAAAAAAAAAAGACGGGGGAGTTGTGGGTGCAGGAGTGGGGAGAAAAGTTTCTATACGTTACCTCGTACAGCAGACAGCCTAGCGACCAGATGTCAGATTTGAAGTTATATCCGTTTTCGTGTATCCTCTCGGGAGACATGTAATAAGGGGTGCCCACTGGATCAGAAAAGAGAGGGAGAGATGGAGAGAGAGAGAGAGAGAACGAGAGAGAGGAGGAAAAGCAAAAATTAGAGAGGCTCGTCTGGTTTGCTAAGTGAGGAATCGTACAGGCGAGAGAGTCACCCATGGATGCTTCATTGATGATGGGGGAACTCGGGTTGAGAAGAAAGAGCAAAAACGAGAGAGAGAGAGAGAGAGAGAGAGAGAGAGAGAGAGAGAGGGAGAGAGCTGAAAGAGACCCTGACTCAACACAGCAAGCAGTGACAAAAACAAACTCGTGTCCTAAGAAATCCGGCTTCCCTAAAACAACCTGACTGATGGTGATGAGATCAGAGTTGAAGAATTGCTCAGACTTTGGTTGCTGAATGCTATCAAGGGATTTTCGTAGACGTTCTTAATCTGCTTTCCATACAGCGATTAAAAAACTTAAACGACAGATGATTTAATGATGCACTGAAACCACAACTGCACAAACCCTCTGACTCTGGGATCGCTGCTCGTCACCTTCTTGGCAGGAGCAGGAGTAAACCTTGATTAATCCAGAAATGTGGGAACGGATGGAACAAATGTGAGTCACACCTGCAATGCAGCTGTCAATCAAATTAGCGACCCCCATAATTATGCACAGCTTTATGCATAAAGCTTATAAGCTTAATACAATTTTAACTAATGAGTAACATCAAAAATCACCCCCTGTACAGTCGTCATGAATGGGAAATCTATCTACGGAGACCAAAACTGTTTATTTCTTAAGTTTTAACTTGGGACACTATGGGGATTGACTCACTTTTGGAGCCTAGTGGTCATTTGAGGAACTGCACGTTCATGTTTAACTCATTTTTCAGAACCGGTGGTCGTCCCTTGGCTGTAACTTACCTTACAGATGATACACTAAATTGAATTGCTGTTACATGCTCACCTGTGTAATTTGATCTCAACTTTATATCTACTGAAAAAAAAACAAAAAAAACACATGCTCTGACGCACTGAATGATTTTTCTCAATCGGGGACACATCAGCAGGAGACAAGGACACTTGAACCTGTCTTTATCTTCTCTCTTTTGTGTCTTGCATCTCTAATCTACTGAATCCTGATCTGAAAAGTCTGTAATGATAAATTTAGGGTGAACACAGGGAAAGTCTTTTTTTTTTTAAAAGTCCCATATTTTACAAATTTTTTTTTTAACAAGTGAACACAGATTTCAGAGCTCCACGATTGTGTGTGTGTGTTTGTGTTAACGCTCCAGCTGTAATACCGCTCACTGTTTTCCTACCTCAACCTCCATGTTTCACTCCTCTTCCGAATAGACCGTTTCAGTTTTTATGTAAATGAGCTACTGATGAGACATGACCCTTCAGAACAACACCTCTTCTTAAATGAGGTCACAATAGGGAACGGAAATATAATTGGCTTGTTTAAACCACAAAAGGATGAAAAGCAGGGATTACTTTTTTCGTTAGGACACACACTGTCTAAAAATGACTATAAAGTGGATTTTGCATAACAGGTCCCTTTTAAACAGCCAAACCTGAAAAAGTCTAACTTGGGAGTCATATTTGCTTGTAGATGATGAATAAATGTAGTTAAAAACAACACTATTTTTATGAATATCAAAACTATTATATAAACAATTCTCGAATAAACCTGATCCTAACCTCCATGATCTGACAGCAGACCCCGAGTTTCACATCACAGCCGTTTGGTTTCCATAATCTCCGCCCGTGTACGGTAAAGTGAAACCGGTCATCCAGAATCATCCGTGCGATGCTGCATTTTAGCTCGACCGAAACATGACCGCTTTAAAAGGAAAACCGTCCTATGCTGACCTTTGGACAGGTTTTTATCTCAGCTGCTTTCCAAAATGATTTTTTTCTGAGCGTCCAGCGGCTCATGTGCAGTGACGATGTACAGCCGAGCGATAGGTACCTCAGCATACAAAACGCCCCGCCTCATGAATTTTCACCTTAAGAAATGAAATTTTGCAAGAAATTTGCTTCGGCATGCGAGCGGACGAACTGAACGCCGGCTAAATTGCGTGTACGTCCGGGAGCCGTTTAAAACGTGTTTGCGCCAGAGGAAAGCCAAGCTAAGGGAGTTTACATATTTTTTCGCCTGTTTTTTTGGCATTTTGTGCAAGATTTAGTGAAGACATAGCACGAGATTCCAAGAGGAATCATAAATTAATGTTAAGTGAGGTTTAATGTCTATTTATTTCATATTTTACTTAATGTAAATTTTTTTTTTGTAAACTGGAGCGGATTATCTGCATTTACATTATTTCCTATGGAAAAATGTGTTTCGCAATATGAAATCACGCTTTAAGAACTCGCCTCTGGAACAGATTTGATTCGTAAGCCGAGGTACCGCTCAGTATATACTGCTGTCAGGTTTTTTTTTTTGTTTTTTTATAAAGCTACTCGATATTCGAGTTTCCACTTAATCTTGATTTCACGGTTCGAGCTGCTGTTCATGCTGCGTCACATGCTCCGACTGTGTCCTCCTCTTTCTCACACACGCCTGCGATTGGCTAACACTGCTGTGATTGACAGGCCAGAGAGAGAGAGAGGGAGAGAGAGAGAGAGAGAGATTGAGCATCCCGTCCCCTCCCATGTGGTCACCAGAGAGCACTCAAACTCCACAAGCAGCTCCGGATGACTCCGACGATGATGACGTGAGACGCGGCGGTCCAAGAGCGGTCATGAAAATCTAAATTAAGCCTTTATAATCATCGTTAAAAAAATAAAGAATAAAAGATAAATTATAATAAAAAAGTAGATTTTTAATAATCCAGGAGCAATTAACCTCCGTATTAAAGGGGATCTATTCACAGGAGCTTGTTAACGATTGTGTTTCTGCACACACTGATGTCTCTGAGCGCTGTTTGAACATCGGCTCTTATCATCATTAAAAATAGTCGTTTCGTATGCTAATAGATTTATATCAAAAAAAAAAAAGAAAAGAAAAAAAGCCAAGAGCATTCTGGCAAGAGCACTTCTTTATGCAAATGAAGTCATGTTGGGATTGATTGTATTATCATGAATCGTTATGACAGGAGGATATATTGTTCGTTAAGGGCTGGGAATGATTATTTATTTATTTATTTAACCGTTGTCGTCGTGGGGTGGATGCCGATAAACAGCAATTACAAGAAAAACGTATAATTGATCGACGCCAGAATTAATGTAATCTAAAGACCTTTACACGAGAGCTCGCACTTAATAAAAAGTAAGAAAGCGAGCGTGTTGAATATAACGGAATGAAACGTAATTAATCATAGCATTTCCGGTGTTAATTACACAAACGCACCGGCTTCCTCTTTTTTTTTTTTTTTTTTTTTTTTAAACCATCACCTCTAGCATTGTTATTCCTCTGAAAATCTTCCTTTGCTCTGCACCCCCACCTCTTGTAATTTAAAGGGGAGGGAGCCTGGGGCAGAAAATGCAAAGAAAAAAGAGTGATCCCCCCCCCCCACACACACACACACGCGCGCACACACACAGAGTTGCTCTTTCACTGTTTCGCTCTTCTCCTCGGCTTTGTTTGGATCTGCGGGCTGCGGAGCTGCACGGAGACGGAGTTAAAAGGATGCGGCTCGACTTCTGAGGGAGAGAACTGACAGGCCCATCCGGAGCTCCATCCCGCGCGCATCGCACTGTTCTATCACGGTGGTTTGTCTCATTACAGCCCGAACTGTCAAGCCACTATTCCTCTGGCACCCTCCCCCCACCTTCAGGAAACCAGGGAGAGAGAAAGAGAGAGAGAGAATGAGACAAGAGAGAACGTGAAAGAGAGAAAGGGAGAGAGAGAGAGAGAGAGAGAGGGAGAGAAAAAGAGAAAGAGAGAGAGAGAGGGACAGAATGAGATGAGAGAGAAGAGCGAGAGCGTGAAAGAGAAAGCAAGAGAGAAGGAGGAAGAGACAGAATGAGACAAGAGAGAGAGTGAAAGGGAGAGAGAAAGAGGGAGATGGAAAAAAAAGGAAAGACAGAGACAGAGAAATGAGAGATGGACAAGAGAAATGGAGCAAAAGAAATTAGGAGAAAGAGAAGGAGGGAGAGAAAGAGACCAGAGATGGACAAGAGATGGAAAGATAGGAAGAAAAAAGGGGAGAGAGACGAGAGATAAATGATAGATATGAGAGAGAGAGAGAGAGGGAAAAGGGGAGAGTGAGTGAGCAAAAGAGAAAGAAAGATGAGGGAGAGAGAGAGAGAGAGAGAGAGAGGGAAAGAGTGAGAGCGAGAGCGAGCTCAGGAAGGACTGTAGTGCACCCAGAGGGAGATATAGAGCTGGGTCTCTGTGCCTCTGGGTGAATTTAACCTCATGAATTCTACACTCAGCCTGCACACACACACACACACACACACACACACACACACACACACACACACACACACACACACACATACCTCAGTGTGACTCGCAACAGCAGGAGTGTCCTGTGATGAGATCACACACACACACACACACATACACACACACACACACACACACCATTCTGTTCAACACTGCAAATCAAACCTTGTGAAAAATAGCTTTGAAGGTTTCTGTAAAAAGAAGTCATGCTGTTAAATGTAAAAATAAACACACACTTTAACAGCTCTTAATCATCCCAATGATCTGAAAACAGGAGTGTGTATGCGTGATGGAGTGTGTGTATGCATGATGGAGTGTGTGTGTGTGTGTGTGTGTGTGTGTGTGTGTGTGTGTACAGATCAGGGCTGGGCGATTAATCGAAAATTAATTGAAAATTAATCAAAACTGACGTAATCTTGCCGCTGTCAGCTATTTCCTTTTTAAAATTCTGTTAATCACACGAGTCACATGACTCCGCTTTCCAGTCCAGTTTGTGACATGAACGCAACACGGATAAGAAACACATCACAGCTTTAATAGCTGAACAGATTTACAGTCTGTACACTGTCAGTGGAGTATCAGGGGTCAAATCAACAACAACAACAACAACAACAATAATAATAATAATAACCCATTAATCATAATCAAGGCAAAATGTTTAATTTGCGTCCGTATCGCCCAGCACTAGTGTGAATGGATTAAGACAGACCTGAAAAACCCAATTTACACTTTTAGGAAAAAAAATGAAGTAAAGGGACAACATTTTGAACAGCATCTAGAACAACCTGTTGCACAACAACCAGGAAAGCATGATGGACAACATCACAAACAATAACCCAGAGGCACAACCTCTGGGATAACATTCAGGACAACATCTGGGACAACATCTGAGACAACATCCGGAACAACCTGCTGGACAACATCTCAAACAATAACCAGGACAACATCCAGGACAACAAGCTTCACCATAACCAGGACAACCTGCTGGACAACGTCTGGGACAACATCCAGGACAACCTTCTGCACAACAATCAGAACATCTTGCTGGACATGCGGGACAACAACTGGGACAATGTCCTGGACAACCTGCTTCACGACAACCAGGACAATCTCCTGTACAACATCCGGGACAACATCTGGAATGACATCCAGGACAACCTTCTGCACAACAATTAGAACAGCTTGCTGGACATCCAGGACAACAACTGGGACAACGTCCTGGACCACAGCCTCCAGGACAACCTGCTGGACAACATCTCGGGCAACAACCGGGCCAACATCCAGGACAATCTACTGGACAAGATTCAAGACAAAAACCTGGACAACGTCCTGGACCACATTCAGGATAACCTGCTGGACAACATCTGGTACAAGTAGTGGGACAAAATCCAGGACAACCTGCTGCACAACAACCAGGACAGCCTAAAGAACTACATCTGGACCAAAATTGGGACAGCATCCTGGACCACATTCAGGACAACCTGCTGCACAACATCGGGAACAAAAACCAGGAAAAAAAAAAAAACAGGGACAACTTGCTGGACTACATCTGAGACAAAATCCAGGCCAGACAGTCCTGGACAAAAAGCAGCCCTGGGCCAGTGTCTCTGCGCAGGCTCTGTCTGAGAAAGGACTTCACTTGCTGATCTGCAGAGGGAGCTGTGGACTTGAATTTACTGTATTTTTTATTCATCTGTCGATTGTCTACAAAAAAAGAAAGAAAGGGAAAAAAAAACGAGACAAATAGACCGAGCGGTGCTACAAAAGGGAAGACGTCATTCAGGAGCTGTATATGCTTACTCTGAATTTCTCACATTTATATAAATAACATTATTAAAAATGTTATAAAAAATAAATAATTAATAAATAAAAAATGTAAACACTTAGAAATCCTTTTCCATGTTCACACCAAAACACTCGGGCGTACTTAAGTAAAACCAGAGACCGATGGTGATGGTGCGTAAATCTTCTCATGCAAGGACAAACGTCAGGCCTTCCCAACACGTGGTGTCCTAGACAAACTGTCTGCCGTTAAAAGGCTAATTCTCTCTCTCTCTCTCTTTCTCTCTCTCTCTTTTTTTCCCTCCCCCTCCCTCTTCCACTCATTTACACTTCTCTCCCTTCACGATCGCTGGCTCTGGCTAGAACTCATGCGTGAGGAGATGTGGCACAGGGGTCAGGGCAACAGGAAGGCCCTTAGTGCTCAATGAAATGGATACAGATCCTGAAATGCTTTGCTCCCAACCGGCCCCGGGGGCAGGCGGGAAGTGGCGCTTTATAACCGACACATGGTTCTGCTCGCAGCCGGGCCTAATGAAACACGCCGGTCTGCTCTGCAGCGTTTCCACTCGACCTCAGGTTTCAGAGACAGAGCAGAGGCTTTCGGGTTCTCTTTATTTTAAGTCAGAAAGAGAAAAAGAAAGAGAGAGAGAGAGAGAGAGAGAGAGAGATGGACAGCGGAGACAGAAGATCCTGCTGCTAAAAATAGAGACAGGAGAATGAGAAGGAGTGCTCACCTAGAGAGTGCGCGGCGGTGGTTTTGGAGCTGAAGAAGCGGCCCAAACCCAGGTCGCCTAGTTTCACCACTCCGGTAGCAGTGATGAAGACGTTGGCCGGTTTAATATCTTTAAAAAGAAACGAAAGATAAATGGAACAGCTTAGGGAGCGGCAGGACAAAGAAACATGGCCTGTACAAAACTAAATCAGGAAAAGGAAGCAGGCACGGGATATAAATCACCTTTAATAGACTGGGAGAGCAGTGTTAGACATCTCATTTTAAGGGCAGTGTGTTATATGTGTGTGTGCACGTCTGTGGAAGTGTGGAAGTGTGTGTGTGTGTGTGTGCACGTCACATTATCAGAACCATATGCTTGTAGGAACACTGTACCGTTTCAAGTTTAACACCTCAGGACATGAGGCGTCACGGCAATAACAAACACACACATATGTTTGGACGCCGAGGCGCGATCTGGAGGACGAGACGCACGCGGACGGGGGACGGCTTCAGGTGCGTGAAACGGCTCGCGCGGGCAGGTGGACTGGGGAATGACCAGGTCCAGAGGGACAGGATCGATGTACAGTTAACAAACAGTTTTTTGTTTTTTTTTTCTTTTTAAGAGTGTGTATCCTTCCAAACGCAGTGTTGTAACGGGATAAATAACTGACGCACACATTAAAAGAAATGAGATCGACCTGGGAATTTTTGTCCGTCTACATAAAAATTTCCACCTACTGTGTTGGAACACCGATCTATAGGGTGTATAATGAACAGGGGTTAATAAATAAAATATTCGGAGTTTTCAATCAGGATGGAAAGCGTAACAGTAATGGAACAGAGTTAAGTGCTGAAGGTGGAGCTGAATAACATTTCCAGCATGCTTTTGTGTTTGATTGCTTTGACTATCGGAAAGAGTGAGTGTGTGTGTGTGTGTGTGTGTGTGTGTGTGTGTGTGTGTGTGTGTGTGTGTGTGTGTGTGTGTGTTTGAGTCATGATCTGCTCAACATGCTCAAGAAAGAAAAAAAAAGTCATCATTTATAACCGTGAGGTCGGAGGGACGGAAGGGAAGACACGAAACATTTCGAATGTAGGACAGGACGATGACGGATGTGACAGAAATCCAGTGAGGATGCTGAACAAGCACACAGTAAAATAAAAAAAGTTAAAACCTTTATTTTTTGTCTTATTTAAAATAAAAATAAAATAAAAAAGAGTGTAAACATGCCATTTATATGTCTTAGTTTTACAAGTTATCTGAAAAATTTCTTTTAAATTATTAAAAAAAAAAAAAAAAAAAAAACCAATAAGTGTTGGCACAACTTTCCCAGCGGAAATGTTGGTCTGTACTGAAATTAATTTGGCGACAGTACAAATGTCGAAATAACAGTTATGAGGTTGTTGGGTTTTTTTTTTGCACTGAATGCACCCCATTTTAAGCTTTTATGTTTTATATTAAGCTCTTTTATAGAATTAGATAATTAAATAGATAGACAGACATACACTCCTAGTCAAAAGTTTGGACACACCTTCTAACGCCATGGTCCGTTCCTATTTTTTATTTCTTTCTACACTGTAAAAACATCCAAAATACACAATAGTCTCCTCTGAACAGTTGATATTGAGATGTATCTGTTACTTCTGCTCTGTAAAGTCTCATAACGGCTCTAATCTGAGATGTGTTTGTTAATTGATGATTATTGAAGGCTGGTGACTCTAAATGAACTTCTCCTCTGCAGCAGAGATACGTTTTGGTCTTGCTTTCCTGGGAAGGTTTTCATGAGAGCCAGTTTCATCATGGACCTTGATGGGTTTCGCCAATGCACTTGACACAATACTGTTCTTGCAAGAAGTGTTCCAGAACAGCTGACCTTAATGTCTTAAAATAACTGAATGTGGCTTAATTGTCTAATGACATGTGTGTTAAATGATTTTTCTGATAATCAAGTACTGTTCTAGAATGTAGGAAAAAAAATAATAAATATATATATATATAATTTATATATTAATTTAAACATGTAATTCTTAAACATAAAAGCTTAAACTGGGATCCATTCACTTAAAAGATGTTAATCTATGTGCAAATATATATGCTTTAAATTAAAACAAAGTTAGAATGACTTTGATGCCATTACATCAAAACTACGACATTACTTCCACTGTACTGTATATACAGATAATCCCTGCGCTCGGTTTCCTTGTTCCTGATTGTCAAGACAGATTTTTAAACTGCTCGGCAAATCTTTACTACAGTCACAAACCCTTGATCTTCTCGCTATCCTACACTTTTCTGAGACGGAAATAATTAAGAACTCGTTAACAACACAAATAAAAAAGCTGGACGTGCTCGGCAGACTCGCGCGCTTTCTGTTTTTTATGGCACCGTCGGCGCTAAATCCTCACTCCAGGCGTGCACATAACTTCAGCTCAGATTACGTGGAAGGTGCAGTGAAATAAAAAAAAAAATTTTTTTTAAAGTGTTCTGAGAAATACCGAAACGTTCGGAAATCTACGATTTACGTAAAAAAAAAATCTATTCAGAATTGGTGGAGTCTGGATCTCTGTTGATCCTGTGTGTCCTGCGTGTTTCAGTACCTCTGTGCATGACACGTCGGGAGTGCATGTGCTCCAGCGCGCTGCACAGCTGAACAAAGTACTTCCATACAGTCTTTTCAGGAATCAGCCTCCTTTGTTTCTTGAAATGCTACAAAAGAAAGACAAAAAACAAACAAAAAACCTGTTTAGAGAATCCTCAAAAGCATTTGTGATGTTAAGTGAGGAGGTCTCGGGTGCAAGTCGGAGGTTCTAGTCCAGACCAGATGTGGGCATTTGGGTACAGGTTGGTGGTTGTTGTAAAATTTTGCGGTAGAACCATGTATGGACTCGAGGGTGCGCATACTTTTAGTGTAAATAGCAGCAGTTTGTAAAGTGTAACGCATTACTATTAGTAATTCATGAGTACCTGAGTAGCTAACGAAAACGTCCTACAATTCTTGATCCACATTTAAGCATTGCTCTGGCATTATTCCACGAAGGGCGTTCGAGTCAAACTGGGACTTGTGATGAAACTTATAACGACGTGAAACCCATGTATGATGACGAGACTCTTAGCACCGGTGCGAACTTTTTAAAGAAGGCCCGTGAATGCAGTCGTCCCGTTGAACGTACATCGAGTGGAACGCCTGATCCTCAAAAAATAAAATAAATAAATCAATAAATAAATAATCGATGGAAAACTTGTCATCGTCATTTGCATGTTACAGGAACTCGGCTGTGAGTTATTGCCACGTCCCACGTACAGCCCTGACCACGCTCCAAGCCTTTTCCACATGTTTAAAGGAGTTCCTGGGAGGCCAGCGGTTCAGACGTGAAGCAGGCAGTCGGATCACGGCTCCAGCGTACTGAGAAACCTTTCTACCTTGATGGTGTCCAAGCTCTAGTGAAACACTGGGATAAGTGCATTAGTGTATCAGGGGATTATATAGAGAAATAAAGGCAGTCCTGGTTTGACTCGAACACCCCTTGTATGTTTTTTCAGGATTATTATTTTTTTTTTGGCAAGGCTTCTGATAAACCCATTAACGCCATTTCACATGCAATCCCCATGCTTTTAGCACCACGGCACTACAGGGGGACAGGAGGTGAAGTGGTCAAGAAGCCGGATTTAAAATGCTTAATCAAATCAAAATAAAGCTTATTTAAGCGAAACTGCACTAATTATCCGAGCTTTTTGTTGTGCTGACTGGAGTCACCATCGTGTCAGGTGAGCGTCCTCGAGCTCGCTCCAGTAAATATGATCCGGATCTGGGTATGTTAGTATTATTATTGTTATATTATTCTCATCATGGACTAAATGATCGAAACGCAGTCTCGAGCTCAGGATACCGCGACCCAAACAAAGGCTGGTGGATCTATTCTTCTCCGGTCCTTCATATTTGCATATCAGAGGCTTGTTTGATGTTAATGGGGGGGAATATGGCGGCCCCGTCGCGCCTTTAACAAGCAAACACGGCGCATGCAATATTCCGTTAGTGCATGCAAATAAAGCGGGGTGTGGGGGGGGTCGTCTAAAATCAGGAAGTGGACTCAAAAAGAATAAAAAATTGTCAATTTTTTAGATATACACACACGTCTGCGTCTGGTGTCTGGAGTGTCTGTTTTACATACGACGTCGTTTCGGTCGTATTTACTCACAGCAAGTCCGGCGTCCCTGATCTTGTTTATCAATCAAATAAAATTCATGAATGAAGGGAAGATGAAAAGAAAACAATCTGTGAGTAGAGCGAGGAACATCCGTCTGAAAGAAAGACGTCAATAAGTTAACACCCTCGTGAGACTAATCGTCTCTGTCCTCTCATTTCTTCGCTCCCGAGTCGTCCCAAGTCGATGTAATGCTGGGCGTATGAGCATTCTTTATGCAACTTTGTATCCATCTGTAAGACTTAAAAACCAACACTTTCCTCCGTCGTCACAACGCCCTTAACAATTCTTCATCTCGAGGAATCTGGAAGACTGGCAACCAAAACGGGTTTAAATGTTTCTAAAAGGAAGATTAGACCACGATCAAATGGTTGGCACGGTTGCCGCTAGTCCTCAAGACGTACACACAGGGATGCCATGGGAGACAAGAATGTTTGGCAAAGACGGGGCAATCAATCCGTGTTTATTCTCACCGGAGCCGAAGGTCAGGAGAGTGAAAAGACTAAAGATAGCACACGTACGCGAGTCTCGGGAGCATTTCAAAATAAGAGCACACGAAATCGGTCTTTTGTACTCCTAATATTCCATATTGAAATAGATCTACGACAGGCGTTCAAGTCAATCCGGGACTTGTGATGAAACCTCTTAATGAATGACGAAGACTTCAACCGCAGTAGGACAAACATCTGAAAGGTTCAAAGGTTTTAAAGAAGGCCGTACGTTTGTGAACGAGGATGCCGGTCGAGGGGCTCGGAGCCCACTGCATCGTTCTTCCCGTGAACATTCAGAGCGTAGAAGACCTGACACTTGAAAATGGACGAATAACTTGTCGCACTACATACTGCACTCTTTTTCGTTCAGATGTAACAGATGCGTTCCTCACCGTGTGCTACCGTACGCTCGACTCCTTCCTTTCATGCTCTAGCGCTGAGAATGTAAACGTTCAGGAGGGAAAAGGAAAGATGCTGACGCACGGCTGTACCTTTATCATACGTGAGAGGTCTCCAGCGTCGGCCAGCTCCAGCACTATATTTAGCTCATTCTCCTCGATGAACGACGCGTGATATTTAATTACGTTAGGATGGTTGAGTTGCTGTGAAGACAGACAGAAAGACAGAGACACAGAGAGAGAGAGAAAGAATCAGTGACTGTTAAATATCAACACAAGAACAAAGAAATTAGGATCTTGTTATTAAATAAAAAAATAAATAAATAATCAAGCTAGCAATCGAGGTCCGCCGATGACGTGACGAGCCAGGCGGCAGCAGAAGCGGCAGCGGAGCATAGCGTAATCGCCATCCTCTACTTCTTTTTCCTGTTGGTTGGGCAATAAGCGTGGAGGATGACGGAAACAGACAGGAAGCATAAAGACGGAAAGGAGGAAAAAAAAAAAGAAAAAAAAAAACACAGTAAGAAAGAACGGCCCCATTTTAGAGGCTGTGGAGAGCGAGCCGGGACGGAGCGTTATTAAAAAAATCTTCCCGCTCCAAGCTGATATACACGCGCATTTCCATTACGGTACATTTATTAGATGTATTTATGGACCGCACAGGAGCCGCGGGAGCATCATCCTGCAGCGCTGTGTTTCCTTTAACATGCTGAGCGCTGTAATTTCACCGCCGTCTCGCAAAAAGAGACGTCTGGTTTACGACTTGGCCTTTATGGGGATCCGGTTACGTTACGGTAAAAGCGGATGTTTTGAGATCTCGTGCTCTGAAAATCCTTAGGGTAGAAGAAGTTGGACAATAATAAAAATAATAATAATAATAATAATAATAATAATGATGATGATAATAATATTCTTAATTAGAAACACAGGAAACACATATTACTGTACTTAAAGAAAAAAAAAAAAAGCTGCTTAGAGCAAAGAAACTGAAAACAGTTTAGCCAGTCTTACTTACTAGACTGATCTCTGCCGTTTGTTTTTCTTTCCTTCCTTCCCTTAATTCTTGCTTTGCTGTTAGAATACAAGCTTTCTCATTTTCGCCAAAACCTGTTATTTTAGTCAGATGCAGACATTTAGATTGTCCTCGAGTTTGCAAGAATGCCAAAAAAAAAACATGAGACATTTTCACATTGGTTAAGGCTTACTAAACCAATAGAATATATATAGCACAGCTCTGCCCTTCTCCGGGCACCAGTCTTAGGCTAGCGGGTAACAGCTAACTGCGTACTGCTAACCTAGCCTTCTTTAGCTCTTAATTAAATCTATCTATCTATAACCCAATCTATACTGACGATGTCATCGCGAATCAGCGATCTTTCATACTATTCTTTTTCTTATTTTGTTATTTTTTAGAAATTCGATGGAAAAAGCCCAAAAAAACAAGTTCGAAATGTTTGATATGGTCTCCAACATTGATGTTTCTGGTCCCTGCCATCCGATTGGCTAAGGAAAATGCCCTTCCTTGAAGAGATGTTCGAGAGAGCGGTTCATTAAAAGATACAGACACTGAAATGGTGTGTTTGGAAAAGGAGTAAAAGAGAAAGAAAGTCAAGCTGCCAGAATGCAAGATCTGAGCTGAAACTCTGAGCTGAAATTTAATTAATGTATAAAAAAATAAATATACTTACAAATAAAAGTATAAATTTACATTTGTCAGATGCCCTTATCCAGAGCGACTTACATTTCTATCTCATTATACATCTAAGCAGTTGAGAGTTAAGGGTCTTGCTCAAGGGCCCAACGGTGGCAACTTGGGCGTCGTAGGGTTTGTACCTGTGTCTTTTCGAACCGTAGTCCAATGCCTTAACCACTGAGCTACTCTGATCTCACCCCTGATAAATAAATATCTTCATTCATTGATTCTTCTATACCTCTTATCCTGTATACAGGGCTGCGGGGGGGGGCCCTGGAGACTATCCCAGGGCCCGAGGTGGGGTACACCTGGACAGGGTGTCAATCCATCGCAGGGCACACACACTCGCACACTGACACTACGGATCAATTTGGGAATGCCAGTTAAACTAATCTGCTTGTCTTTAGACTGTGGGAGAAAACTGAAGTATCCAGAGGAAACCCACCAAGCACTGGGAGAACGGGAAAACTCCACACGCACAGACCCGAGGCGGGAAATGAACCCTCGACCCTGGAGGAGTGAGGCCACGGTGCCAACCACTATGGGACCGTGCCGCCAGAGTATACAATGTGACCTTTAAATCTAAGCCGGTTATAATAACTGTATCGGGACTGAGATCAGGCGAGAACTAACTAAATGGAATAGAGGTACCGGCCATGTTGATTAACAAGGGAGTGTACCGGAAACTCTGACTGGTATTCATACTCTAAAGCCCTAAATGCTGAGATAAAATATATCTGTGTCCTATGATATAAAGAAGGGTCTTCTTCGCACACTTTGGTGTATTTGTAAATCCGCCTTACAGAATCAATTAACCGGCAATTAATGCGGCAATTTCTTCACCACAGCCTTGCGGTTTTGGAAGCTCGGGTGACTTTTGAAGCAACGCTGAATCAGTGCACCAAATTTCATAACCATGGACGATATGCATCTATACATCCCATTCCCTCAGGTCCGGCCAAACGCGAGAACCCTGCAGCGAGAGATACCGCCACTGTGCCTCTGTGTGAGCTGATCTGACGAGACGGTGAGACAAAACAGTGCACCGAGACGCCTCAGATCACCCGGACGCTCACCCTTATTGGACCTGTCATTAACGTGCTAGTTAGCGTTCGCGTCGGGGCCAGCCGCAGCCTGTCTGAGGCGGTTTGATGAAGGCAAACATTGTGTTTAAAAACATGGCAGAAGATGTGAGGCAAAGGATGCGCAACATCAAAGGGCACGTGAGGGAGGGCGCAAAAAATTTCCACACTGTTGCTCTGATGCAGAAAAAAACCCCCCCCCCCCCTCCACTTCCATTGCTAAACATTAGAAGAAAAAAAAGGATTTAAAAAGAAAAATATATATAGGTTTGGCATTGAGGAAAAAAAAAAAGTCAATCTCAGCCTGGAGGAACGACATGAAGAACCCGTGATCTGTTCTTGACTTATACAAAAAGAGAGAGACAAGGAATAAGACAGAAAATGGAGAAAGAGAGTGAAAGAGCGAGCGAGAGAGAGCAATGCGTCTGGTGGTGCAGATCAATTGTTTTCTCTCCCTCTATGTCTAGCCGTTCCTCTGTTATAAGGTCTCAGCAGAGGCATCTTTAGAAAAGCGTAATAGCAGCACATGGCATCGCTCTCTCCCCTCCTCTGGTTTCTTACCTTCAGGAGATCTATCTCTTTGATGCAATCTTGCCGGGCTTTGGCATCCATCAGATCGAATATCTATCAAAAGATCAAAAGGGTAAGAGGGGAGAGGGAGGAAAAGAAAAAAGGGAGAGCATTAATGGCATTTTGAAGAAAAAGAAATGAAATGAAGAGATAAACAAACAAAAAAGAAACAAGCACCAACGGGGCACGGTGGTAAATGGTGGCATGAGCAGGTGCTACTCAGCAACGTCATGGTGCTTGATAAGCATGCCGATACGACCATCTAAAGCGCCTCCTTCGGCCAATCGCAAGAGGGAGCTTGAGACAGCACGGTCACATTGAACCCAAAGTACGGCAAATTCTATACGGCATCTTAATGGGTTCAACAGTTCAGAGTACTTTCGGGACGACGCTGAATCAGCCCACCAACTTTCACAACCGGTCATGACTTTTTCTTTGTAGAAAGAAAAAATAATGTCGTTTCAGTGCTTGAACTCATAACACTGACTATAGAAGTGAAGTACAGAACCCACTCACAGGTTAATTATAATAACTCAGGAAATACTTGAACATAAAGACAGATATACACAACACCTGAAACGATTTGAAAAAATAAAAACATTGGCTTACTCATCATAAATTACTGAGGTGAATTTTTTTCTTCCCAATATACAAAATTATTGGAAAAATTTCAGGTCTTTCTGAGATGCAGTTGAGGTTTAAAATTTGACAAAACCTGGCAACACTGGATACGAATGAAAGCGAATCGTAAATTAGCAGTGTTTAAATTTCTTACGATCTATTGCTCAAGTTCTGCTGCCTTATATATTGCTAAGAGGCTGAATGGATCACGTGAACACTATGCAATGTTAAGCCAGGATTAAGATGTTAACCCAACAATATTCAGACAAGGTGTATTTTCCGCTATATGGAGCCGCTCAGTGTGTTACCTCGAATTTTTGTTTCCTGTACTGTTTCACTCTTATTAATAATGGAAAGATAAACATAGCTGTAACTCCTGATTCATCTGGTATTCAGGATGAATGCGAATGAATGACAAATGAACAAAATTCCATCAATGTCAATCATTTACATGGCCCCTACTTTTATCCACTGGTTCTCTGGCTGAGGAAGAAGCACTGATTGGCTAACATTTTATTTGTAATTAAGCAAATAACCAATCACAAATGGGACTGAAATCTTTTAACCAATTTTAACACAGAAGGTGGGGGGGGGGGATTTATTGGAAAAGGTATGAAGCTTAACCTAAAATCAATATCTTCCTCTTCTTCTTCTTCTTTTTCTGTTATATTCCTGGCAAATTAAGTGCTTCTACGCAGAACCACTTTGATTACATCACCAATTACGCATAACACCCAGCAGGTGACGAAATTCCTGCTTCAAATACTGCACATCAATGTGGTTAGACAATGCAACACCATGCAGAAACGCAGTGAAGTTAAAGTACCGATATGTGCTGTACGTTTGAGCGGGGTTAAAGTAAAAAGTATCGTCGAATAAAACTACTCAAGTAAAGTTGAACATGAAATGTAGATACATGAAATATGCACGCAAGTACAGCCACGAAGCAAACGCACTTGGCTACCGCCCACCTCTGCGGATGATCCAGTGCAATAGTGTATAAACGGAGAGAGCCTGCCGTTATTTCCAAAGTAAATACCTTTAAGCATAAAGGTGTGTATGCGTATTTGTTTGAAGAACTCCACAGAAGCGTGTTTAATCCAAAGTAAACAGCTCGTCCTTCTTTTAATGCTGGTGCAAGGAGAATGAAAACACCGTACAGCGTACACCTTAGGTTCAAAGGTTTTGGGACACCTAGTGGATGTCATAGACGGAGGTTCATATTCAGCTTATATTTCACCTCGAAGACTTATAATGAACATATAATCATTTTAACGGCTAAATAACTGAAGAATGTTTTAAATATTTAATTGATTAACCTAATTTGTATAACGTGACAATTTCCTTTAAAATAAATCGCTTAAAAAAAACTGGAAATCATTCAATCAGGATTTAAACCTACACAGGGACTTAAAGGGATACTTAACATATCCTCAAAAAATGAACAAATGATGGATAAGATCAAAGAGTTTACTTACCTGAACTTTTTTCAAAGCGACTGGAGTGTTGTCTATTAAGTACTTCGCCCGATAGACCTCGCTAAACTGCCCCCGTCCAATCTTCTTCTCAATGTAGTAATTGGCTAAGCTGTTGTAGCCCATTTCCGGCTGTAGAGGCTTCTGTTATAAAACGAAATACAGGAGACCACAGAATAAATTCCCGGCTTTGACTATGGAGGAATAAATGAGATCACATTCATTCACACCAGATGAAAAGGCAAAATGTATGGCTGTCAAAACATTGTGGTGATGATAATCTGCCAACGTTATAGAAATTGTGACTTTTTTTATATTTATTTGACAATATTAATAACAAACCGATGGCCTGAGCCATTACCACTGGAGCACTAAGGGGCATGCTGTTGATGCTAGTAAATACATAACAGCGAGTGCAACAAACGCCATATTACAGAAAGTAATTAGGGAGCCAAGAAGCGGGCATTGGTGGATCAGGAGGCCAAGGCTTTGGGCTGTTAATCGGAGGATCTGAGTATCCTTGTTGCCCCTGGTGCCCCGGCATCGGTAGGTTGGCACACCCCCTACTACCCAGGCACTGCATGCAGTGCCGATCCCAATCGCGATCAGACAAGGAGTTGCGTCAGCAAAGACATCAGGCCTTAAAAAGTTGTTTGCGGATCGAATGGTCTGCTGTGGCAACCTCTTGACGGGATCAGCCAAAAGAAAGTTTAATTTGGGAGCCAAGAGGCACCTTGTGATAATATTTCTGAAAGAAAATGAAGCAGAGCGGTAACACCTTAGCACTAAGAGATGTGTGACGTGAGATACGCACTCTGTGTGCGGGAAGCTGTTGTGTCCGCGAATCTCCGATCAGAATTCTAAACGCTGTTACAAACATAAGGAGCTATGGACGCGGTCGGTTTGGCAGGTGGATGTTATTTGGCATAAACGCCCCAAGTTTAAAATGTTGTTGTTTTGAGGTTGTTTGCAACATGGTCTTTGAGTCATTCGTTCAACGTTATCTCGACATCATTCTAATTTTCAAACCCTAATGTCATCACAACTGTCATTACAACAGTCACCCAATGCCCGCTCTCGACCTGTTAGGAGACTTTATTCTAGTGGCAAACCACCATGATTATTTCTTATAGAGCTGCTGCAAAATTAAAGCGCTAAGCAACAGTCATTATTAGCCCTTTGGCTATGTTACAAGAGGGAGAAAAAAAAAATCCTACGTTGACCTTTACTGTTTCCATGTCGCCCTGCGAAGGCTAGAGAAATGAGAAGCGACACAAAAGAAAACATGAGCGGGTATGCAGGGCAGACCACAGGAACACACTTAACTTTGCACGTCACGAGGAAAGAACACCCCTGTGATCCATTTTGATCTATTATAGTTTTAAAAATGCACAGAATTTGGAATCTAATCTTACCTAAAACCATTTCCTTTATCTGAAATGGGCAGGGTATTTCTTTTTTTCAAACCATGCACCTCGAAAAGAATTTCATTATATATTCATGCCTCCTGGTGTTCGGGAGTTTACGACAAAAGCCGGCATGCTTCCTAAGAGCTCGTGGTGATAGCTACAACTAAAGAGCAAACCGCTTTTATATGTCGCACTGACAGCTATATAAGCCGTCTGCTGAATCTACAGCATATGACTATGCGAAGCACCGGGGCTCGGAGGAAACGCACGTTGTAGCTAAGTGCCCGAGCGGCTGAGTGCTAGAAGGATGGATATAGATCAAGGGGCAGCCAATTTAAGCATTTCATTGTTTTGGTTTGACAGCTTTAAGGGGGAGGAAAAAAGGCGAGAGCTGAAGAATTGCCCCATCCAATTAACACACTGGAGCAGCTTGTTTTTCTTTGACACCACACACACTTATTCCAGACACACATCTGGTGCCTAAGAAGAAATTCTTCCACTCCTACAGTGTTTTTGTACATTAACATCCAGATTAAGGCAATTTTGAAGCTATTTTCCTTTTATTTCATTACCTGGCTTCATTTTCTGCTCTAAAAGATGCCTTTTTTCCCCCTTCACTGCACAAGATATCATTTGTCAAGCGATACAACAATTCCAATACTGATACTGGAATTCCAAAACCACTTAATCACATTATGGTCCATGCTTTCCAAAGGGTTAGGAGGTCATGTGATATGGAAAAGGGGAGGGGTTTGCAAGGAGACGAGGCATTGCTTTCACTCCTCGCATTGCTCGCTTGACAAATGTTAGCATGAGCCTCTAAAGCGGCGTGACAAGTGCATGCTGAGAGCAAAGTTGTGCTAATGTGTCCTGGCATGCAGCTCGCTAATCACACATTTACATATGCAATGACCTACATTTGCATGTCAGCTTGCGCACTATCCGGACTGATTAACGACGGGCACCTCCCTGAGCCCGGGAGGCGGAAGAGGGCCAGAGGGTGGCGGCTTTTTTGGCAGCCGAAGGGACGTGCTGCCAGCCAGGATTAGGCCTGACGCCACCCGAGCTCCAGACACTTCATTAGCGGTAATCTGTTTAGCAGTGGGCAGTGTATGTAAACTTCACAGGCCATTTGCCGCACCTTTTCGTCCCCTGGCCTCGCCTTCAAAGGGCAGCGGGGCGCGCTGACTGACAGGCCGTCTCATCCGAGCCTTGCTCTGTCACACAATTTAGAGCGCCGGGCCGAGGAGGAATGAAGCGCAGCGGAAGAAAAAGGCTCCATGGCCGCCGGGGTCGCATGCCACAGACGCGGCACAATTTGTACAGATCACAGCTTGAGGAAGGGTGGAGAGGAACAAAGGGCTCGTTTTTTCTCAGCGGGAGAGAGGGAGAAAACAAAAATAAGCAGTGGGGTGTAGGCAGGTGGAGAGCAGAGGAGACACTGATCCCACAGTCGCCACGTGCTGGTCACTTTAAAAGAGACAGACAGTCAAGCATAGTGTATAAATCACACTGTGGAAAGAAAAAAAAAAAAAAAACACCATATGTATGTGGACACCAGACCATAACATCCTTATGTGCTTCTTCTGCAAACTGTTATTTGCTATAAATTTGGGAGCACACAATTTTGTCTATGCTGTAGGCCTTATAATTTCCATTTACTAGAACGAAGGGTGTTTTCACATTAGGGCCCCGGGACCATTTTCGAGAACACTTGACACCCATCCCCCAAAGTCTGGTTTATTTTGATCGGTGAGAACTCAATGGTTTCACGCTCAGGACGGATCGAATCAGTTACGGAAGGCAAATGTACTCGAGGACAGAAGTGGTCACAATGTCACCAGTGCCGTCTGTCTCTCTGAAATGTGTGTGTGTGTGCAAAAGGTGGCAATAACTGATGAATTAAGAAGGCACACGAAAGCATTGCTTTCTTCCGAAACTTTTTCCCAAAATACCAATAATATTAGTCGAAGGGTGATGATCACCTTCCTCGTTCCCGTCATCTCTGTCTCTAATAGCGGCTCGCAAACCAACTCAGTGCATACTGCCACCTGCCATATGAGAGGACGAAAATACGCAGGTGTACCTGAGTACAGAGAAAAATTATAATGTAAACGCTTGCCAGAGGGTAGAGGGAGCAATCGTTAGAGATACAAATCAATCATCCCTAGTACGAAAGTGCCCTGGAATGGGTTTGTCAAGATTGGAGTGGAGGAACTCAAGTGCCCTGTATCTCAAACTCAACACACCTTTGGGAGGAACTGGAACCCGACTGCTCCCTTGACCCCCCTTACCAGTATCAGCACCTGACCAGGTATCTGAACAGAGACAACTCCTATACACAGCTATACTTGGAAATCTATTGGGATGGCTTCCTGAAAGAGAGGAGCTTATATAGATGAATAGGGGGACAAACTGTGGATTTGGATGTTTGATGATTAGGTGGCCACAAACCTAATCAAGTGTTAATAAATGGAATAGAAAAAAATCCAGCTTCAAGTGCAGTCATGTCAATTGCACAGCCAATGAACGACTTCAGGGAAAACTAACGGATGATTGTTAAAGATCTGGAAAAACCGCTAAGTTTGCATTCCTAGGATCGAGCCTAGAACCAGTGTGTTTCTGTAGCTGATTTGAGATAAAAAGAAAGAAGTAGAAGTGTGAGCTTGATTAATACGTTATATGACACGATAAAGCTCGTTGTTCTACTCCAAGGAAGGCGGCATACTAAGGGTTGGCCATTGGTGACACTGGTATGAGAAAGAGAAACACAAGCATGGAGCTCAGTGACAGGAACACGGGAGACGGGGCGGGCAGGGGGGTGGCGGGCGCTGGAGCGATGGAGGATGGGGTGGTAGCAGCATAGAGGACTAGGTGTGAGATGACAGCACAACACTGCCAGAAGCTGCCAGCGAGAGGACAACACAAGCAGCGAAGAGGTGCGAGAGCAGCGAGCCGGGGTTGGCGCCGATGCTGGTGGGAGGAATAGCGGTTTGGTGGGAGTGACAGGGCAAGGAAACGGAAGGCGGGAGGCAACACGCGGGAGATCCAGTTCCCATCCTTTTCATCAGGCTGCCCCATGCAATATTTATGCTTTCTTTACCCCCAGACAGTGGTTCTGCTTCTCCGCATTCTGTTTCAGTGTTTAGATCCCTGCTTCTTGCTTTACGGCAGGATTTCTTTTCCTTTTTTTTTTTTTTGCTCTGTCAAAAATCCGAAGTGACGATCAAAAATCGCGTCTGAAAATTCTCACCCTTCCACAT
>JAOTRS010000004.1:22695390-22708073 GCA_028565755.1 Dinotopterus cunningtoni
ACACACACACACACACACACACACACACACACTCATCTATCTACAGACACACACACACACACACACACACACACACACACACACACACACACACACACCCACCCACTCATCTGTCTTCACACACATATTTATATTATACTCTCACCTATCTACAGACACACACAACACCAATATATATACATATATACATATCTACACACACACACCAAATATCCTTATTTTTATCACTTATGTATTATTACTTATCAATTAATGAGTATTTAAGCTGATCCGTATCACAGTAAATGAATAATATTATTATATTTGTATTGACTTTAGTAGTTTTAAACTTGTTAATTAATGAGGATATGTATGTATGAAGGTTGCATATCTTATACTGTAGAAGAGCTAGACGTGTGTGTGTGTGTGTGTGTGTGTGTGTGTGTGTGTGTAGATAGATGTGTGTGTTTGAGAGAGAGCCTGTCTGCCAGCCAATTGTTATTTGTTGTTTAATCGACTCTTTAGGTAGCCCCGTTTTAGATTTGTGGTGTGTGTGTGAGTGTGTGTGTGTGCGCGCATGTGTATGTGCGTGTGTTGCATGTGACGTGCGAGACAGATGGTGCGAGCATATGGTTTGCAACTTGCGATTACCTGCTGCAGCCCTTCTCCAGCTTTCCTGCTCACACACCCAAACGGTAGTGGTGGCCACCCCCCTTTAAGAGGTAAAGACATTTTAATGTCCGTGAGATGCAGCCTACGGTGCGGTAACACAGACTGATGGCTGTTACGACACCGCGCTTAGCCATACCGCTACAGCGATCATACTCTAACAACTATAGAGCCAGGATTTAAGGAGTTGTTTCGGTGTACTTTATTATCATCTTGCAGAAAACTTTTAAGCCACGGAATTAAATGGTATACAAGAAAAGAAACAAACAAAAAAAACAAACCCTAGCGCAGACAGCTGATAAATATTCCTGGCTTTGGACATGTATTGTGACAGACTGCGCTAATATACAGTGATATGCTGGGACTGTCACATAGCCGACGTCCATATGCTTCTCCGCACAGTCGTGAAGCTGTGAAATTGGGGTGAACCCTGATCTAGCTTCATGAGTTTAGACGTAGAAATATATGTCTTTTATTTTCCTCCTCACTGTTTACTAATAGGTTTAAGCATATGTAAAATATGCAAATGAAGTTGCCGACATGTGTTCCATATTGTACTGGAAATATGGTGGAATCCTCGTCCGGCGGTGTCGAGAACAAAGAATCGTTTTAGTTAATTAGCGTGTACAAGAAATTACAGGACCGCTCCAGACGAGCACTAGAGCCTTGTTTATTCAAGGGTAAGAAATTTCGGTAAAGCTCCCCTAAACCCCTCTCTTGTCTTACAGAACTGCAGATATTGTATTTGTAGTATCTTTTTTATAATATTTTCATCTCTCTGCATTCTTATAGTAATAGTTATAGAGTAGTTATAGATGTACCACAAGCGACGTTCAAGTCAACCCCGGGACATGCGATGAAAAAGCCGTAAAAGAGGATGATTGACTTTAAGCACAGTACGATGATGAGACTCTCAGCCGCAGTAAAATAATCTGAATGATGCAAACGTTTTAAAGAAGGGAGGACGTCTTTGCGTGACTTTCCCGGCCGAGGTGACTCAGAGCCCACTGCAGTCGTTCCCGTTAACATTTAGCGAGTGGATCGCCTGATCCTTGAAAATCGACAGATAACTTGTCACCTAAATTTTGGAAAAACTGCAAAGACGATTCATTCACCTGTCATCCCCTGTACAGTCTTGATTGCGCTCCAAGCCATTTCCACATGTTTGGACCATTTAAGGAGTTCCTGGAAGGGCAATGTTTCATTTACAGCACTTTTCAGATGCCCTTATCTATTTTTGTAAATTCTTACATTTTTATCTCATTATACATCTGAGCAGTTGAGGGGTAAGGGCCTTGGTCAAAGGCCCACCTGTAGGAACTTGCCGATGCTGGGGTTTGAACGTGGAACCTTTCTGATCAGTCGTCCAACACCTTAACCACCGAGCTTCCCCTGCTCCGTAAAGCAGGCCGTCTGATCATGGCTCCGGTGTACAGAGAAAACTTTCTATCTCGATGGTATCCAAGCACTAGTGAAACACTGGGATAAGTGCGTTAGTGTAGCAGGAGATTATATTGAGAAATAAAAGAAGGTTTTTACTTTTGTAACTGCGTTCTGTTTAACTATTCTGCACAATAAAAATTATCGGTTTGATTTGAACACTCTTTGTATTTGTCCAAAGGTTTGTTCAGACCTGAGCGTCACGCCCATACGGTATGTACCTGTTCAACAGCCTATTCAAGATTTAGTTCCTTGTTAATAATAATTACTTGAAGGCTTCCTCTACTTAATTGTTAGAGCAGCTATATAAGCATTGAGCCACTAAGGCGGGGCGAAGAAGCCTGGGGTGTATTAGTCGGTGTACGTGTTCAGTAGGGTTGAGGTCAGGGCTCTGTCAGGGACACTCGAGTTCTGTCACTTCAACCTTCTCAAACCATGTGGCACTGGGGCTTTGTCATGCTGGAACTGGTTATGTCCATTTTAGTTCCAATGAATAAGCGTACAACTGTTTGCTTCCAACAGTTTGGTAAAGAGCCACATGATGTGTGTGATGGTCATGGGTGCACATACACCGTACAGATACATACGGACTGCGGTTCTATGGACATTTGTAGATGCAAACAAGTCAGGTATATTGTGTGGGTGTGCGGGAGAAAATTAGTCCGGGAGCACGATGATAGAAAATGTGGGTCCTGTAAAGCTGTCCTGATGGAGAATAATCCTAATTTTGGAAACACAGTCCAATACAGTGGAAAACAGCTCTAAGACAAAATGGTATCCGGGACAACACTGTTGCACGTTTGCATGTTGCATGTTTTACGTTGTATGTTCGTGACAAAGGCATATAAGACTCAGTTTGTTGTTCTTAGGAACAAATCCAACTTATGAACGAGTTCCGTTCCGAGAGCACTACCTGGAACTTACTGTACCAACTGAGTGTGAATCTATGAGAACCATGTCTGCACAGAGCAGGATTTAAAAGGAATGTTTGCTGAATCTGTGCCATGGATGTTTTGAGAGCAACACTGGTGAAACTAAGCAGTTCGTACAGCCCATTGCATGTCACACATCCTACCACAGACAGGCTCTAATTAAACACATTTACCTTCTTATCATAACACAATCAAACTCTTACCAAGTCCCATCCTCTTCACCTGCCACAGCCGGCCGGTTGCTACAGAGGTGGCTGACGTGTTGACAAATTTCCCTTTTGCAGAGTGACTTTTCAACCAGAAGTTTTCAGAAGCATGTTCAGAAGAAGCGCAAGGGTACTCTTGCTTTAAATACTCAAGCCGAGACAGGAACTTTATTGTGATTCAATCAAAGCGTTCCCAGTTGTACTCTAATGGAGTCGTGGGAAATGTGTCTCAGGACCCAATCTGATTAAATTATACTTTCCTCCAAAACTCCTACCGTGGGATTCGACAAGGTCGGGATATTTCAGTATGGAATACACAATATATTTCTGAAACCTTTGCTACAGAAACACAGGCTTCTCCTTCAGCTATAAAAGGTTCACATACCGCAAGTGACTGGTGTGATATCTTTAAGAAGCATGTCATCGCAGTATACTATGTCCATTCTTGAGGTCCTTGCTTGCTAAAGTAGCATGAAATGTAATACCATTTGCAGCATGCAATGCAATCAGGTTAAGGGTTAAAAAAAAAAAAAAAACACACAACAACCACCAAGAAGTACGAGTCCGCTTCAAAGACATTCACTAATCTGCTCGCGTCTTTAATTGTGAGAGCGCAGTAGGCGGAGCCGTTTGTCGGTGGAATAAAGTTACTGGTCCAGAAGTAAAGTGATGACCACGGTTATTCCCGGCTTTTGGCTCGAAGATGCCGTCCTCCCTCCTCTTTTTGCACAGCTTTTAATTCTGTCGTGGAGGAAGAAAAAAGGAGAAAGAAAAAAAAAAGCCCCCTTGTTCTGACAATGGATTTTTTTTCCGGCCATATGTTTAGCTGACATCTTCATCAGGTTCACAGCAGGTTACCTTAGTTAACTCTCACACGACTGCTTGATGGGATTTTCTCCCGGTTCCTTGACTCGCTCACACAAAGTCTAGAGGAGGCCCAAAAGAAAACCCAAGTCCCTGCCAGTGGGCCACTCACAAAGGCATTATTGTGGGTGTTAAGTAGCTGCAGCTTCCTCTAACAGGCTGCCTCTTTGCACAAGACCTGTTAGCAAAGGCAGACAATGGCTTTGTTCTGGGGCATCGAGTAGGCTAATCCACACTCTGACATACTGTGAAATAAATCTTTTATAGATAAGGGGAGGGGATAAAGGATGGGGGGGGGGGGAGGAAAAACGAAGACTTTGCCAAGGAGGGTGAGAGTTCAGCAGTTTAACCCCTGGCCGAGAACGAGACGAGAGGATGATGCATGTTGTCAGGGTTTACGCGGTTGTTTGTCCTAGGGTGACGGCGCACGCTAGTAAAATAATAATAATCCTGAGGTGCAAGTAAACCTGCGGAGCCTCCGAAAAACTATTTTAACTTCAAGGATGGCCAGATTAACTCTTTCCTGTCCACACACGAATTTAAGTCAAACTCTTTCTGTGTGTGTATATGTACTGTATACTAGAGATAGGGGGAAAAACCGATTATGAATTGCGATTCTTTTGTGATTCATGTATCACTACACTGACTCCAAAATTGATTTGTAACAATTTTTACTTCTATAACAGAGATGAACCGGTCGATCCACCAGTGATCAGAATTAGCTGGTTTTCAGTTTGATTGTCCGTGACCGGTGATTGCCCGATCAGCCGCAGATGTAAACGGTTCTGTACCGCACGCAGAAACTTCCAAGTGGCGCGACAGAAACGCACTTTTATGGCGTTACATTAGCAAAATTCACGTGCATTAAAAGCCCTTTTTTCCAAATTCTGTGAGCAAATTAGACACGGTCACACCAGTCTTAAACAATGCGGGTGCAAATTATGAAAATCACGTGCACTAAAAGCCCCTCCTGCATCGTTAGAAGTTGGGTTTTGAGACTCTGGAGGCATTTGAGGCGGTAAAACATAGCTGCATCTTTATAATCCTACAGGTGGCGCACTCTGTACTATTTACACATTTTCATCCCTTGTGGCAGCAGTGAATCATTTACTAAGTTTGATTAGAAATAATAATAATGGCGGAAGACAGAGATATGTGCTGCTAAGTTAAACTTTAAATGTTAAGCTCTAGTTAGTTTGTATTGTTTAAATGCTGCATTTGGTTTTTAAATGAGAAAATGAATGTTGTAGGAACGGGCTACATTTATTTATATGTAATGAAATGTTTAAAATTGTAACAAAATCTGGGAAAAATTTAATATTGGGCGATTATAATAATCAGAATATTTATAAAATCTTGATACTCCCTGACCCTTAAGTATACACACATATACATACGAACATTCGAGTTACAGACATTTGAATATGTGACCCCTGAGTGGCGCAGCGGTAACTGGCTCTACCTATCACCGGAGATTGCAAGTTTGAATATCAGGTGATGCATCCTGCCAGATCCTGATCAAGTTGTGAGCTCGGGCCTCCATGGATCCGACTTGTTTGCCGATGCTCGATTGGATTGAGATTTGGATAATCAGCAGAGTCAACACCTTAAACTTCTTGTCAGGTCCCTCAAACCATTCTTGAACCATTGTTTCATTGTGTCAGGACACATTACACTGCTGAAAGTGAAACAATTCCAGTCAGTGTTTATCAGCAATGTTTAAGTAGGTACTAAGTGTCAAAGTAACATCCACATGAATGGCAGGACCCGAGGTTTCCCAGCAGAACATCGTCCAGAGAATCACACTACCTCCATTGGTTTGCCTTCTTCCCATAGTGCATCCTGGTGCCATTTCTTTCCGCAGGCAAGCGATAAACACACACCCAGTCATCCTTTACTTGCTGTAAAGGAAACATGATTTATCAAACCAGGCCATCTTCTTCCATTCTACCGTGGTCCAGTTCTGATGCTTTTGTTGGAGTATCAGGGGTCTGCATGGGCACTCTGACCGGTCTGTGGCTACACAGCCTTATATGCAACAAACTGTGACGCACTGTGTGTTTTCAACACAACTTTTTTAACAATTTGGTCTACAGTTGCTCTTCTATTGGATCTGACTACATGGACCATCCCTCTCTTCCCACATGCATCAGTGGATTCTTGGCCACCCATGACCTTGACACCCATGACCTTGACCCAGTTCAACGGTTTTCCGGTCATCATTGGACCACTTTAGCACAGGAACACCGCATAGGAGCTGCGGTTTTGAAGTTGCTCTGACCATTCGTTAGCCCAAGTTGCTCAGATGCCTGAACTTGCCCATTTTTCCTGCTTCCAACATGTCAACTTCAGGGACAAAATGTTTACTTGCTGTCTTAAATGTCCTAATCACTGTACCATAATCAACATTCCCTTAATCTGTTAGTGGTGGTGATGTAATGGATGGTATTACAAATACATTTAAGATGTAAATGATACTATAATTAAGGAGTAATTCACACAAAACGGATGAATTACAGGTTACAGGGTGTATGTCTATCTCTTGTATTTGTCCATCTGTCTGTCATTCTACATCATTACGTTAAGGCTTTGTCTTTCTAAATAAATATAAATCCCATGCCCATGTGGGTTTATGAAACGTTGTTCTTTTTATTTTAACAAGTCGTTTTAATGAAGAACTCGCTCAGCGCATTATAACATGCCTGTTCAACTGTTTCAATCGTTTTTATTATAACGAGTGAAATTAGTTTTTATATGAAGAACTCGTTTTTAAATAAAGAAGACTCTTCTCCGAGCATGCTTTGCACAGCAGAGGTTTTGTGCTGCCTGCGTAAGTTGACACTGAGTATTCAAAGCAGTATTATAAATAAAAATGGTTGAGTAGTGAAACCGAAAGCTTGACAATTCGAACCCTAAAACGTGGAGGTGCGATAGTGATAACCACCAAAACCACCGTGCCACAGTTTTAAAATCTGCTTCTGCAAAAGTACAAGCCATCCTGACATCTTATCAGCGTCGGCCTAAATCTAAATGTGTCTCGTACGCACCAGAAAGTAAACTGTTGATCATTTTTCTTAACCCACCGTAGACATTGTGTCTGATACATTCTAGACGATTACGGTATCTGCGTAACCGGTTCACGTAATGAATCCCATCCAAACATCTACAGCCTAATGTTGCTTCACACTTGATCCATAACGAAATCGAACGCACCAGCAGTCGTGTTAATGCACAGTGACAGGCACACAGCACACACAGTGTGTGTTGTATCTATTATTGTGCTCTGCGTGTGTGTATGTGTGTATACACTTCCGTAGTATCTCTATCCAGAGGGCCGACAGACAGACATGATAAAACGCGGTGTCAGCTGCGATAGTACGCGGGTCTGTCTCCACTACTCACCTATTAACCCGTTTCCCCCTGCTTGGGCTCCTTCAAAGAGGCGCATATCGACTTGTAAAGATAGGCATCCCTGGGATGGCCAAACATTGATTAAAAGGCTGACCCGCACTGCCCATGCCTGGGGGTGCCAGTGTGAGTTGCCATACCGTCGAAGGTTAGCCGCGGACGAACCCCTTTGGGGATCGATACTCCCGAGCCTGCCGTCGGCTACACTTTCGGCGTGATTCGGTCGAAAATAGCTCACTCCTCCGAGGTGATTTCAATTCTCACCCATTAGTTCTCAGGCTTCAGCTTCAGTCAAATGACGTCGCCCGAGCCGACCGGACCGGAGCACACGCCGCGTTGTGTTTTTCTCCTTGTCATCATCACATGATCACATTTTAAGACCTGCTCAGGTGGTCACTCTGGTACAAAGGAAGCAGTGACGGTTACATATAACACTGCCAACGCTTTTCAAAGCTCGTGGGACTTTGGCCAGGCTTACACACACACACACACTCACACCCTTTTGGTATTGTTTTTTTTTTTTTTTTTCATAGCCCAGAGCTGCTAGTATGAAAAAGTTTTATGTATAAAGCACAAACCTGAATCCCACGTCTCTACGTAAATCTTGTGTAAATGTTTTTTTTTTTTTTTTAGTACACCGAAATGTTTAGTGTGCTTGTTTCCAGCTTTTTATGCTAATGTATGCGTTCAGTACATATGTGTGTGTGTGTGTGTGCGTGTGTGTGCGCCGACTTGGGATAGTTCACAGACCTGCTGGGAACAGGCATGCTCTCATTGCGCCAGGCTCAGGGGGGCAGAAAGAAGGCTGTTAGGGAGGGTGTGTGTGTGTGTGTGTGTGTGTGTGTGTGTGGCTGGGGATTAAGCAGCCTCAGGTCTGTCACGGTGACATTTCTCTCTGGCTCAGCAGTAGGGGTTAGGTTTCCCCTCGTAACCTTCAACTTTCAGCCTTAACCCATTAATCCCCTTTGTGTCTGTCCGCCCCGTGCGTTTCGCCCTCACGCAAAAAAAAAAAAAAAAAAAAACGCTAACAATATGGCAGTGGGAGTCGGCGAAGGCAACGTGCCTGCCTGGTTCTCTTTGACAGCTTTTCACCCTCAGACAGGAGCCTTTATCTCACCACACTCCCTGGTGTAACCCCACCTCAAAAAAAAACGGAGACAGTTGGAGACTAAATCAGAATGAACAATGTTCTTGGCCCGCTATTTTCCACTGATTAACAGATCACTTGTCCCGCCTTTGGAGGATTCGGCGACTGTAAGCCAGCTTGTAATTTTGAAATGAAAAACTCCTTAATATCTCCTAGTCATTGCTGTGTCATCATTAGGAATCGGTACCTTGAAATTATTACTTGTTAACTTGCGCACCTGAAGTGTCGTTGAGAAATGACCTGCTATCTCTGAAATTATTTTGTTGAGAAATTATCACTTGGTATCTCATAATTGTTACATGGTATCCTGAAATTCTTAGTTTTTTTTATCAATTCAAGTATACGTTATCCTGATGTTTACATGTGTACATGTCATAGTGTTTCGAAATTGTAACTTTTCTCATAATCTCATAAATATAATTTTTTGTTGAAACTATGACTATTTTGAAAATTTCACTTCAATCTTGAAATTATGTCATTGAGTAACTATTACTTGGTATCTCATGATTGTGACTCAGTATCTCGAAATTGTAACTTTGTATCTCGCGAGTACAGTCGACCCCCGAAATTGGCAGGGGTTACGTTCCTAGAGCATCAATGAATTGTGAAAAAAAGTGAATTTTGGATATAAATGACCTATTCTTTATAGTTTAAACTCTAAATATTCTCCCAGAACACTTTGATTTCGTTTCGAACTCGGCTTAATACGTTAAAAAGAATGTAAAGGTAAACCCTTGTACTGTACAGTACTATACTGCTGTGTCACTTTGTTGCAGTGCTAGAATGTAAAATACCAATGTTACCCTATCTGTACTGTAATTCAAGCAAGCACGTTTTCTTTGCTATACGCTATCGTTTTCTTTGGTATCAGTACTGTAGGGTAAATATGGTAATAATTTACCGTCCCAAGTCATGTTTTCCTCTACGGTTGCTTTGTGTTCTCTCTACAGTACTAAGCAAGTTTATACGGTGTTATATTTTATATGGAAATTTAGCTGAACTTACGTTAATATTTATGTTACAAAATTAGTAAATTATTAGTAAATTCGCAGAGGTCGACTTTATACATTTCAAATGTATGACTTATCTTACACGTCTGGCGTAGGATCTTGCAGTTATGTAATTTGAGAAATTCTTTTGCTGTATCTTGCAATTTTAAGCCAGCAACTTTAAGGCTCAGGAAGCTCCATCTACGTTTTTTTTTTTTTCTAACTTACTTTTCCTAATTTTTTAAATAGAATCCATAAAAAGTAAACCCCTTCTATACATGCATAACTACTTAAATATGAAAACTATTTGAAAATGATTTGATCCGATATTACATTCTAGAGAATCACAAATCCCATTCGGAATGGACAGTGGAGGTTTACTAAAAAAAAAAAAAATAAAAAAAAAAAGCTCATCTGAATTTTGGCCTTTTCATGTCAGTCTGCTTCGGTGCAAGAATCCCACAGGGAGTGAGATTTGCAAGTTTTGTTCATATGAATAAGCATGCGTCTTGAGGTATGGTTTATTATGAGCCCCTCCAGGATATGCTCCACAGAAGGTGTATTGTTCAGGAGGAGGGGTCACAGTAGGGTGTGTGTGTATGAGGGGGTGTCGATGTGCCAGGTTTACCCCTCCCTCTCGCCGTTCTGTCTTTGTACCTAATTTCTTCCTCAACTCTGTCCTGATTTTCTGCCACGTCCGTCTCCTTCCTCCTTCTAAACAACCTCTTCTCCGATACCTTCCTCTTCCCTCGATCAGGTCGCTTGTTCTGTTCTGTTCTGTTTTGTGTTGTATTTTGTTTTTTCCCCTCCCTGGCAATGGTTCTCATCCTCTCACCCATAAAATCAGCATAAAATTGACCTAACTCTGCCAAATCAGATGAAGGAGGTTTATACTCCCTGGGGAGAAGGATATTTGGTCTTTTGTGTAAAAAAAAAAAAAAAATTCTTAAGACAGACTCTGTGAAATCCTGTGAAGGGATTATGTAACGCACCTTGGTCTTGTCTTCTCTCTTCTAGCATCTAAGTCAGGTTGGTCCGCCCACACCCCCGCCTAAAATTAAAAGCCTTCTTGTCAAGGAGAAGAAGAAGAAGAACAGGAGACGATGAAGAAAGAAAGAAAAAAAGAAAGAAGGAATAAGGGCTTGCTTGTGGTCTGTCAGGTTTCTCTCAGAGAGTTTGAAGGGAGATGTTAAATCAGTGAGCATGCTCCGTGTGGACAGTGGTGGTAATCATTATTTTATTATAAAGAATGAGGAATGACAGTAAATCCTAAGAAGACCCATGCTACAGAATCGTATTAAACCAGCTCTCATGTATTCTGCACACAGCCAGGCAGTGTATCTGTAGCACCAGTTTAAATTTTTTTAATTTTTTTATTATAACAACCATTTTAGATAGAAAAACAATTACCTCATTGCTCACGAGTAGCTACTCTAAATGGTTTTTCCTTTAAAAAAAAAAAAATGTAAAGAAGTGCAGCATCTATTTTCCATGTAGAGAGATTTGTTTTCTCGTTTCATTAAAAGTAGGAACCCGAAGTGGTGGTGTACTGTACGCTTCCTGTGCACCGTGGGCCTCGCTGACTCAATTGACCTTCAGTGATCTTTACATTCTCTCGATAGAGTCTTGAGATTTTTACACGGACTTGAAATATTATTTCACTAATGCCTGAAAAAAAAATCGATTTGCACTTTTTTCCTTTTAAAACCTGTGTTGCTGTGTATTATCATTTGTTTCATCGTGTGTGTTCACAGCTACCGGATGTGTACGAGGGTTAGTCGTGTGAAAACACCAAAAGTGTGACAGAAATTAGTAACCAGATTATTGCAAGAAATGACTCATTTCTGTAAACATGTTACAAATTAATTTGCAATAAACAAGCCAAAAATGTTGTAAAAAGTAAGAACTTTACTGGATTCATTTGAACATTATAGCGTCCGTACTTCCATTTCATCCTAAAACCCAAGCGGCACTGGTACGTGCCGGCACCACAGCATAGGTCATGGATGATTAAAAAAATATACGTGTTCATATGAAAGCCTTGCCGGTGTGTGTGAATAGAGACGCTTCAGACTTCAGACTGGGTATTTGGGTTTTGGGGTATGTCGAACGTTATCATTACTTTTATAAAGAGTAAATTTTACCACTACTGGAATATGGAAATGACATCGCAATGTAGATGTATAACTTTGATGATTATGATTATTATTATTGTTTTTTTTTTTCGCTCATAGAAACAACCCAAAAACAACAATAAAAATGTGATCATGTGCATCTGTGTTATTTTTTTTTGCTTATCCAACCAATTCTTATTTATTTATTTATTTATTTTTGCTCAGTCATGCCTGTATAGTTGGTTAAAATGAACTAAAATATCAGTTCATCATATTGCATGTTTAATGCTGAAAAAAAGGATATAGTATGTCACTCTATACTGCACAATTCTGAGCCCTTTATATGTTTATTAAATAAAAAAAAAAAAAAAAAACAGCTAAAGAAATAATGGTTAAAATGCTCCGAGGATGGATTCATTTCGTATAGTTTGGTTTTTATATGATAATAATAAAATCCTCACGCTTTTTAACTGTATTGTATAGCAAGAGCTGCATTACATTATCTTTAAAAGACGAGCTAGAAAAATTTCAGACATTTTATACGTCTACGGTCCTCGCCATGACTGATGATATTAGCATATGCAGAGCTCGTCGTGCTCCTGCGCTCTGCCGCAGTGTGCCGGCACACAGGAGAAGCCACCCTTTGCCCCCACCCCTTTCATTAATATGTATGTGTTCTGAATGGTGCGCATGGCGTTGTGCAGCCACTGATTAATGCTGTCTGTCAATTGCTTACAGATCCGACAGTGCTGTGGAAGTTCCCCCAGGACTTCGGAGACCAGGTTGGAAACAGCACAACTTTTTTTTTTTTCCCCCCCCCCCCCCCTCCCCCCCCCCTTTTTTTCTAGAGCATGTCTATGTTCAGATATCCATCACAGGATTTTTTTTTTTTTTTTTTTTTTTTTGTGTGTGTGTGTGTGTGTGTGTGTGTGTGT
>JAOTRS010000004.1:22715192-22726531 GCA_028565755.1 Dinotopterus cunningtoni
AGAGAGAGAGAGAGATAGAGATATATAGATATATATAGATGTATATATAGATATATGTATCTATATCCCTGACTTAGAAACATTTGAGTTACGAATTTTCGCAGATACGAACCGCCCGTGGTTCTACTTCCGGTTTAATTGTGGAAGTAGCTCACGTGTATTGTACAAAAACTAGACACTGCAGTGCAGCAGATCCCAATATTTACAATTATATACAACATTTTCAGTGTGTAAGTGAATGTATTCAATTTAATTCAATTTTATTTGTATAGCGCTTTTAACAGTTGTCATTGTCGCAAAGCAGCTTTACACAGTCAAAAGAATTATTTAAGTTTGTATGGAATGTAAATGTGTATGAATCAAAATGGTGAGATAGTCCCTGATGAGCAAGCCGAATGTATAAATTGTCCAAAGTCCGGTATATTGTATGTGTGTGTGAGTGCGGGGTCTCACCGTTTTCAATGAATCAGCACGGGAGCATGATGATAAAATATGTCTGTCCTATACCGATGGTGAATAATACTAATTTTGGAAAATCCTCAACGAAACAAAGTTCACAGTCTAATACAGTGGAAAACAGCTCTGAGACAAAATGGCGTTCGGGATTCCCCTCGCGAATTAAAGGCGCAGAGACATCACTGTGAGATTAAATGCTCTTTAGGCGCAGTTACGGTGTGGGGAATTTAGTCAAGTGGATTGGTATGCTTCACGTTGTATGTTCTTGTCAAAGGCGTATCAGACTCACTTTGTCGGTCTTGAGAACAAATCCAACTTACGAACGTGCTCCCGGAGTGTGCTTCCTCTCTCTTAGAAATTGTAGACACATTTACCTAGACTCAAGATATTTTCACTTGCTAAGATTTTTGTAGTAAGCAGCTTGGGCGTTTATGTTAAGTTGTTTCCCCTTTACTTGTTTCAAACCTCTGAGAATGCTTTGCACTTTGCACTCCACTAGATTTTAGAATATGGCTGTGGAGATTTTCACATTCTGCTACAAGAGCACAAAAAGTTGGGCCTGAAGTTTGTGTTTTACCTTTCATCCCAAAGATATTGATCAGGGTTGAGGTCAGGGTTCTGTGCAGGACACTTGAGATCTTCTACTCCAACCTTATCTTGATGCACTGTGTCTTTATAGAATTCGAAACTCTTGAATGTTTATGTGCAAATATACTGTACTTCACATTTGCTACAATCTCCATGCAGCATTGGTCACATACCTAATTGTGTACCTTATGTGCATCTGGAGAATTGAAAGCAGTGTCAAGGAGATGGCATGTCAGACCCAAAGTTCCTATGAAAAAGAAAAATCTTAATGTGAAAGCATACAAGCTTAATCTAAACAACTGTTTTATATTTTGTGAGAAAAACACTCATTCGGGTGTCCACTAGATCTGTTCAGTTATGCAGGTTAATCAACCTTTTATTGATTTGTGTAATGAATTGAATTAGTGGATCGTTTTTTCGATTCAATTCACAGTTTTTGGCCAAACTTTTAAATCTATAAAATTTATTAATTCCTTAAACATTCTCAACGCTTCATGCAGAATCTGTCTTCCATGTATTGAAAGACAATTAATTCTTTTTCTACTTTTAAGTTAATGGCCAGTTGCTGCTTTACCACTACCTACTGGACTGGAATGTTGGGCAGAAGATCGACAGAAAAATCTTTTCAAAGTTATTGCTTTGTACAGTATAAGACATGACATTCGTTACACAGCATTTTAATGCATATTAGAAACTTTAAGTAGTTTTTAATATGTTAAAAGCTGTAGGACATATAGCTGCCTGAGACAGATCAGAGAGTATAAACATTGGAATGCAATGGAAATGTATTTAATTTAATTGAATGCCCAGAAAAGGAATTGAATTGAATGCCATAATACAGGTAGTCCCTGTCTTACGAACATTTGAGTTATGAATTACTCCAGATACGAACAGTTTATTATTTTCGTATACCAATATTTACAATTATATACAACAAGTCCGATATATTGTATGGGTGTGAATTTCCTAATTTCAGAAAGTCCGTAACAAAACAGAGTTCACAGTCCAATACAGTGGAAAACAGCTCTGAGGCGAAAAGGCGTCTGGGATTCCCCTTGCGATTTAAACGCACAGAGACAACACTGTTCCATTTGACGTGAGATTTCGTACTGTTTTTGTCTACATGATGGGAGTGTGGGGGAAGGGGGCAGAGATTTCGTCAAGTGGAATGGTATGCTTTACATTGTATATTCGTATCAACGGCGTATAAGACTTACTTTGTGGTACTTAAGAACAAATCTGACTTACGAACGTGTTTCTTGAATGGAACTCGCGGACTACCTGTATTATATACATATACTGTACATACTGTATGTTTAAGTAATTTGTTAATCCTGCTAATCAAATTTTTTTTGCTCGAATGCCCAGTGAAAGTGCATGTTCCACTCATATACACCTTCTATTAAACCAGTATTCATTCAAACTGGAAGCCTATTTTCAGGACAGGTTTGAGTTTAAAAATAAATGTTTTTTTTTATTGATTTCCATACAGTACCTGTCTAAGGCAGTGTCTGTGAGACTGAACGGATTCTGGATTCCACTGCAACATATTGTAGTTTGACGCTGCTGCTTTTTGCTCATGTTGTTGAAAGATCTGTGAGCGGCTCTTCGAGCACTAAACAGAACAGACTAGTGAATGAAAAAAAAAAGTAGACAAAGGGAGAAACAAATATGAGTAAGGACTTGTTTTTGCCCAGTCTAAGTGACTGTGTGCTTTGAAGTTGGAGTGTTTGCAGAGATGCTGCAGGCTCTGCCTACTCTCTTAACAACAAGTGCAATAAGCAGAACGAATGAAGAAAAGAAAACACACCTTGTGGTTGGAGAAACCTATGCCTTTAAAAAGCATCAACAGTCTGATCTTTGCACAGTTTTTTTTCCCCCCCCTTTTCCTGTTTTGTTTACCGGCATGGTTTCTGTGGTAAGATGCCTATTTTGCTCAATGTGTACAGATGGATCGGCCTTTTGCAAGTCCGCATAAAGCCTCTCATTCAGTCGCCTCGTTACCAGGATTAAGCTCCTTTTCCTCTTTGTAGAGATGCTCCTTCTGTAGCTGAAGAAATCCCTTTCTTTTCCTCAAGTTAGCCAGCATATGGCAGCAGCAGACCCAATCTCTGCAGGCCCCCTTTTGTCTATCCTGTTATTGTTGCAGGAACGTAATGACAGTTGTAGGCCGTATATAGGGGTGGAGGGGTTAGTTTACCCCAGGGGAGCGAGCGCACGAGAGAGAGAGAGAGAGAGAGAGATGGGAAGCAGTGTGGATTATGGAAATATGAATTGATTTTTTTTTTCCCTCTCTTCCTCTTCTCTCTCTTGCCTGCTAGAATAGGGGCTCTAAATAATCAGAGAACAGACTGCAAGCTGGTACCAAGGGGTAGTAAAATATGAAGTGCAAGAACCTCGACCCTTGAGACTTGCTGTAGTCCTGGTCATCTACAGCTGCCATGTGGTCAGGCAAGGGAAATGTCGTGATGCCATTTTTTGCAAATGAAGCAGACAGATGGAAACCTGGTAAAACATATATATTTATGACTAAATTATGGCTCAGGTGCCTGCATGGACGTACTGGTTTTAAAGCAATTTTTACTAAGGCATGCTTTCCAAATCTTCGTTGTGTTTCCGTGTCTTAAAAAAACAAAACGAAACAACAACAAAAAAAATCACATATGCTTTTATACCTATCACATAGCTATCACCTGGGTTCCCTGTCCTCATCCTAGAGAATCCCCAGCTCCTATATGTTTTTTGTTTTTTCTCTGCTTTCACAATACACTTACTCCAACTCTGCTGTTACTTAGATAATGAGACGAATCAGGTGTGTTAGACCTGGGAAAACGTGAACAGTTATGGAGGACAGAAATATCTTCAGGAATGCTGTTGACGCAAATTTAGAAGCACACACGTCGAATGCCTTTGTGTGCTGTAGTATTGCAGATTCTCTTCAGTGGGTCTAAGAGGCCCAAACCTGTTTCAGCATCCCACTGTCCATGCGCACAAATCCAGATCCATGAAGACATGGTTTGCTAAGGTTGGAGTGGAAGATCTGACTGATGTCTTTGGCATGAACTGGAACACTGACTTAATGCCAGGTCTTCTTGCCTCTACCCAACCTTTGCGCCAAATGCACACAACCATGCAAAGCTTTTCCAGACGAGTGGAAGCTGTTATTGCAGAAATGGCGAACAGCTCCATGTTAATGCCTGTGGATGGGTTTGGAAATGTTCCATACTCACGTGTCCACTTACCTTTGTCTGCATAGTCACACCATGAACTCTTCAGTCTTATAGATAACGTTATCCTGAATCTTTCAGATAGTACAGTGGACTCTCGCCATACAATTTTGATTTGTTCTTGATTGTAACTCGAAATTTTGTATAGCGAAATTTTAATGCGGATAATCCGTTCCAGAAGTGAGATCGCTTGTATGCCGAAACTGCTTCATGTCGAAGCAAAATCCAGCCACAGTTTTGGCATTCGTATGGCGAGTGTCCCCTATACCTGGTAACTGACAGTTATTCTCACTCTTTATTTAGGATATATATATATATTTTCATTTCATATTGTTGACAGTCTGTTTGCTAAAGAAACTACATTATAAATAATAATTATACCGATCAGCAATAACATTTAAACCACCAAGGTTATGGTGTTCCCATGTGCCGCCCCCCCCTTCCCGGGGCAGTTCTAGCCCCTCAGGGCAAGACTCCTTTAGACACCTGGGGTTGTGCTTTGGTGTCTGTCACCAGGACATTGGCAGCAAATCCATTGGGTGCTGTGGGTTGCGGGTGGGCTTACTTGATTGGACTGAGATATGGGGAGTTTGGAGGCCAAGGCGGTGGCCTTGGGGTCTTTGCCTGCTTTTCCCTGCGTGTGGTGGGCTGTGGTGCACTGGGTGTCCTGGTGTGTTTCATGCTTATCATGGCCAGCATTGACTTTTTTGGTGATTTGTGCTGTATTGGTTTTTCTTTGGGATCGAACCCATTGGTAGGCCTTGGGTGCCATGATCCTATCACCATTTTAGTGGGGAATAGTTATTCCGTTCACCTGGCTGGTTCCTTACGAGGTTGTGAATACTTAAATACCCTTTGAGTGCGTCAGAGACATCAGATATCCATCCATATCTGGGGCAGGAAGGAAGTTACACCACAACTGACATTACAAAATATTTCTCTTATTTTACAATGATAAAACCTTCAAATCAGTGAGAGCAGGAAATCTGGAAATTCCAAAACTTTACTGCTGCTTTTGCCATGTCGATGTAGAAAACTGATAGTCAATTTACTGCAAGTCATGTAGTAGTAGAAGTACTTCTTTATGCTGGTGTTTGTTATTTATCTGCAAATCTCGAATAGTGACATTCTGCTGCTAACAGCACAGGAAGACCGATTTATCCAAACCAAGCAAGTTTTGCAATGACAATCGATCCTTTGTCTTGGCATACCCATGAAGTAGGATGCTCTAGCTTCTGAGATTCATCTCCTCAGAGTCCCAGAGAGCAAATATTTGTCTGTCTTCGACATAGTGTTCAATCACATGCCCCGAGTCTGACATTTCATGATTGGTGGCGCTCCTCTTCCCCACTCCCCGTTCTGTGATGTTGATGGGTCCCCTAGGGGGACAGGCAGGCAGCGGAGCATCATCCTTGAACACTAGGGGTGATCTCTTTAACACGTTAGAGAGATGGAGGACATGTGAGAGGAAAGCCATGATTGGGGGACAACGTGGCAGAAGTTGGAAGAAAGAGGAGGGGTTTGGGAATGCCAGAAATTCCATTTTCTCCTCGAGTGCACACCCTGACAGCAGTCCTGCAAGTGTGTGTGGCCTGTCTGCTATGCACTCCAGGGTTGAGCTGTCCTCCCTGTCTTTGAGATGCGGGTCATGGGCAGAGCAGGTTCAGTGAACTGGCCTTTGTACTCCCTCTTTTAGACACTCACGGTCACTCATTGCTCCTGATTACGCTGACAAGTAGCGCTCTGCTTGTGGAATCTCCGGCACGACCACGAAAGTGTATACAAGGCTAATATTAGAGTGCAGGGTTAATATGTTAATTTTAGAAAATATGCAAGCAATCACTTTTCAGTGGCTGTCAGGCGTATTAAAGAGAAATCCAGGAGAGAAGCGGTGGTGACATTGGAGCAAACACTAGACTGCATGTTCAGCTATGCATACAACTCTTGAGTTATGACAGACGCTTTACCTCAAGATGACAAACATTCAAGATAAAGTGAAAGTTAAGAGCTAATACTCATGCTTCCTCAACTTGAAATTTCGGCTCTTCAGTTTGCCCTGGACTTCACAACTATCAGTTCCTCCCCTGTTTACAGAGCGATATGGTATCGACATGGTCTGTTCACGCTGTCACCAGTGTAAAGTTCCCTGTCTGTTTGTAGCAGTATTGGCTTTAGACCGATAACAGTTATTACATAGTTAAATCTAATACACAGACCATACTAATTGCTTTTTTTCTAATTTCATTTTACATGTCACGCATCCTAAAGTGGAAACTATCAATAACACAACCTGTAAATTACCACTTACAAGGTACCACAAGTGCAGAAGAATCCTCTCTGCGTCACCGTCACCAGGGAGTTGAACAGCGTTAGAGTAGGAAGCTGCAAAGGTTGTTAGTCTTTCGGGTTCTCCTGTCGAGGGGTTGCCACAGCGATCCGCACAAGTTTTACCCAGGATGCCCTTCTTGATGCAACCCTCCCATTTTTATTCAGGCTTGGGACCGGCACTGCATCCAGTGGCTGGGAATCGTACCTGGGCCTTATGCATGGCAGGCGAGAAGCCTACCACTGAGCCACCAATGTCTGTAGGAAGCTGCAAAGAAAAATTTAAATGTCCCAACATGGTATTATAAGACGTTGAATAAGTTTAACTACAAAAACTTGTTAGAAAGTTCATTATGTAAGCTTTTCTTTAATTTAATGCATTTAATTTGTTGTCTTCACTTCTCTGACTTTTTACATAACAATGGGATACGTACTGTAGGCAGGGGAGTGTCAGTGATTGTGATTTGTTCAGGATAGAACACATCTGCTGTCTAAACAAAATCAAGAACAACTTCTTGACAATTATTATGATAAACTAAAAAAAAAAAAAAGATTCTCTGCTCTGCAGTGGAGGCTTCAGTGGCTGTTGTGGCGCTCTGTCCTATCTGCCAAGTTGCAATTATTTTCCAAAAGTGGATGAATCCCTTGATGGTTGAACTCCAGAGAGAAAGCGAAAGAGTAAGAGAGAGAGAGAGAGAAAGGATAAGTGAGAGAGTGAAGTAGTGACTGTGCTTCTACACACTTGTAGCAGCTGAGAGAGAGCGAGAGAGAGAGAGTGCAAGAGCGAGCGAGCTTTCCAATGGGAGATGACAGCTTAAATGCTGAAAATCCCCCAGGCCACTTGGCACTGAATTAATGATGTTTCTGGCTCCACACTTTTGGGGCATATGTGGTTGAAGCTTCTCTCAGCCCAGAAGAATATCAGTTGTATCATAAGAACAAAAACGTTCGCCTGTCACTTGCTAATTTATTCAGCGTGGAGAGTTTTGGAGAATATCTCCTCCTGCGCTTGCCTTTGTATTCAGGATTATATCTTACTCACTGAATATGTTATTATGCAAAAAAAAAAAAAAAATGAATTTTAGTCTGCTTTCAGTTTAGTTGATATCAATGATTAAATGGATTAAATAGATCAATATCTGTTGGAGGTTTGTTGTATATGTTTTTATTCCCCTGGCTCGGTAATTCCTGACGTGCATTACAACAGCTGGTCTCAGAACTGGCACTACCTTTAGAGGACTGTACCACGCTTCTCAAGCAGCTGTGAATAGATATGTAACAAAAAAAAAATGACTTACGCGCAGATGTATTTTCACCTAAAGTTTGGATTGGGGAGCTGTGAAAAACAAAGAGGATGGGTGCAAAAATCGGACACCGCGCTGCCGAAGTGAAAATACGCCGTATATCCGAGCCTCGGTTTGAAACTGCACCGAGGCTCACACTTCCCCTTTAACACATCGGGTTCAAGGCGAAGTCCGCACTTATTAAATGCACAGCAGATAAGGTGCAAGGTCAGAAAGGGCCGAGCACACGAAAGCCAAGAGCATAGGATTAAAAAACGCAATGAAAGGAATCTCAGTGGGAGGATGTGGAAAGAATCCAGAGAGGTTTGCGATCGCATCAGGTCCTGCTGCTGAAGCAGAACAAAGGTGCGAGGGTTCTACACAAACACGGGCGCACATCTATACGTCGTTCTGTGTGCGTTCCTGACTATATAAAGTAACATGGGGAAAAAAAATAACTTTAGCCAGCAGAAGCCAGATAAAGCAACACACTGTTTCACACTGACATGCAAGTGGCGTGTAAGTGGCTGTTGTGGCAGCATGAGTGTCTCAGGTGGAGCAAGGTTCCTGTGATGTTTAAACGCCTCGGTATCACTGCAGGGTCGAGAAAAGTCCACCGACCGAAAATATCCAACCAGCGTTAGCCTTGTGGTCACAAACTGACAACTCCGAAAGGCTGAGAGATGAGTAACAGAACCTGCGCATTGGAAAAACATGAGCTTTAGTCTCTAACTGTCCACCTACAAGGTTTTTTTTATCAACAAAGTGAGTGTGTGTAATAAATTGACCAGTGAGAACGCACAGCGTTTGCAGCAACACTGTAGGCTACTAACATGCTACTACGTTGTCAGTCTCACCGCTGAACCCATGTAATGCATCGTCTAGAACTCCACCTTGGGGTCTCCCGAGCTGTAGGTGGAGTCGCGGGAGATTATTATTTTTTTTTTCAACCGTTGTCAAACATATCAGCATGATGCATGGAATATTTCACTTTACTATAAATAAAACTGCTATTTTATTGGTATTTTAATGTGTTCAATGGATAAGAGTGGGTCTGTATAAGTATGTAGAGTTGACTCAGATTTAAAAAGAAAAAGTTTTTTGCACCATGAGCCCACACATTTTCCTAAAGCTCCGCCCCCATACTTGAGAGGGCCAAGACTATTATAGTGTCCACAATTTGATTAACCAGGAGGAGGTTTTATCCAAATGCAAACAAGTGTCCCAGACCAGAAATGAATTTTCTCAACCACTTTTTACCATCTTGCTGGGGCCACAGCTCTTTTAAACTTTTATACTTTCTCATGGTTTGCTTATCTTTCAAGTTATTTGTACAAGTAAGGCATAAAAAAAACAGCGGTGTTATCAGGTAATATTTCAGCATACAGTCTACTGTAAGAACACACACGCTGGCTTGGGTTATAATGCAACCTTGGTGAAATTTGTAACTGCTACAGTACATACCATAGAGTAAAATTTACACTTACATTAGGTTTTACACTGCTCATCTATAGCATTAACACCATATCACATTAACTCGATAACAGTTACATACCAGTGAACTGGTGACAGGATCATGGGCTCACTCATGCCTGTGGAGAGCAAAGGCCGGCCCAACCGATACGATCCCACAGAAAAGCCAACGCAGTACCAATGTACCAAGAAAGTAAATGCTGGCCACAATACAAAGGCACCAGAAGACTCAGTGCACCATATACCGCTGTGCACAGGGCTCAGGAGCCAAAGAGCCCAAGGGCACCAACTCGGCCTCCAACTTCTCCAGATCCAGTCAGATTGAGCACCCATGGGATGCAGAGGACAAACCATGGAGGCCCTACCCTGCAGTCCACGGTGCCCAAAGGATCCCCTGCCAAAGTCCTGGTGCCAGACCCCACAGTACACCCCCAGAGGTCTTGTGGAGTTGTGTCCCGAAGGCCTGAAGGAACCTACACAATACTGGGCAGAATGTTTTGCATTGTAATTTTATGGGTAAACAGTGTATACACTGGGGATGCATTTATAATATTTACAGCTCATCATAGCTAATCATTGCTGATTGTTGGTTTGGTGGATGAATTTATTTATTGATGGTTTGATTGATGGTTTAATGGATGGTTGGTTGATTGATGGATGGATGGATGGATGATTTCATTGATGTCTCGATGGATTCCTTAGTAGTTTGTTTGATGTTATGTTTAATGTTTTGATTGATTGATGGTTTGATTAATGGATTTGATTGATGGTATGATTGATAGTTTGATAGATTTGATTGATGATGTGATTGATTGATGGTTTGACGTTTGATTGATGGATGGTTTGATTGACGGGTTGATTGATGGATTGATCTGGATTTTGATAGATGGATTTTGATTGATGGCCCTGGTTGATGGCTGCTTTCTGTGGTTTGTTTGATGATTTGATAAATGGCTGCCTTGTTTGATTTTCTGTTTGTTGGGTCGTTTTGTTTGATGGTTTGATCGACTGACGGTTTGTTTGATGGGTGGATGATCTAGTAATCGTGTTTGGACTTAAATTTCTGTCACGTGTTAAGAGGGGAATTAGCTCACTGTATCCTGTTACATTCACCAGTGTGTACTGCTAATCTCTTAATTACTACTCCGTGTGAATTTACATCCATTCCAGTTTCCATTGTTCAAGTTAAATGAACCTGGAGAAATATATGATTCTAATGGATGGTATTTAAAAGAAAATAGTCGTGCCAGATCTCTTTCAACCGGAGACGAAAATGTATTTTAAGTGGCCTGTTTGGGGGCCGATGGACCTTTTGTGTCACAGTAGCCAAGGGCCTTTGTAGCTGCATGCATTATGGCCTGGCTTTCTGTGGCAGAAAGAGAGGGAGCGAGAGAGAGGGAAAGAGAGAAAGAAAGCGAGAGGACCTAATTGGGGAAGGGGGAGCGAGAAGCTGTGGGCTCCTGCATTGATCTGTGGGGAAGATTCAGGGCTGAACCTGTCACTGGGACTTCTGTGCCATCAGCATGGTGGCTGTGCCAGTCTCTCTCTCTCTCTCTCTCTCTCTCACACTCAAACACACACACACACACACACACACACACACACACACACACACACACACACACACATGCACATATCCCCTGCTGGCGACAGCTCCACAGTGGCGTGTAGACCTGCTGGCTGGCAGAATTTTTAAAGAGCATGGAGGTTTAAAGACTGATGCCCCTGGGGAGGAATCCCACCAGCTTGAGGAAGAAGAGATGGGGATCTCTCTCTCTCTCTCTCTCTCTCTCTCTCTCTCTCTCTCTCTCTCTCTCGGTGTTCTCTCTTTCTCTGTCTATCTTTCTGTCTCTCTTCCCACTCTGTGTCTCATTTTATTCTCTTCTCCTCTTTCCCCCTATTGTCTTTCACTTTCTCTCTTTCACTGTCTCATCGTCTCCCTTTCCTATTTTCCGACCCCCCCCTTTCTTATTCCCCTATCAATCCC
>JAOTRS010000004.1:22757080-22771511 GCA_028565755.1 Dinotopterus cunningtoni
ATATATGAGCAAGAAGAAGCAGCACGTGTGTGATATCAGCGTGGATATTTTTTGTTTTTTTCCCCCTTAGTGTCGGTTGATATATTTCAATTACATATAAAGTAGATATTAGTGGAGCGAATATTAAATATCCATAATCATGCAAGAATAATTCGGTGGCATATTGTGTCTTGATTTTTATTTTTTTTTTAAATCAATATTAAAAACCGGCATATGTTCATCACTTAGATGAGAGGGGAAAAAAAAAACAGCAGTTCTTGTTTTGATTGAAATTATTGTAATGAATAAAAAAGTGTCTTATTTGGGAGAGAGACAGAGTAAAAAAAAAAATAGCATACCACCAGGCATGTGAATGTATATATATATATATTTTATTTAATTATAGTTTGTTTTAATCAGAGCACCTCAAACATCTCCTCCCCAGAGAGTGAAGAGCAGATCCCTGGAAGACGTGATCATTCTAAATGTGGATACAAACACGCTGGAGAGTCCTGCTGACGACCTGCACAACCTTCCCAGTGATGTCGTGGGTGTCCACACACACACACCCACACACACACACACACACACACACACACACACACACAGAGAACTTAATGTGCACTTTTATCTTAACCCCCCCCCCCACTGCCTCTTTTATACATTCTTTCCTTGTGTGTTTCTCAACCACTCAAATGCTTAAACAAACACACACACACACACACACACACACACACACACACACATAGATACACGCTGGCCCGAGTAAAAACCAGTCTCTCCCCTTGTCATTAGCAGTCCTGCAATATTTAGGCAAGCTCGCCTCGTCACTTTTAAAGGCCAGCGCCTTTTTTTTTTTTTTTTTTTTTTTTTGACTGCCTTTCAGAATTCAGCAAACATGCAGCTGCACCCTTCATCCATTTCTTTCCTTCTTTCTTTCTTTCTTTCTTGCCTTTTGTTGTGCGTGTGTGTGTGTGTTTTATTTTTTATTTTTTAATCATTATATTTCCAAGGCGTGCCTTTTCTGCCCACCCAGTGGCACCTCTCGCTGGAAGAGAAGCATGCTGGATTTTTCTGAAGATGCAGAGAAGAAGGGGGCCAATTATCAGTCTGCGTTTTTTTTCTCCCAGTCGCCTGCCACTGCTTTCTCTCCTTAATTAGCGGTGTGGTGACACCGGTCAGCGGTACAGCAAGCTCCGTCTATCGTCAGGGGCAAAAATAGTCACTCGTCAATTATTTCGAATATTAAGGACCTGGTTTTGTTATCCTTCTTCCTTTTTTTTTTTTTTGCTCGGTTTGCAGAATTGCTCTTTTGTGAATTGCTGGTGTTTTCTCAAAGCACGTAAAAAAAAAAAAAAAAAAAAAAATCACTACAATTCCACAAACCGGCATTTCATTTGTATATTAAATTGCGAGTTTGTCATATAAAGGAGGCAGGTCTTTGAAACTGACACAGGAAGACAACACGCCTTTGTCTTTACGTTATGATAAATGAAGTGCCAGAGCAATGTTTGCTTTGATCTTGGTGCATGATTTTTCATCGACTAATGATGGAGCGCGCACCCCTGAATCATGTTAAATTATCCCACCTGAAATGTAAATGTCACCTGTCGTAATATTTTGCACCACAAAATGATTTCTGTTTCTCTTCCTTGGCTACCTTACCTGTGGGGATATTAAAATTCATAAGAGAAAGGAATCGGCTCTAATTGAGCGGAGCTGAAGGCTGCTTTTGTTCATTCGCTAGTTAAACCGCCTGTCACGGAGCATTTTCTACGAGCCCGCGGCCTGCAAATAGAAAAATATTTTAAATCTCAGGACGATGCTTGAGAACGAAGACGTGAGAATTAATTTATCTGTGTCACCTCGAACACGTTGAGGTGTAAACAGGCTACCAGTTTGTTTTTTAATGCTTTTAGTCAAGATTTAAAAAAAAAAAAAAAAGAGAGAGAGAGAAAGAAAGGGAATATAAGTATCTTTGAGCAGTAAAAAGGGAAATTAACCTCTGAAGCTTTTTTTTTTCTTCCCTTTTTTGTTTTAAAGAAAGCCAAAGTTTATGACATTCATATAATTATAGGTATGAAGCCTGTTTGGGCATGTGGACTTTATTATTCTGTGAGTCTGACCGTTGGTCCGGCTCGCAGTCAGGTCAAAGGTGACAGTTGTCCTGAATTACCTGGCCCTTTTTCCCCCCACAGACCCGACCCGATGCTGAGCTCTTTGCTCTCTTTGGCATAATGGCCATTTCCTTTAATTTTGCACATAATATTTTAGATTTATTGACTATTAGAAATGCTGCAATGTCGGTAGAGATTCTGTTCCATGCAGATTTATAAATAGAGAGAATAACTGCTGTAGCTCAGAGCAGCCTTATAAACAAGGACAGTTTTGGTTTTTTTTGGAAAAAGGAAAAGAATTGAAACATCAGTGTTAAAACCTGGCTTTACTTCCTCAGCTTAAATGTTTAAAGTTGGATTTTAAGAATGCTCATCATAACCTTAAAGTAGACAGAAATTCACTTCCTACACACACTTTATACAAGTTTTGTTTGCTCGGCTTTCTAGATCCTTCATCATTATTTATTAATAATAATGCCAATAATGATACTAATAACAGTAATAATAATATAGTTTGCAGTAATTAATGCAGATGAAGCTCATTCATATTAGCCTTCTAATACAGGACCAGCTCTCATGTCGATCTTTTTCTCCGCTTTCTCCTTGAAATGTTCACTGTTCCTTTGAGTAACTTTTTTTAACGACTCCTTCGTTATAAAACAAAACAAAACAAAAAAAGAAATACAAAGGTTTCCAAAGACATCGTAAAAAACAAGCTTGATTAAAACGAAAAAAGCTGTGCTGCCTTTTTTTTTTGTTATAATTGGAGTTTGGTAACAGGGAAAGGATGTTTGCTTTCGCATCTAAAAATAGGAAATTAGGGAAAGTGTTATGGTAGCAAACAGCTAGGAAGTGAACGCGAGCAAGAATTGTTTGATCTTTTGTCTGCTGGTCGCTTATAAAGCTACAGACAGACGTCCCTATGAATTGTATGATTTTTATTTAAAGCAAGAGGAGCTGTTTGTTTGTTTATTTGTTTTTTTCACTTTTTTCTCCGTGAGACTTTTCTTCTTTCCTGTAGACTACATTATTCTTTGTGTCCTTGGTGCATTTGATCGTGTCTGTTTTGCGTCACCAGTGAAAATTGTAAAAGTATTATTAAGCGAAGCTCCTAAACACGTTTACTTTTTTGAACAAACCGAACATTTAATCATTTAACATTTAACCTGTGATCAACTTCATCTGTAATTTACTGAAGTAAAGTAGGGTTAAGCACATCCTTCACTCTTCTCTTAAAAAAAAAAAAAAGGATCTACACATCTGATGTTGTCTGAGCATCGTGCCTTACGGTGGTCAAAGTGTGTCCTGACTAAAAAAAAAGAAGAAAAAAAAAGCTAGCTGTGTGTGTGTGCATGTGTGCATGCACACAAGTGTGTATACTTCTTCATCTTCCTGCACATCAAAGAAAGAGGCAGATTTTCATAACTATTCCTTTTTCTTTGTAGTTTTCTTAATTGCATCCCCACGGCTTTCTACTCATGGCCAAAATCTCTTGCAAAACACCTTCCGCCCTACCACTCCAACACTTGTTAAAAATAAATAAATAAATAAATAAAAATGATAATAATAATAATAATAGTACCATCATCCAGTCTTTATTAAACTGATTTTACACCGTTTCATTTTCGAATTTATGTATGACCCGAGTATATTTCTAATGAACATTTCAACTTAATAAAAAAAAAAAAAACAGAAAACCAAGAACTTATTTAACAGACATTCAGATGCAGCTATCTAATTACATTCATAGCCTTCTTGTATTTTCTGTATATTTATTGAACTTGTCTACAAAAAGGTTGTTATGCATCCAGGCCATGTTGAAAAAAACGCGTTGAGGAATAAGATGGCAAATGGAACGACAATTTTTTTAAATTTGCGGTAGAATTTTATTATTATATAATTTTTTTAAGGGTTCACTACTTAAGCCAGAAGCCTGATCATCAGTGGAGGTCTAACCAATATAAAACAGAGAATAGACAGAATACATTAGACGCACGTGGTCAGCTCAGTATATTCACTTTGTGTAGTATTGCGCAGGCGTACGTCCAGACCTTGCCCATTTCAATCAAATCAACCGCTGTGAGTATACCCATCTCGTTCCTGAAGTGGCGTGTGTGTGTAGCGTTGCCGTATGAAAGCAGCCCATCATTGAGGGAAGGCTTGTGGCATCATCCTTTGGAAAGAAAAAAAAAGAGGAGACAGTGATGCACCTGCTAATTATCATCTCCAGCTGGTGAGTTAAATGGAGATCTGTTTTGTGGGCCACCTCTGACCCCGTGCTCTTTACTCTGCGCACTTCAAACCCTGTTGGGGAGTCGGCGCTGTAGAGTTTAATGAGACGCCATGTTTGCAGCACTTTCATCCAGAACTATCCTGCCTTGATGTGAATTGAAAAGATCACAGCTATGGGGAAAAGACCTATACCGGAAAGGCCTCTCTGCATAGATTATGAATATCATAACTCACTCCCCTCAACAGCCCCCCCCTCTCTCTCTCTTTCTCTCTCTCGCTCTCTCTCGCTCTCTTCGTCTCTCTCTTTACCCACCCCCTACAATACCAGTGCTTATAATTGGACCCAATGGGGGACTCTGCCTTTGATCAGATCATAGGCTCAGAGACTTTACACTAAAAAATGTCACTCCCAAATAGGTTGATCACCTGTAGAGCTAAGCTTCCTTCTGATGCCCCCTCCTGCTCATGTCTCGTTAGTGATACTCAAAGTATAATAGTTAATTAGTCTGACAGATCTGTTGCTGAGATCGCATGCTTGATGAGTTGTTTGTGACTATCCAAAATCCTGTTATTAATCTGAAGGTTGCCGTTACCCTCATTGAACAAATGAATGGGGGGGCGGGGGGGGGGGCCCCAGAAAAACAACAACAAACTGAAAATGGCTCAAGGTTTTAAGTTAAGTGACAAAAAAACAAATGATTGGGTTGATTCTTTTCAATTATCAGTTCATTATTATAAATTTATAAATTCAATTAATTGAAAATTATTCGGATACTCGTTATTAAATGGCGCATTTCCACAATGATCAAACAATATAATATCTCAACAATGCTGACTATTTAAAATTGCTATGCCTGCTTTTCTTTTGTATGCAGTTTTTTTTCTTTCTTTGTTATTGTTTTACACTTAACACATCAGCATAAAATATTCCAACTTTACATAAACCTGAAGCTTTCCGACCCTTTCCGAGTACAGAAACGCCATTTATTTATTAGACATGCCGTACTGTATAAGCTAAAATTCCTCTTAAAGCCTTGTGCTCAGTTGTAACGGCAGCTTAAAGGAGGCGCTGTGGGTTAAAAGAATAAAAGAGCCTGCACTGCATTATGGGAACGTCCTTTAAATTCATAAATCTGATGACTGAACTTCTTTTTGTTGTTGCTGTTGTTGTTGTATTGAATATTCAACAGGCTTTTTTTTTTTTGTCAGAGTTAAGGTTTCTGGTCCTTGTTTGATATTCAGTGCTAAAGCAAGTCGAACTGATTGTTGTCACAAAAAGCTGGGATTTCATGTAAATAAGGCTTTAGCACACAGTGTGCGCATTATAGGCTTGACTAAGCCTTGCATGTTTGCAGGTTGTTAAAACTAAAGTCACAGGACTGCGGATTGTGTATTAGCAGGGATGGTAGTGTATACCGGAATATACAATAAGCGTTAGGGACGGGAATCACCAGGGACAAGCCGATACGATATTATCATGTTACCTATGGACGGATTCGATTCGTATTGAGATTCTATAAAGAATCATGACTTTATAAATATGCAGATATGATTTTATACATTTTATTCTTTTGATTTTGTTGCAATTTTAAACAAACATGGCAAATAATTTGCTCATACCACACAGGATGCTGTGCTGCCTGCTAATGTGTGAATAATTTAGGAGTGCACCACCTGTAGGATTATAGAGGAACTGCAACATTTTACCACCTCAAATGAAAACACACAAATTTCATAAAATAAAAATAGTGCAAATATGGAGTCAGTGTGGTGATATAGGCCCCAACCTATATGGTTTAGTGGTTCGCACTTGCACCTCCAGGTCCTGGGTTCGATTCCCGCCGCGGGGTCTGTGTGCATGTACTCCCCATGCAATCTTGGTGGGTTTCCTCCTGGTTCTCCGGTTTCCTTCCACAGTCCAAAGACATACAGATTCAGTGAAATTCAATTTTATTTGTATAGCGATTTTAACAATTGTCATTGTCGCAAAGCAGCTTTACACAATCAAAAGAAATTATGGAAATTTGTATGAAATGTAAATGACGAGACTAATTGGCCATTGTTCCATTGTTGCCCATAGTGTGTAAATGTGCGTATGAATGTTGACCAGAGGCCCTACCACGGTCGTACTAGATGGGAATATATACAATTGGCCTCCACGGAGGTTCCTAGATGGATGGATGGTTGAATGGGTGTGGTGATTATAAAAGTTGCCACACAATAGAATTGCAATACAAAACTGGATAGATTTTTAAGCATTTGTGTCTATTAGTTGGAGTAAAATGTTGTAGCAAGGACAAAAGCCTGAGTCACGGTTTCTTGCAAGAAATGAGACAATAGTAACTTCTAGCACATGTTAGAGGAGGGTGCAATCACTCACTGTACTATTAATACTATTATTATTTCCTAATGTCATAATTGAGTAAATTGGACAAGTAATAGAGCCTGTACTCCTCCTGTGATCTGCATGTCATACATGTCTTTATGAATTCAAGCAAGGTATAATTCAAGATACCTGGATAAAATCCACATACACTCGCCAGCCACTATAATAGAAACCCCTGGATGCCTGTTTAATCATGTTGCAGCAGCATAATGCATAACATGCACTCACTGTTTACATCAAACCTCACAATGTGCCTTTGACTGTCATGTTTGCACCAGATAGATGGGGTGTTTCACAAACTGCCGATTTTTCACAGAATCATGTTTTGAAGTCGGTCACGACCTGGCCGGGTCAGTATGTCAAACGAACACTCTTTACGATCATGTTGTGCAGAAAAGCATCCCAAAAGACACGACAAGAACAAGAATACACAGTGCGGCTACACCAGGGACCGGATCACCAATTTAATGCATTACGCTGCTGCTGCCTGTTTTTTTTTTTTTCTTCTCCCTCCTCACACCCTGCCTTTAACTCAATTAACAGAGCAGCAGGTGCTCTCGGCAGCCCAGCAGATAAGCTCCAAGAGAAGTGAAGAGGCTCGGCGCGTTCGTTCCTTCTTTCTTTCTTTTTTCTTATTCTTTATCGTGTCTAGGGGGGTCACCTGCAAATATGACACTTCACACTCTGAATGGTTTTGCTTTTTCCCTCTATGATTTCAGAGGTGCTATTTTAACACTCTCTCCCCCTCAGGTCTCGAGTCTGAAGAGTAAGCTGAAGAAGCAGTCGACTGCCACGGGCAGCGGAGTGGCTCGGGCCTTCTTGCGCTCTCAGGCTGCGCTGTTTGGCTCCTATCGAGATGCTCTGAGATACAAACCCGTAAGCTTGGCTTCTCCATCTGTTTTTTTTTTTTTTCTCCCTCTCTTAAATTACTGCAGCAGATTGTGCGTGCTTCATAGTGCTCTGTTCATTTATGGATCAGGTCTGCTATGACTATCACCGGTTGCCCAGAATCTCCCCTGTTAAAATAAGTCTTTGTCCTTTTTAACCGCAACAACATTAATATGTCTGTTATGCTGTCAGTGCTTCATTTTATTTTTTTTTTTAAACCTCACACAAACCAGAGCTCAAAAAAAATCTCAGTTCTGGTCGACTTTCAGCGCTGCTATTTAAAGGCAGCCGAGCACCACATCATCCATAAGCAAAGAGTAGAGGAAGGAATGGGGTGGTGGTGGTGGTGGTGGTAGTAGTAGTGGTGGGAGGGGGAGGGGGGGGTGTTAAGGTGGGCCTGTCTGTCTCAGGGAAATGTCAGAAGTTGAAAAGGCAGGACAGTCTCTTTGAAGCCTTCTTTCAGCTCAGGAGTATTGTTCTCAGGCCTTCTCAACTCCTCAAATGGGCTATGTACTCTCAAGCCCGGCGAAGTCTCAAAACAAAATATGCTCCCTGTTTGTCAAGTTCGGATCTCTTTGTTGCAAACATAATTGACGTCGTAACGCCGGTGTGTACACAGTCCAAGTTTTTTTTTTTTCAGGGATGCGTGTTTTTTTTTTTTTTTTTTTAAAGGGTGTGTGTGCATACATTCTTCAAAGAATTCCATCTCAGCACAGGGGACATTAAATCTTTATATTGTGATTGTTGTTGTTGTTTTTTTTCTTTTGCTCTCACCTTCAAAACCACACTTGGATTTGAAGTCGCTTCCTGTTTGAAAAAGAAACCCCAGTGAAAAATTTTAGTACTTTGCATTTAACCTCGAAAACAATCTTCTTCTTTTTTTTTTTTTTTATCTAAATTTTATTTCATAATTGTGAAAACGTGATCATAACTACATTTGCTGAATGTTCCTTTTTTAGAATACGTTTGGAAACCGAGACACTTCTTAAAGTGATTAGTTTTATGGTTGACGACCTTTAGGTTAAAAAAACAAATGAATGTACTTCATTTGAGATTTTAGGTTTTTGCAAAATGTTGGCCAACATAATGATTGCTTTGTAATAATATTTAATGGCATGTAATATTTCATAAATAGCTTTACAGCCATTTCTTCGCTGTAATGTTCTCCATCCCATCGCATCCTTGCTGTGCAGATCTAAAGAGTGTCTGTCATTTCAGAGAGCTCTTTGAATAAATTATATAGTTCAGCTTTATGAAGCCCATATGCCTTCACACCAGCAGCTTTCCAGAGCACCGAGGTCTAACTGAGCTGTAAATGAAACAAAAGCAGGCGAACAATAATGAGCTCCTATGCAAGAGGTGGTAATCGCAGCCTTACTGTATATAGATTGTTAAACAAGGATGTGAAACGAGCCGCCTTCTGTTTTTGATCTAAAAAGCATATCTTTGTCTTTATATTCTTTTTTTGAGATTCATGGCTTTTGTTAGCCAAAGCATACAGGGAAAAAAAAACGTAGTGCAAACGAAATATTCCCGTTCATAAAGATTAACTGTTAGAAGCTTTGTAGCGAAGTGGAAGTAAAGTAAGCTTCCTGCTTTCCAGGGAGAACCAATCACCTTCTGTGAAGAGAGCTTCGTGGCACATCGCTCCAGCGGCATGAAGACTTTTCTTGAGATGGCTGTGAACCTGCAGCTCTTCAAGCAGGTATGACATGAATGAGTGGTGGTGGACATGAGACGCTCCTCATACACCTTTCATGCAGTTTTATTCCACTTTTGATTCAGCACCTCAGATTTCCCTACAGTCGCGGTTTTTTGTACTGGTCCTAGTAAACGGGTACCGATTATGAGGTTGTGGTTACCTTGAGCACACTTAGGACACAATTTTTTTTTGTAGACGGGGATATTCGGAGGTCTGCTCCGTTTTATTTGTCCCATGAAAGGAGGCAATACACACTTAACCATATGCTTCTTTTACCCCATAGTCATCGAATCAGCAGCTTTTTTTTTTTTTTTTTTTTTTTTAAATAAGTGCCCTTATCTCGTGCCCTGTTCCGACCATGAACCACATATCGGTGCTGAGAAAGCAAGCGCAGGCGAGCTGCCAAGAGAAAGCAAGGGAAGCCTGTCAGCCACGACCTGCTTTCTGTCTGCGACCCTCTACACCCCTCCTCCAAATGCTCACACACATACACACTCGCACTCAGACACACGTGTCGCTCACCTTCCGCTGCTTCTTGTTCACACTGCCTGCGAGAAAGCGTAATGCACACGTACATTCCCAACACACACTCAAACACAGCTGGTGTGCTCGAGTTCCATCAACTGGCACCGTCTCCCATCTCTTTCCGCCTTATGTACACTGTATTTTACTAATTAACGGATCTCTTCTGATTATAACCTCTAAATGAAGTTTAATCTGTTACCAGAACTATAATTAATGTACCTTAATGACTCAGAGACATGTCTGGAGATTGAATGTGGAAACACCAAGTCACATTACATACACTCACTACACAAGAGCCGGTTTTTGGGGGGATGCAAATTTTGTGAACAGTTTATACAATTAACTTGTTACGTTTACCAGTAAATTTGTGTGTAAACACTTGTCAAACCAATAGAAAAAATAATAACAAATCTGCTGAATTTATAACATTTTTTGGAAGAACTGATTTGCATTTGGTGTCTCCCACAAAACTGACAAGTAGAAGCAAAAAAGCGCTTACCTCGTAGAAAGAAGTGGAAGTTATTTTAACTCTCATCTAAGCCAATATAAACGTATATTACTGAAAAGTGTAACAGCAGCTGAAATCATGCGTTGATTTCGCATTACATCTTTGTAAATGCATTTAAACCATCTCAGCCAGAAATCTCTTGCACATTAGTGCACCCTCCTCGACATGGTGTTGGAAGGGCACAAGTGTGTTTGCGCTTTGGAATTAAGGAGGATATCGTGAGGACATCTTGAGACACACCAGATCGCTCGGTCACTTATCAGTCACTCTCAGTGCTGGCTGTAAAAGTGATGCCACGTCATATCCAAGAGTGTGTCCTCCTTTTGTACAGCATTATGGCTATCATTTTATATAGTTTGTATTTCTATTTAATATTTCTATTGGGCCATAAATAGAAAAATTACTTTATTTTCCAAAATTTCATTAAACTTGCGTGTGTAATATAAATGCTCAAGCTGTTTGCACTTGACAGTATAATCCATATTTAATAGTGATCTAAGTCACTGCAAATTATATGATTTGAAATCAGTATATTTTTACAGTTGTGTGTGTATTCGCTCCTATGAGCAGTTTGTGAATAAACCTGTTGGTATCCAGCTTTAAAAAATGAGGCCCAGTGCCAGTATTGTGAAATTTGTTGTCAAAGCCTGTGTCCGTCCTACGCTGGGTATAGCGGGTAAATTTATTAGATGCTGTTTTACGACCTCTTTGTGACAAGTTACAGGAAGTTCAATTTCCCCCAAAAGCATTGCGCACACTACAGGCCAGCCTGCCATGTTAATCCTCCATCTGATCTAAATTACAGGAACACAGTTTAGTGAGTGTATGTCCGGAAGTCAGTCTCTCTCGCTCTCTAAGTCTAACTCTCACTCTCTCTCTCTCTCTCTCTGTCTTTTAATAACCTGTGATACTGTGATTTATGTTGCAGTTCATTGATGGCAGACTGGCCAAATTAAATGAAGGAAAGGGTTTCACAGATGTCTTCGAGGAAGAGATCACAGAAGGGGGCTTTTGCGGAAGTGAGTGGGATTTTCTCTATTTGGTGGAGGAAGAAATAAAGAACACCTTAATGTTTGGTTTAATGGGGGACAACTGCATAGGAGGTGACATTTAAAGCAGATTTATTGTAACCAAAGTGTGTTGAAGATCTAAAATTGTTGTTTAAAAGTGTTGTTTTATTATCTAGGGTGGAAAATCTGATGAGTCGTTTAATGCTCCTTTATCTGCAGGTAATACAAGGTCTTATCAACAATGGATGCATACTGTAAAGGTAAGCAGAAGTTTGCTCTGCAATTCTCCAATCATGAATATTCATTTCGCCTCCGCAGTCATGCCCGTTTGCCTGAAACTTATTTGTCTCTCACTGATGTTTAAGTGATTAAACATATCCAGTTGCTCTTGAAGCGCGTGAGAAAAGTCAGGCAGCCATGCCATAGCAAACGAAAAAACACGGAGACAGAACAGTTGAGATGTAGAGACGACACTGATGTGATATGACAGCCAGTCATCTGAGATGACACATGGATTCTGGCAGGAAACACAGCCATTACTCAATAGACTGAACAAAAGAGAGAAGCCTCCCTATCCATATGCTTTGCTTTTCTCTCCCTCTCTCTCTCTCTCTTTTTTTTTTTTTGTCCTGTTACGCCAAATAAATTTTTCCGAGTGCCAGTTTCAAAAGGTTTCATATAAAGTTCACGTTTCCTGACTGACACAAATCTATAAAAGTGCCTTCACCTCTGACCTGCTGGTCAGGATTTGAGATGTAAACTCCATGGCATTATAGAAACTTTTAGGCATTTAGGATGTTGCTGCTCCAACAGCAGGCGCATTTCTAGGAGTGAGGAAAGGATGGAGTGATGTATAACGCACAACGACAGTGTGGTAAAAAAACAAAACAAGTACACAATACGTTGTACATTGTTAATATTTCTCAATTTAAGTAAACTCTGTCATAATTACTTAAAGTGTTTGTGGCCCATAAATATTTCCACAGTTTTTTATAGTTTTATGTCTGTACACGACCACAATGGATTTCAAATAAAACAATCAAGATGTGGCTGAAGTCTTTTTCTTTTTCTTTTTTTTTTTTTTTACACAAAGTCTATCCATTTTCTCAGGTTCTTGGACAGATTAGCATTATTATAAGTACTATTATTTTAAATACCAGAGTTTCCTCTTTTGAGCTGTTTTGCCGTTGCTTCACTGCAGCCTCCATCGGTTGCTGCTTGTTTGCCTTCAGTAAGTGAAAAGCAGCTCAGTTGAGTTAAGGTCAGGTGACTGACTCTGCCTTTAAAGATCATTTCATATTTTTTGCCTTGAGAAGCTCTCGGGTTGATGGGTTACATTTTGTAGCATTTGACCACGGCTGCTTTCACACCAGGGACTCGGGCATGGATCCGACTACACTTGACCCCAAAGTCCAGAACGTTTGAGCAGTGTGAACATTCCATTCAGTGCTCAAGTATGCATCAGTGTGAACATTCTCAGGTCCACATGACAATGTGAGCACATGAGCATTATACAACAATTATGCAACATGGTCTGTTTTAGGAATTTCTTTTAGCAATTTTCTTTACCTAATCGGTCGCCTGGAATGCACAGGACATCGGCTGATAATCAACTACAATCAATGATCATCCTGTCATTAGTATGAAGCAGTCTACACTTCAGTTACATCTTAGTTGTGGCTAGAATACAGAAACTGCATTTTAAAATACTTATTGGCCTCACGATATGTTTTTCAGCAAAACATATTATTTATTAACAAATTATTAATGATGATTTTTTTTTTCCTACCCAGAGAGGCGTGAATAAGGCAAGCCCGGCTGTAAAATCTGCTTACAAGATTGTAAGTTTTCTTTCTGTATAGTGCAAACTGTGCCTTACAAACTAACCATCAAAAGCATTGATCAAGACAAATTGACAAATCTGTTCCCTAATGTAGCATGTAATGTATAATTCATGTCATGACAGCATAGGATGATGGTTATGTTCTTTTTGGGTTTGTTTTTTTTTTTTCTAAAAGGCAAAAGTTCATGCGAAGAAAGGATTACGTGGAGTGAAGGACAGGATCAGACTTAAGGTGAGATTTTCTTCTTTCTTTCCAGTCACATGCCTGTTGTGTTTAAAATGGGTTTGGCACTTGAGAGAACTCATATAATGAAATATAAAATATCGCTTACTTCAATAGGATAAATTTGACCTTTTTCACTGCTGTAGTGCTTTCACATAATATATCATTTAATTTTTTTTCACAATTGGTTGTACATAATTTTTTTCATTAAATTTGATTTGCCTGTTTTTGGGTTTCAGATCAACTAAACAGTAATGTGAATGTTTTGTAGGTTCATAGGATATACTGTAGCCCAATTATGCCCTTTACCGCTGTATTAGTAGACACTGGTTTGGTGATCATCTTTTTATTCTCTTATTTCCTCTCTCTGTCACTCTTTCGCTTGTCTGTGGTTTTCTCTCTGTAACTGTTACTGTGTTTGTGCAGGACACTGAGGAGGACGGGAGTCTGTACTGTACCGGCTCTCCTACCAGCACTAAGAGCCTCTCACCCAGGAGGCTTCAAAAGCGAAGGGTGAGTGGATGCTGTTACTCCTGTTACTCCTCAGCACAGTTATCTGTATAGTCCCTGTTACTCCTTAGTATAATATCTGTGTAGTCTCTGTTACTCCTCTATATAGTAATCTTTATAGTACCTGTTATTCCTCAGTGTAGTAATGTGTACAGTTTCTGATGCACCTCAGTACACTCGTGTATAGTCATTGTTTGTGGGTTGAGTTTCCCATGTAGATTTTGAGTTAAAGGCTTTTTTTTTTTTTTTTCGTGGTCAGAGGTCAGGTATTACGAGATCTACCTCTATCGGATATGTTGTGTGTGTGCGTATGCGTGTGTACGTGTCTGCGTATGCGTGTGTACGTGTCTGTATGTGCATGTGCTTGTGTCTGTGTGTATGTATGTGTGTGTGTGTTTGTGTAAGAATCTTTGTGAGTGAGTCATTGTGTGTGTGTGTGTGTGCGTGCGTGTGCCCATGTGTATGTGTGTCTGCGCGTGCGCATGCATGTGTGTGCGTCTGTATGTGC
>JAOTRS010000004.1:22798566-22814135 GCA_028565755.1 Dinotopterus cunningtoni
TTGCAATATCTTACCAATTTAGCATTTTAGAATAATATGCTTTTTCCAGTTTATGTCTTTTCATGTAAAATAAATTGGCCAAGTTTCATCCAAATGACAACTAAGATAATTGAAAGATTTGAATAAAAAAAGTTACGGACACTACATAAAGGCATTGTATTTGACATGACATTGTATTTAGCAAATGTTTCTTTTTATCTGATAAAAATAGAAATGTGTATGCATTATTAGAAAAAATGAAGTATGGATCATCAGATAAAAGCATTAAGTTTTATGAAAATGGTGTTATATGATCTTATCTGAAAATTCACTTTTTCACCTAGGTGAAACACTTTTTAGCACAAATAACATGTTTTGGTCATATACAGCATTTCAATTTTTCTTAAAACTATTAGTAGTTTTTACTTCAAACCCTGTAAGAAATGAAGCTGCTTGAGACAAATAAGACAATAAACATTAGTGATATCAAATAAAAAATGTTAATGCCCAAAAATTAATCAAATTTACAGTCTACCTATGATTCACAGCTCTAGTAAATGCCTTAAACAGAAATAAAATGCATATACTTATTGTACAAAGCTTATTTGGGGGATTATTTCAGTGTATTTAATTTTTCTTTGTAGTGAATGCTTTATCGCTAACTATGGGAAATGACAAGGTCAACATACCCAAAGCTCCAACCAAAGAGGAGATGTCGTTCAGAACCTATACAGCCCGACGGCACTTGAACCGTGTTCGACGTGCAGCATGCCAGCTGTTCACGTCTGACAAAATGGCGAAGGCTATAAAGCGCCTGGAGGTGGAGGTGGAGGCAAAGAGGTTGCTTATCCGAAAGGATCGACACCTCTGGAAGGATATAGGTGTGTGAAGGGGAAGATCAAGCTTTCCGGTATTGTTTGGAAACATTTATAATACTTCTTAAAAGTTAGGAAGCAGTTACTAAATATTTTTTTTCTTCCATTTGTTATTATTAGGAGAGAGACAGAAAGTTTTGAACTGGCTTCTTTCTTATAATCCGCTCTGGCTACGAATCGGCCTAGAGGTATTTCATTTGTTTCATCAAACATATTGATGGGCTGCAAATTTTTCTGAAAAACACAGTTTGTGTATTCACATTATTCGATGCACTCTTATTCCAGACAATCTTTGGAGAACTGATTTCCTTGGAGAGCAACAGTGACATCATGGGCCTGGCCATGTTCATCCTCGGGCGACTGCTCTGGAATCCAGACATTGCTGCGGAATTCAGACACCCCAAAGTTCCCCATCTGTACAAAGATGGTAACCCTCAGTACAACACTGCTTTTTAACACAAGTGTTTTTGGAGCATTTTCCTGATGCCTTAAACTTTTCTATTTTTATTTAACAGGGCATGAAGAGACACTGTCCCGCTTTACTTTGAAGAAACTGCTTTTACTCGTCTGCTTCCTGGACAAAGCCAAGGAATCTAGGCTGATTGACCATGACCCTTGTTTGTTTTGTATGGATGCTGAATTTAAGGTTTTTCTATTTTTAATAACTTTTTTCTTTTCTTTTTTTTTTTTTTTACTGCAGTTGGTGTAAAACTAGATTAGCTAAAAAGTGATTTAGTTGCAGTCATTATTTCAACTTAAGGTAAGTATATTAAGTCAAATGAATTAAATCCAAATTCAAAATAACTTGGTAAGTAGTTGGTTCAATTTGATGCCAAATCATTACAGTCTATATACACAGTATGGACATTCAGCTAAGAAAATAATATTCGTTACATCTCTAAAATAAATGTGGTCAAGCCTAGATAAATATGTTTAAATACCAAATGATACATTTCATAGTTACATATCATAGTTTATATGAGCTGATTATTATTATCATCCAGATCATGCAGCCCTAATTATCATTATAGTAAATAATGGCATTTATTTGTGTAAACCAACATGAGATCTAAAACAAAATCATGAGTCAAAATAATGATGTTGCAATTTGTAAAATTTTACACCTTCCTGATTAGGGTAGGGCATTGTTAATAGGCACATTGCCTCGATTATAAGGGGCAGTTTGTTTAGGACTTCATGTTAAATGAATAAAATGTGAATTCAAAACATTTTAAATGTCACATACACAACCATGCAACGTATGATATGCAGTGAGATGATTACACGACTGTTTGTGACCTAAAAAAAAAATTAAAAAGAAAAAAGGCCAACATGAAAGAATGTAAAATACAGTATAATATTTACAATATATAGTAATTTGTATGTAAATATGTGAAAATGTAAGTATGAACTGTATAAATAACTGTATAAAGTATTTGGCAGGTGCAGTGTACAAACAGAAGCAGTATGGGTGTTCATGGAGTGTGAAATGTAATGAGCAGCAGCATTATTGTCCATCTTTAAAGTGCAATAGTGCAGCATATGTAAACGGAACAGATTCTGTGCTACCGTTGCATGTTTTCCGAATCCTTGTGCATGCTTTTTTTTTTATCTTTCTACACTCATATGTGCATACATTTGATGTGCAAAAGTTGGACTTAAATATTTACTTTTGTGTTTTGCTCTTAGACAAGTAAAGATTTACTGCTAGCATTTTCACGTGACTTCCTCAGCGGGGAGGGAATCCTTCCACGTCACCTTGGCCTTTTGGGTCTTCCTGTGTCCCATGCTCAAACCCCACTGGATGAATTTAACTTTGCTGTGCAGAATCTTGCCACTGATGTAAAATGTGGCATTCGCTTGGTGTACGTTCAATGCCTTTTCTATCTTCCATAGCCAATGCAGTTTTTATAAAAGTGTTCTAAAAATGCTGTAGTTGATTCAAAGTTTTTCAAAGTCACTTTCCAGTAATGTATTTTCTTGTTTATTTTAGTGATTTAATCCTAATTTTTGTTTGAATGTGTATCAGACGCATCATGGAGGTGCTCACCCAAGACTGGTCCCTGTCGAGTAAGCTGCGAATGCCTGCGATTAGTCGTCTTCAGAAGGTGCATAACGTCGGCGTCGCACTCCAGGTGCTAAAAGAGAAAGGAGTCGACTTGAAAGATGAGCACGGTACTTTGAATTATTTGTACATTCTTTAAACTGAAATATGTAAAGGCTGAAATTTGTTGTATTAGTCAGTCCCGTATCAAATAACACATTTCTACCGAAAATATTTGTAAAAAATTCTTTGCTTGAGTGCATGTTTAAATCTTCCTAGGAGTTGTCATTGATCCCAGAGACATAGTAGATGGCCACCGGGAGAAGACCCTTAACCTCCTGTGGAAAATAATCTTTTCCTTTCAGGTATTAATTCATGTAATTTATAATTTGTTAGTTTATGTTTCATCGGTCCATTTTCTTCTTGCTACTGTACTTGCTTCTTGGACAAAATGCAAAATAAATAAATAAATAAATGTAAATCTGCTTTGCTTGGCTTTCCACTGACGGAAAAAAAGTTTCGAATGACTCCTGGACGTACGTGCAACTTGCGTGCAACATAGGCCATAGGTTGGTGCGCTCGTATGCCGAAAATGCTTCGCATACTGAGACAAATTTCTTGCAAAATTTCAGTTCTTAAGGCCTTCATTTGCGAGATGCCACCGTACTTCTATATTTTTTAACTACGTATACACCATTTTTTAAATGATTATATCACCACCTCTGCTGCAGCATTAACCTGTTTGCTTCTACTAAACTCTGAAACCATTGCTGCTTTTAAAACTGATTGAACTACTCCTTGTATTTTTTTAGGTTGAGATTCTGCTTGATGTGGAGCAGCTTAAAGATGAGATCGGCTTCCTTAAGAAAACGTGGAGAACAAAACAGAGACTCCGTTCTTTAAGAGACGATAAATATGTGATAAAGAGCGTAGGAAAAAAAACGGCGTTTGAACATCCCAGCCAGAAACTGACCTTGTTGTTGGATTGGGTCAACGCAGTTTGTGCTTTCTACGGACTGAAGGTGGGCCGTCGTGCTTTTTATATACAAGAATTCATTTGTCACCAAAATTTCTGATTGTTGTTGCTGGCCATCTTAGCTTAGCTGGCAGAAGATCCTGAAGAGGGCCTTGCCTGTTTTTGAAAGAACATTGTTTATGAAGAATATCGTACTCACTTGGGTTTAATATTTACATCTTTGTATTTCTCTTTCTAGGCTGAAAATTTTACAGTGTCATTCTCTGATGGTAGAATCCTTTGCTATCTCATTCATCACTACCATTCGAACCACCTGCGCGTTGAGGACATTCAGCAGGAAACGACGCAAACTATTGAGTGTGGCCTTCATTCCAAAGTCGAGCTGAACAACTCCTCAAGTGACTCTGAGTATTCATTCGACTCTCTGGAGCAGAAAGGTCTGTCTGTCTCTGGCTTTTGCCATAAAGGCAATACTAAAACCCTTTTAATATTATGCTTTTTTCACATTTTGTAATTTGCACGGAACCTATAAATTTGGAGCTAAGCCATCTCCGTGTTTAGGGTAGGTGTGACCTTTAACACAAAAGCACCGGCCTCTAGTGTCACATGTATTACATGCATTGGAAAAGACCACACATCCCATTGCTTTCAAAACTATATGGACTGAAGTGTTTAGGTACACTCCTTTACATCACTCACGAAACACCCTCAGAGCTGTCTCCCCAATTCACTGAAGCGGTGCTTAAAGAGACAGTCTGGATTTTTTTCAAGTCCTTCTTAAATGATAAGTAAATTTATATAAGTGAATTACCCATTTTCTGTTTTGTACATCGATCATAACGTTTCTCTCTCTGAATGCGAGAGCAATAAACGTAATTGCGTCCAAATTACACAACCATCGCTCCATACAAAAGTTCAGATGAGACACATTTGAAGTGGCACTGAGCTACTGCACTCCCAGTGAGCTACTCTGTTCCGTTTAGCCATAAGGCTAGTTCTGGGAAAAGGAAAGAATTTAACTAAATACACTGAATATTAATAAATTTTATTCATATATTATATATTTATAAATATAATAATGAATTGTCATTTTATTGCAACACTACACTACTGTAGGTTTTTGTGTTGCATGTATTTTCATTGATGAAACTAAATTAAGCGCAATCATGCTGTTGTGCCACTGCTCCTTCATTCTGCTATGTTCAGCTCTGATTAACAAATGCAATGCCTTTGAGAACTTGTTTCTAAGAATTGTTTCCTCCGCAGGTTCGGTGTCGCCAACAGTGAATTTCAAAATGCTTCTTGAGAACGAGCGACGGAATTTTCAGCTCGTGAGCTCAGCTATGTCTTATCTCGGAGGCGTTCCTGCTATGATCGCTCCAGAGGACATGTCTAACACAATCCCTAATGAAAAGGTGAATAAGAATTTAAATTTAAAACGGAATGAAGGTACTACTGTAATGAATAAGTGGTATTAGTGTTATGGTGTTACAGGTTAAGTTTAGTCGAAATTTATGTATGAGCTGAGGGTTACCCCACCACTAACAATTTAAAAGCATTTCTTGTATTGCTTTGTACCTCTTTGTTGCTCTAATAGGTCTTTTCACTCTTGTATCCAAATTCAAATCCCCAAAGAAAATTGCAACCCACTAAAACACACTAGCGGCTCTGTGTCTTAGCACAGGGATGCAAGTCCACTTTTTGTCTATATAGTATACAGAAGGAAAATAGTTTTCATTCGCACTATCCAGTGTAAAACGAGTTCTTTGTTTGGTTCCTTTTAAGATTTTTTTTTTCCTTGCAATGTCTCTATTTTTGCTCATTAGATATATTTTTATAAATGGCCAATTTATAAATTAAAGTTAAGCCTTAAGTTAAGTCTTTGTCACATACACATTACTGCACAGTAAAATTCTTTCTTCACGTATCCCAGCATAGCTGGGGTCAGATATACAGTGCCTTGGAGCAGATAGGGTTAAGGGCCTTGCTCAAGGGCTCAGCAATGGCAACGTGGTGGAGCTGGGGCTCAAACCGCTGACCATCTGATCAGTAACTTAATGCCTTAACCATCTGAGCCACTACTTCCCCATATTTATATTTCTGTAAATCTGCTTTGGGGCCATGTATTAAAAATTTTAGGAAAAAAGCATTTTTTTAAAATTACAATTAGGAGAAGACATTTATTTCCAATATATATTTTTTTCGACCAAGTTATACCATATCAATTTTTAAACTTTAACAACCTTAACGTTTCTAATTTATAATACAATAAATGATTGAATGACAATGAATTTGTAATACAATGTTTAATATCAGAATGATTTGTGGTTGTAGACGGTTAACATGAAGTTTGTTTTCACAAAGGTGGTCACGTGTTACCTGTCCTTCCTCTGCACCCGACTTCTGGATCTCCGGAATGAGACTAGAGCTGCCAGAGTTATCCAGAGTGCATGGAGGAGGTACAAGCTGCAGAAAGACATGCGTATTAATCAGGTAATGTACGCCGCTAAACTCCTTTATGCTGCATTGCTTGACATCCAAATATTTCTTTAACACATTTTCCATAAACAGCTGAGGAACCAAGCTGCAATAAAAATCCAGGCCCTTGTCCGTTGCTTCATACTGAAAAAAAGGCTGCACAGACAAAACATGGCTGCCACCTTAATTCAGGCCGCTTGGAGAGGTCACTTAGCCCGAGAAGAGTTGAGAAGAATAAGAGAAGCAAAACTCTTTGCTATGCAGGAATTGGCTGCAGTCGTAATCCAGGTATGGCATGAATGGCGGGGGAAACTTAATTTTATCATAAATGTTGCTTATTATTTAATATGGACCATTAGTTATAGTAGAAAAAAATAGCATTAGTAACAGTAGTAGTAGTAATAAAATGTGTAACAGTATTAGTAATAATAGTCTAAATTGTAGTACTAGTTTAATTAGTTATATTACTAGTACAGTTTTAATAGAAATGTAATAGTTAAATATAGTTAGAAAGCAACGATAATTGGGCCCAAGCACACAAGTTCTTTTTGAGCATGTTAAGACCTCCAAAAATGCCCCAGATGCTTAATTTTAATAGTAAAATGTATAGCAAGTAATTTATAGTGGTTCCCCGTTATCGTTTATAATTTCAGATATTTATGTACTGTAAGTCAGTGCTCTGTAGACATTTCTGACCCTGTTTTTCCTTGTACAGAAAAAATACAGGGAATGGAGGAGACAAATTTTCCTGAAGAAGAATCACTCTGCAGTTGTCATCCAAAAAGCTTTCCGAATATGGCATGCAAGGAAAATGACTCTGAGGAATTCTGCTGCTATTAAGATCCAAGCATGGTACAGGATGCAACACTGTCGTCAACAGTACCTGACCAAAAAATCGAAAGCGGTCTTTATTCAAGCATGGTTCAGGGGTAATCTCCAGAGGCACAAGTTTCAAGCTCTAAAAAACCATCATCAATCTGCCATCGTTATCCAGAGCGCTTTCAAGGCCTTCCTTGTGCGAAAACGCATAGGTGAGATGAGGCGAGCTGCGGTTTTTATCCAGAGATGGTATAAGGCCTGCTTATTAAGGAAGATGGAGCAGAAGCATTTTGAAAAGATTAAGGCTGCAGCTGTAAGGCTTCAAGCAGCATTCAGAGGATGGAATGCTCGACGAGAAATATTAACGAGACACCAGGCTGCTCTTGTGATCCAGACCGCTTACAGAAGATTTGTCGCTCAAAGATCTTTCTTGTCTTTGAAAAAATCTGTGGTTACAGTCCAAAGGAGGTACAGGGCGAAAAAAGCTGGAGAGCAGTCAAGAAGTAAATACCTGTCTCTGAAGTGTGCAGCAGTAACAATTCAGGCATCATGGAGAGGCAAAGCAGAGAGAAAGAGAATCAACCAGCTTCATCAATATGCCACACTGATCCAGTCACATTATCGGAGACATGTGGTACAGACAAAGTTTACGGCATTAAAACGTGCTGCTTCAGTCATTCAGAAACAATACAAGTGTTATAGGATGACGCAAGCAATGCGATCTGAATTTCTCGCAGTCAAAAAAGCTGCAGTAGTTCTTCAGAGTGCATATCGTGGTATGAGAGTCAGGCAAGACATGGCCAAAAAAAGCAAAGCCGCAACAGTAATTCAGTCAGCTGTAAGAGCTTTTATTGGTCGGAAGAGCTTTCTAGCTCAAAGAAGTGCTGCCATTGTTCTTCAGCAACACTATCGGGCATATGTTCTTGGACAACATGAGAGGCAATGTTACATTCAACTTAAAAAGTCAACTATAATACTCCAGGCCATCTGTCGAGGCTGCAAAGTGAGAAGAGAACTGAAAAAAAGGCATCATGCTGCTACAGTTATTCAGGCATGCTTTAGAATGTATAAGGCTAAAATATGCTATGTTGCTGTCAGATGTGCTGCTATCATCGTACAGCGCCGTTATAGAGCATATGTCATGGGAAGGAAGGCTTTTAAATCCTATTTACAAATTAAAACTGCAGTCGTGACTATACAATCAGCATTCAGGGGAATGCAAGTTCGCAGAAATCTTCACATCATGCACCAAGCGGCAACAGTAATTCAGGCACGTGTTCGTGGACACCTGCAGCTGTTGAAGTATACGAGACATAAATGGGCAGCGTCCATCCTCCAGAGGCAGTTTCGGGCCAACAAGCTAAGAAACGTTGTTAAAAAGCAGTATATCGCGGTGAAAGAAGCAGCACTGTGTATTCAGTCAGCATATCGTGGCATGAAGGTGAGAAAATGGGTCTCTGAGATGCAAGCGGCTGCTAATATAATTCAGAGGAACTTTAGAATGCACAAGCAATGCCAAGAATATCAGGCCCTCAAACAAGCAACGATCCTCGTGCAAAGGAGATACCGAGCCAATCTTCTGGCAAAAAGGCAGCGTGCGAGGTACTGTGCTATGCAGAAAGCAGCCATCACATTGCAGGCTGCATACAGGGGAATAAATGTGAGAAGAGGGATCCAAAAGAGACACAAAGCAGCGACGGTGATGCAGGCATTGTACAAAATGTACAGAGTGAGGATGGCCTTCCAAGCCATGAGAATTGCTGCCATTCTCATCCAGAGGCAGTACCTGGCTTACAGAGAAAGGAAACGTTTCTTGTCTGTCAGAGCAGCGGTGATGATTTGCCAACAAAAATATCGTGCCATTTTGGCTTCAAGACGACAGCGGAAGGAATACCTCGAGAAGCGTAATGCTGTGCTTGCAATTCAGGCAGGTTACAGAGGAATGAAGGTCCGGCAGCAGATGCAAGTAAAACGTAAAGCCGCAATAACCATTCAGTCCCATGTCAGGAAGCATATAAACCATAAGTACTACCAGAGGCTGCTCTGGGCATCAAGAACTGTTCAGAGACGATACCGAGCCAATAAAATGAGAAAAGAAGCCATCGAGACCTTGAAGAAGAATAGGGCTGCAATGGTTTTACAGGCAGCATTCCGTGGTATGAAGGCAAGACGAGCTGTAACTCAAAAACTCCAAGCTTGTATCACCATACAGAGTGCTTACAGGGCCCATTGTGCTCGGACACGTTATTTGTGTATGAAATATGCTGCTATAGCTATCCAGCAAAGATTCCGATCCACACTTGTAGCCCGAAATCAGAGGGAGCAGTTCCTGAGATTGCGTTGTGCTGCAGTTACCATTCAATCCAGCTTTAGAGGTCGTAGAGTCCGGAGGGAAATGATTCTTCGACATCAAGCAGCTACAGTTATTCAGGCTGCTTTCAGAAAACATAAAGTGGAAACCAAATATCAGGCCATGAGGTTGTCTACTATTATCATTCAGAGACATTACAGGTCCTACATCGAAACTAAAGCAGTACAGGAGAAATATTTAACACTGAGAAAGAGTGTCATGTGTCTTCAGGCAGCTTATAGAGGACACGCTGTTCGACAGAACCTGAGAAAAATGCACAATGCAGCCACGGTCATTCAGGCAACAGTAAAAATGCACAAGCAAAGACTGATGTTCAGAAGGCAGCAGTGGGCTGCAAAAGTTCTCCAGGAAAGATTCAGAGCTTGGAAGTTTGGGTATCAGCAAAGACGGAGATACCAAAACTTAAAGCATGCCACATTGTGCTTGCAGAAATCGTTCAGAGGCAAAAAAGGAAGAGAACTGTTCAAACGGAACAAAGCTGCAAGGACGATCCAGTCCTACATGAAAATGTCTATCCAAAGGCAAAACTTCACAAAGACAAAAGCTGCAGCAGTTACTATTCAGTCTGCCTACAGGGCACATTATCGCAGAGTGCAACAATCCAGGATGCAAAAGGCTGCAGTGTTAATACAGCAGTGGTACAGGTCATGCAGACTGGTCAAGGAAGAGCAAAAGAAGTTCAGAAGAATTCAAAAAGCCACACTGACTTTGCAGCATGCATTGCGGCGAACGCTCACAAGACGGCGTGAGAAAAGAAGACTAGCAGCTGTCAAGATCCAGTCTGTATTGCGTATGCATCTACAACGCAGTCGCTACATGAAGTTGCGCTCGTGTGCTGTGAAGCTGCAAGCTAATTACAGAATGCGTACAGCGCGGAGAACTTATCTAAGACATCAGGCTGCTGCTGTTACACTACAGACATTCTACAGGGCACACAGAGCAAAAGTAGAACAGAGGCGCCGATATCTCAGGACATTTTGCTGTATCAGGACCCTTCAAGCACGAGTGCGCGGGTTTATTGCTTATAGAAGATTCCAAAAAATGAGAGCAAGTGCAATCAAGATTCAGGTTGGTCTTTTCTTTTTTTTTTTACTTCTTTTTTTTCTTTAGATTTCTGTAGATTGTAATGCAACAACCTTTATTTCTTCCAGGCATGTTATCGTGGAATGGTCGAGAGGCACAAATTTCAGCAACAAAAGACGTCTGCATGTATCATACAGAAGCATTACAGAGCCTATCAACTCTGCCAAAGGGAGCGGGCACGGTTCCTCAAACTTCAGAAGTCTGCACTTCTAATTCAAGTAGGATATCTTACATTTACATTTTAGCATTTGGCAGACGCCCTTATCCAGAGCGACTTACATTTTTATCTCATTATACACCTGAGCAGTTGAGGGTTAAGGGCCTTGCTCAAGGGCCCAACAGTGGCAACTTGGAGGTTGTTGGATTTGAACCTGGGACCTGAACCCTACCCCTGACCCCTTAATATCTTCAGATGTTAACCCCTGAATAACCCCTTAATATCTGAAGATATTAAGGGGTCATTCAGGGGTTAATATCTTCAGATATTAACTGTATTTTAAAAAAATAAATAAAATAAAAAGCAGTTACGATTTTGAGGATTGTGAGGAAAATATATTTGTTTATTACAGACGGAATTCCGTGCATACCAAGCAAGAAAACTTACCATGCAGAGACGAGCCGCACTAAAAATTCAAGCTTGGTTTAGGGGATGCCAGGCTCGACGTGCCTACGTCTCAAAACAAACTGCCATTGCAACCATCCATAGATGTCTTCAAACAAGATTTCAGAGGTTAAGGTAATGCAGGGGTTCAGCTTAACAAGACATGTTTTGAGAAAGAATGTTCTCTTTGTGGTTTCAGTAACATTTCTTTTTTTCTGCGTCAGGTTTCGAGCAATCCAGCACAGTGTCCATGTAATTCAGCAAAGATGGAGGGAAACACTGATTGCTAGGAAACAGCGAGCTGAATTCCTGACAATCAGGAAGTCAGTTGTTGCCGTGCAAGCCCAGTGGAGAGCTGTTGTAGTGAGAAGATCAATTCAAAAGGTAATTGTCTTTTCATTTCTTGTTTCTTACTATAACAGCCTAGCAAAAGTTGGCTGAATGAGTTTAAAGAGCAAAATAAAAGGGTATAAGGTTCAAAGTCCTTCTAAAAAGCAAATATTTGCTTTGGGATTGTGACAGATGTGTAAATAATCATAAATCCACTTAGTTCATGTACTCTTATCTGTTTAAATATTGTTGCTTGTTATTGGTTTAGATTTAAAGAGTTCTTCTAAGTGCTTTTTTTTTTTCAATCAAACCGGGACAAGCAAATAAATTTATCATCATCACAATTATTTCAGAATATGTTCAGCCAATTTGTTAAATATTATATTGATCTGTTTGCCTAACTCGGAGTTCATCCGTACACATTCTGCATTCAGGTCAATTCTACCTTTATCTTTCTTGGCAGGTTAATTTAGTTCAGTATATTTTAAAATGTGATGCAAAGCAAAACATTTAAAGCATGGTCAGAAATCTAAATGCAAAAGTGTAAAGTGCGATTCAGTAAATTGAAGCTAGATTGAAATAACCTTCAGATGATAGAGTAAGAGAGACAGCAAAGCAGTTAGTTAGCCTGTAAGCTGGTGAATTTATGGCAGGCAAGTTGGGTAAAGACGTACACCTCATAGAAATACTAGCTAAAATCACACTTTTATGTTCAGAAATGCATCACATTTGCTTTTGACAACTTGCTGTAAAACAAGGTCTTGGTAGCAATAAAGTATTTTCGAACCAGGCCAGTTTGGCGTGATGACTGGAGCCCTGGAAATCCCATCATTAACTGCAGAGATGTCGCTTCAATGGATTTCCATCAACTGGATTTTAGAGAGGTCGTGTCTGAGATAAAGATTAGATAGAGCTACTATTTAGAAGGTGGACGATAATATAGCCTCACAGTGTATTGATGTAGGCTAGAGAATAATCACCAAGAAAAGTTTATGCAAGCAGCTGAGGATTTTTAACTGTTAATGTTCAGATCATTCAACTGGAGACACTTGATGCACAAATCCCACGGTCGGGTTTGCCAGCACGACGTCAGTTTGTCATTCTCTCTCTCTCTCTCACACACACACACACACACACGCACACACACTGAGCAATTTCAGGAATACCAAGCACAGAGAGAACATGCAAACACCATACACACAGACCCAGGACGGAAATCGAACTCCGACCCTGGAGGTGCAAGGCGTGCACTCTGCTGAATCTGATATTGTCTCCGATTCACATTATGCAAGTCATCAGGAAAGTTAAACACATTTGAAGATATCTTATTCTGACTTCAGCGTTTAGATAAAAAGTTGAATAGGGCAGTGAACAAGCTCTTGATCTGTATTTGCATTATTTTACGCAGAGTGCTGATGATACATGAATGGATGACAAAAAAGCAGGTTTATATAGGTGTTCCTAATAAAGTGGACAGGGACTATATGTATATGATGGGGCTTCACATTGAATCCCACCCCCGCCTAAATGAGCCACCCTTTTAAAATGTTTCTCTAATAATCTAAATGAGGCTGAAGAACTTTATTTTGCAGGCTAATAATTTTTTTCCCTTTAATGGAAACCTTTTTTTTTTTTTTTTGTAAATTTTTTTTTTTTCCTGTAGGCAAAAGAATCTGCAAGACGGCATCGTTTCACTGCTGCTGTTTATCATCATTTGTGTGCAGTAAGGATACAGAGGGCGCTGCGAGCTCACTGGGCACTAAAAGCAGCCAAGATGCAGATCTCTTCAGTCATTTATATCCAGGTATTTAACCTTTTTAGCTTTTTTTTTTTTTTCTTTTTTCACAAAACAGTTTATGGTCTCCTGGTTCATGATAAGAAAAGGTCTGTCTCTGTTTGTATTTAACATTTTTCATGTTAATTTTACTGTATTTTAGCGCTGGTTCTTGGCCAGGCTACAGAGAAGGCGATATCTTGAGCAAAGACAGAAAATCATCATGGTACAGAGAGCAGTGAAGGCTTGGCTTAATCGTCGCCATGAAGCCGCTACTATTATCCAACACGCTGCCAAAAAATTCCTTTTAAGACGCAGGAAAGAGAGACTGCAACATGGGATTATAAAGTTCCAGGTACAATTGTCATGCAAATATGAAAATCAGCTGTTCGGTTAATTATTGGGTTTATATATCCTACATTATTTTTCCCCCCGGCTTCCCTTACCGTATTCATAACCTTATAGGCATGTAGGTAACTATAGGAGATCTTGCTCTATTCACTTAATTCCAAAAAGAAAATGACAGGATGGCTTAGGTTTACATAATTGCAACTGAGCAAACCACAAAAGTCCTGGAACTTGAAGTTCCCTGGTATTTGTAGCAATTCCACATCTATGAAGGATTTTTAATGTGCAGTCCCCCACTTTGAGCTGTGCAGCATTAATCTAGAAGGCAGGGAAAGAAGCTATAACTGTATGCACATAATAGCTCACTAACTCCTCCTGTATATGAGGAAACCCTGTTCAGTGAATAAAGGCTAATAGACAGCTTCATCTATCAATAGAAATGAACCATAATATTTAGTTTTATTTAAATCTGTTACCTAATAATATCCTAATGGCATCTCAAGGCACTCTGGAGAGGTCATCGCTCGAGGAAGCTTCATGACACGGCCAAAGTCATTTCTGTCAGGCATCGCTTGCGGAAGGTCAACAGAGAGGCCAAGGAAGAAGACAAGCTCTGTCACAAGACTACAACTGCCTTGAGTTACCTTCTCGGATATCAAAATTATGCCTATATTTTAACCGCTTTGCAGTATTTGGGTAAGATTTTCTACATGCAAAGTTTTTATTTGCTCATTTGTTCAAAGTGAGGATATCAAATAAGATTTTGATTTTATTTAAAGAAACTGCAACCAGACTTTCACCGGAGAGCTGCGAATATCTTGTGAACAGTGGCGCAACACACACCATCTTCACTTTGATAAGAAGCTGCAACCGGAGTGTGCCTTCAATGGAGATCATCACGCTAGCAATTCAAGTTCTTCTCAATCTGTCAAAAGTATGTGATCGCATCATAATGGGAAAAGAAAATATCTGCCTGATTAATTAGGAATGAACTGTATGGCAGTTTTAAATATTATTATTCTATTAATTGTCCGAGTTTCTTTTTGCCGTAGTACAACAAGACTATAGATGCTGTTTATGACGCGGAGGACTCTGTGGAAACGCTCTTGGGCCTGCTTCAGACGTACAGAGAGAAAGCTGGGGATAAGGTTGCAGACAAAGGGGGCAGCATCTTCACCAAAGCATGCTTCCTTTTAGTGATTTTGGTACAGGATGAAAAACGGGCATTGGTAGGTGTGGCCATGACATCAGGTCATACTTCTCATTTCCACTTTCAATTCTAGTATATAAATGCATTTGTTTTCTTGTTGTTTCATTACTTCTAGGAGGTGAAAAAGCTCCCCAGGGCCTCAGACCGCATTTGCAGGATCTATAAGTTAATGCTTCAAAAATGCAAAATGGATGCCCAGAGAACCAAAGTCAAACAAAGAATGAACGTCTCACTGAATGGAAGCTTCCTTCCCCAAGCCACTCCTCAGAAGTCTAAGCCAATACTGAGGTATGTTGGTATAGTTAATTCATTTTCCTTTGGTAGAAAAATGATATTGCAAGCTGCTCAAAGAGGATTGTTTAGAAATAATTCTTCCTGTTATTTGTTTTTCTGGTCAGTTATTTATTTATGCTAACATGCAGTCTGCATACAGTATGTTATCTGTATCTCAGGTGCATGGTCTTGCATCCTCTAAAGTGTGTATCATACTGGCTGAAAATTTGCAAAAGCATTTTAGTTTAATATACAGTTTTGCATTAATTAGATTGAATTTTGTTATATATATTTTTTTTATTATTTTTATTTATATTTTTATTATACATTTCTATATTACTTTTTTCCCGCTTTGTTGTAATTGTTTTTAATCACTTTATTTTATGATTAAATGCATTTATTTTTTTA
>JAOTRS010000004.1:22818785-22829028 GCA_028565755.1 Dinotopterus cunningtoni
TTTTCATAATACGTGGTACTGACAAGCAGCCTGCATCCTTTGATCGAAGTAGGCGTGGCGGATCGTAAGACACTAGCGGTTAACTCACATACTGCAGCACAAGACCATTTAATGCTTTATATGTCAAAAGTAGTATTTTAAATTGATGCGAAATTTTACAGGGAGCCAATGCAGTGTGGATAAGATAGGGGTGATGTGCTTGTATCTTCTGTTTCTAGTAAGGACTCTTGCTGCTGTACTCTGGACTAACTGAAGCTTGTTTATGTCACGGGGTGATGCGGAACGTGACTTAATGGACATGGGGCAAGGCGGCGTAGCTGGGATACATGAAACGTGGGGTTGACTCGCCGCATAGTAGAGGGGAGCCGGAGCTTGACGGCGCATGGATTGATAATCTTGGTGACGGTGAAGGGCCCAATGTATCGGAGAGAGAGTTTACGAGAGGCGGCCTTTAGGTGGATATCTTGGGTGAATAGCATGACTCTCTGCCCCACTCTGTACTTAGGGGCCTGAAAGCGCCTGCAGTCTGCTTGGTCCTTGTATCTTTTACTGACTCGCAATAAGGTCTTCCTTGCTTGCAGCCATGTCTTTTTGCAGCGTCGGATGAAGGCTTGGGCAGACGGAAAGTTGACCTCCTCTTCCTGAGACGGGAACAGGGGTGGCTGATACCCTAAGCAGCACTGGAAAGGAGACAGACCAGTTGATGACGAATTAGCCAGGGCAGGCCCAGAACGATCGTAGTGTGAGATCCCTCCATGATGAATAGCGAAGTCCGCTTTGTGTGGTTGCCTGAGATCCTGAGACTGACGAGAGGGGTTCTGTGGGTGATAGATGGGAGCGGGCTCCCGTCAAGGGCCTGAACCTTAAGGTGAGTCTCCAAACGGGGGCCAGGGAAATGCGCATGACGAGCTAGGGGAAAACATGAGCACGTGAGGAGAAGTGACAGCGTGGGAAAAAGACGGCAGACAGGGCGTGAATCATGACAGTTTATGCACCTACAGTAGTTGAACAACCAGACAGTAAGGCGTTATAATAGTCCACCCTAGAGGTGATAAAAGCATGAACTAGTTTTTCTGCACTGTTTAGAGATCATATATTCCTTATTATATTATCTACATGTGCTTCAAATAAAAGGCTGGAATCTATAATCACACAAGGTCTTTCACTGTTGCACTTGATGGAACAGAAAGGCCAGCTAAAGTTACAGTGTAATCAGAAAGCTTACTTTTAGCTGCTTGTGGTCCTATGACTAGAACGTCTGTCTTATCAGGATTAAGCAGAAGGAAGTTAATTAACATCCAATCTCTTATGTCCTGCACACATTGCTCAACTTTAGTAAGCTGGTTTTTCTCATCTGGTTTTGCTGAGATGTATAACTGTGTGCCATCAGCATAAAAATGAAAACTTATACCATGCTTACGAATTTTGCCCAGAGGAAGCTTGTAAAAAGAAAAAAGCAGGGGGCCTAAAACTGAACCCTGTGGAACACCAAACTCCACTTGGGAACATGCAGAATAGTCACCATTTAGATCTACAAACCGATAACGATTAGTCAAATAGGATCTGAGCCAGGAGAGGGTTGTTCCCTTAATTCCTACTACATTTTCTAATCTGTGAAGAAGAAAACTATGATCAATGGTGTGAAAAGCTGCACTGAGGTCGAGTAACACAAGTATAGTGACACAATCCTGATCAGAGGCCAATAAGAGGTCATTTACTACTTTAATGAGTGCTGGACCTGTGCTGTGATGAGGCCTGAATCCTGACTGATACAGTTTGTTTATGCTATTTCTATTTAGATATGAACATAGCTGCTGCGCTACTACCTTTTCCAGAATCTTAGACATAAAGGAGAGGTTTGATATTGGCCTGTAATTGGACAGCTGACAAGGTTCAAGGTCAGGTTTCTTAATTAGCGGTTTAAGAACTGCTAATTTAAAGGATTTTCGAACATGCCAACTGCTGAGTGAAGAGTTAATTATTTTCAACAGGGGTTCTGTTATTGCTGGTACTACCTGCTTGAGAAAATATGTCGGTATAGGATCTAATTCATAGGTTGATGATTTTGCAGAAAAGATGAGTGAAATTAGTTCATTATCTTCAAGGGGAGTATTCTAGGTTCTGATGTGATATGGTTAGTTTATCCTCTGTATCACTTCTGATATCTGGTTTCAAAGCCTGAATTATTTGCCTAATATTTACGATTTTGTTATTGAAAAAGTTCATGAAGTCCTTATTACTAAATGTTGTCGTTGTGAATATTTCTGCAGTGGTCTTGTTTCTAGTTAATTTAGCTACTTTTTTATCTAGGATTATTTTTAGAGATACAACAATCTAGCAGCACTGAAAACTTTTTTATAGTTCAGGATGCTGTCCTTCCATGCTATTTGGAATACTAACAATTTAGTTTGACGCCATTTGCGTTCAAATTTTTGAGCGGGCTGTGTTAAAGTGCATGTGTGGTCCTTATAACAGGTAGCGAGTTTCTTATCTTATATATATATATATATATTCCATTTATGCGTGCAGCTGCTGCTGCTGTGTGTGTGTGTGTGTGTGTGAAGCTGAAGTAAGAGGAGAGGAGGAATCAGACTCTCCCCTCTCCCTCTTCTCATCGTACACAGTAACCCTTCTACCTCTCTTATTTGAGTTTTTCACACACACACACACACACGCACACACACACACACACACACACACACATTCTAATCACACCACGCACTGCACCACGTTCCCTCCAATCCTCCAGCACTGGTCGCCTTATCCCACCATCTCTCAGGGATCCAGGGTGGCATTCATCCAGACTCATTCTGTTCTGGCACCTAGGTGGTGGAACAAACTTCCTCTAGTCGTTGTTCTTTAAACAACGACTCAAGATGTATCTGTTTCTCCAGTACTTGGACTAATCCCGCCCCCCAAAAAAACCCTCTTTCCAGTTGTGTTTGACTAATGGCACTTAGTTATTAACCTAGTTAACCCAGTGTAAGTATCTATTCAGTGATGTAAACTTTAAAACACTTTTTGTAAGTCGCTCTGGATAAGAGCGTCTGCCAAATGCCTAAATGTAAATGTACATTAACGGAAAGAGTTTTATTGGAAAAATTAACAAGTAACATTGCTAATAAGACTTGCGTGAGCACACACTAACGGAATCACTGCTGTAAAGTAAAAATAAAACAAATTAACCTGCACTTTACCTTTGAAAAGAATCGTGACAGAGCAGTGTTTCTGTGTAGAGCAGAGATGTGTGTGTGTAAAAGCAAGAGGAGGAGGGATGTGTAAAGTGGCATGGTGTCCAATAACGCGCACACACACACATAACGGCATGCTGACACACAGAGAGAGTAAATGGATCTTTAAACTCTCTAATGAGACTTTTTTTTTGCTTTACACGTGTACACACACGCATACAAACACAAAATAAAAGATGCTTTAGGCACACACATGGGGGCCGCAGTGGTAAACTGTCCGCCCTATCATCCGGAGATCGCTGGTTCGATTCCCGGGTGATGCTGTAACTTCTCGCAGCCGGAGGTCTAACTCCGCCGTTGCCGGTTCCCAAGTGCCGGATGGGAAAGGAGAAGGGCTAGCAACCCGCCCCGTAAAAACCAACCGCTACGGAAACAACAAGAAACACTCGTTGCCCTATGCACCGATCGGTGCTGTAGGCCTTAAGGATTAAGGATTAAGGAAGGCACACACACGTGGTCACAGTGTTATAGTAAACAGTACACATGCGCAGGGATGTTGATTATACCAGTGAGAGACGCGCACTAATACCGAGCAGGGGAAACGAATACCCACAATTCCGCAGCGCAAGAGAGAGAAAAAAACGTTGGCTCAGTTGGAATCACACGACGCTCGGCATCAAAACAAGAAGCACATGCGTGATGCATGATACTTGTAAACCAAGACTTGTTTGTTTTTCAAGTCAAAATGTATTAAAAATCTTTGCTCGTCTTGCGGAATGCTTGCAAACCGCGTCACTCGCAATCCGAGGTTCCACTTTATATATACGTATTATTCACAAGTGGAAAACATTCAAGCCAGTTTTCCAATCTTCACAGGAGTTGACGTCCCAGCACATTCACCCCAAGGTCAGATGTCTTAGGCCCCCTGTGTTTTTTTAGTATAAACTGTGTCATATATGCTTAGTTTAGGACATCATTAGTCAGTACAAAAAAAAATCTGATTTCTAAACATTAGTATTCCTGCAAAAAATATAGTAGTAATAATAATAATAATAATAATAATAATAATAATAATCTTATGGGAAAATATCTGTAAGCCAGAACAGAAAGAAGCATATTATGTACAGTAAAAGACCACTTTTCAGACAAAAAAGCAACTGGGTTTTGCATGCATAAAAAAGAATCAGGTGCAACAAAGTCCTCAGAATGATGGTGGTTGGTTCTGCAGGATGTTCAACTAAAGTTGGCAAAAACTCTACCTGAGACTATATTTTAAGCGAAGGGTCGTATATGCTGTACAGTATAGTATATACATATGATTTTTTTTTATTATTAAATACATTATTTTCTTAAATTACAATTTCTTAAATGACAATACTACTATTTATACAATGTGGCAACACATACTATTTACAATTTAATATAAATGGCCCTGTATAAAAAAAGTAATTGCCCCTAAACCTATTAATTGGTTGTGCCACCCTTGGCGGCAACAACTGCAATCAAGCGTTTGTGATAACTGGCAATAAGTCATTGTGGAGGATTTTTTTTTTGCAGAATTGTAGTAATTCAGCCACATTGGAGGCTTTTCATGCATTAATGTCATGCCACATCATCTCTATTGGATTTAAGTCCAGACTTTGACTAGGCCACTGCAAAACCTTCATTTTCTTATTTTTTGAGTCATTCAGAGGTGGACTTGCAGGTATTTTTCTGATCATTGTCCTGCTGCATACCCAAGTGAGGTTGAGGCCACAAACTGATGGCTAGACATTATCCTTCAGGATTTTCTTGTAGTTCTATCAATTATGGCAAGTTGTCCAGGTCTTTAAGTTGCAAAGCAGCCACGTCATCAGACTACCACACTCTGCTTGACTGTTGATGATGCTGATGATGCTGGTGATGTTCTTATTTGTAAAATACAATGTTAGTTTTAGACCAGATGCAATAGAACCAACACCTTCCAAAAAGTATTTTTTCGAAACTTTTGTCTCATCAGTCCACATAATATTTGCCCAAAAGTCTTGAGGATAATCAATATGTTTTTTGGCAAATGCAAGACAAGCCTTTGTGTTCTTTTTGGTCAGCAGTGGCTTTCACCTCGGAATTCTCCCATGGATGCCATTTTTGTCCAGTCTCTTTTTCTTATTGTTAAATCAAGAACGCTGACCTCAACTGAGGCAAGTGAGGCCTGCAGTTCATTAGATGTTTTTCTTTTATAAGCTCTGGGAAGAGTCATTGTTGTTCTCTTGGAGTAATTCTGGAAGGCTGGCCACTCATGGGAGGGTTCATTGCTGTTCCAAGTTTTCTACATTTGTGGATAATGTCTCTCACTGTGGTTTGCTGGAAGTCCCAAAGCCTTAGAAATGGCTTTGTAAACCTTTCAGACTGATGCATGTCAATTATTTAGTTTTTCATCTGTTACTGAATTTCTTTAGGTTGTGTTGCTTTTTCATATCTTTTAGTGTGCTTCACATTGTCAGACAAGTTCTGGCAGTATCAAGCCTGGGTGTGGCAAGTAAAATCTAACTCAGCTTTCCAAAAAATGTGGTTAATCACAGTTCATTCATGATTTAGCAGGGGGGAAGTTACTTTTTCAAACAAAAAGTAGGTTTGGACAGGTTTGCTTTTTTCCTTAATAAATGAAATCATAATTTAAAAACAGCATTTTGCATTTACCTGGGTTATCTTTTTTGTAATATAAAAATTAGTTTGATGATCTCAATCATTTAAGTGTGACAAATTGTCTGGAAATACCCCTAGAGGGCACCTTGCACCTGGAGACTTTGTTTGGCTGGGACTTCATTTACCAGGGTGCACTTTAGTGTCATAGGGATTACCTTTTGCTTTTTCAGCCATAATTGTATACGGTAAATAGATCTGGGGGTTATGTTTATGTTTGTTCATCTGTTTTGTTCTTTTGTTGTGAATCTGTTATCTTATCTGTAGAGTTTGAGTCATTACTTTTTCCTTTATCTGTTAGCGTTACAGTTTAGTTATCTTTTATGTTTTATGTCTTCTTTATTAAGTCTTTACCTCTGCACTTAAGCTTCACCTGAGATCCATATATCATGACAGAATGCAAGACGGACACCAAGTTATAGCTGAGGGGTCTCCTATAAATGTTGGGGGGGGTGGAAGAGGCTCTGACATTGAAGCCGTAGTGAGCAGATTTTGTGGGCAGTGGGCTCGTCATCCGGAGTGAGCACACGGGAGAGAAAGGAGCGAGATCTCCCAGAGCACCCCGCCGAAGAAGGCTCCATGCTCACGATAGAGGAACTTTTCGTGTGCCTCTCAGGACACAGCATGACGGTGTTCAGGGTGACGTGTCTCCACGAAACAATCCAGAGGAATAGACCAGGGGTCCAGGTATGGCAATTTTCAGGCTGAAGAGGAACCCCAGACCGAGTGTCAACGGAAGGTGAACAACAAATATCGGCGGCGGCACTATGCAATCCAACAGCAAGCAGACAAGGTAATTTGCCATGCTGCGCAAGACTGGGCGCATTTGCAGGCTCTACTAGAGGAGTGCAGCTCCCCAGAAACAGATTAGTACAGGCCCTGATGTTCCTGTTAGCCTCAATGTAGGCCCTGATGTTCCTGTTAGCCTCAGTGTAGGCTTTTAACATAAGAACCCCCACCCTAATTTTCCTGTTAGCCTCATTGGAGCCACTAATGTTCCTGTTAGTCTCAGTGGAGCCACTGATGCTCCTGTTAGCCTCAGTAGAGGCCCAGTCTGCTCTGAGAACAAACACTGTGTTCGTCTGGCTTTGAGGATTTCATCTCTGAGCTACCTTTCCGGTTAGGAGACATTGTGTTCGCACTGCATGCTGGGTCGAGACCTCTGTATGCCAGGTTGTCTTACTGTAGCAAACCCCACCCTGCCTTAAGGATGTGTGCCATAGCCTTGGTATTGAAAAGTTCAAAGGGGATTTTGGGAGGGTTGTCTGATGGCACTCCGGAGGATTTTTCCGGGGCGGGGTTATGTCAGGAAATACCCCTAGAGGGCATGTTGCACCCAGAGACTTTGTTTGGCAGGGACCTAATTTCCCAGGGTGCACTGGTGTCACTTTTTGTCACTTGTCACTTTTTTCTTTAAATTATCTTAATTTCTTCCTCAATTATTAATACTTTAAACTATTTTAATTATTTTAAAAAATATTATAAAGTGAATGCACTATGCTCTTAAAAAGAAAAAGTTATGGGAACTTAAAGAGAAATTGTAATTCCACAATGTACGCAAAAACAAACAAACAAACAACGAATCTTCTGCACATTTTATGCACATTACTTTTGTAATAATACTGTCCCTTATGACAATTAATTAGTTTAACCACAGAAATAATTCCTCTCTTAAACAATTAGCAGCAATTATAGGCTAACTGCAAAGATTATGAATAACTTTTTTCTTGCACTATGTATATATGTAAATCATAAACACTTGAGTACAATAACACTTGAACACAAAAACAAATCACTGAAATTGATTGGGAAATGTAAATGTTGTAGTGTAACACTTTTTAAAAAGCCTATTAGGATTTAAGTTTAATGTGAAGAGATTTAGTAGATTTTTATTGTTTACAGTATGTTACATCTATGTAACTCTCATAATAAAATGCTCAAATGTTATAGTAGTCCAATAGTTTAAGGCTGTTTGGAATAAAATATCTGGAAACTCCTGAAGTAAGACCACCTCTGAACATAATGATATGCTTATAATGTGCTTGTAAAAGCATCTTGTAAAATGAATAAATAAATAAATAAATAAATGGTAAAATTTTGATTAAATTTTTTTTTTTGTAAAAAATGAGTAAAAATATTCAGAAATCAATTAGATCAGTTAGACCCCAACTGAACAAGTTTACTGGCAAAGTTTACTATCAATAAAATTTAGAAATATGCAAATGAGTTAAATAAGTAGAGCGATATGTATTTCCTTACCTTCACAGACAGGTACAGCATTATCCCACCCCTGACTACGACAGTTGCGATAATTTACTCTGCTGGCCATTACATACCTTAAAAAATTATAGAAAACAGAAGTATAGGTAGGAATTTAAAAAATAATTTAACAAACAAATGTGCATGTACATTTGAGATTCAGTGTAGAGGGGGGAAATCAAAACTGTAAACTATTACATAGAATTGATAACCATCTTAACATGACATTTCATTTGTTGTCTTATAAAATGGGAAGAGAGAGAGAGAGAAAAATATCTTACCCTGTCCTACATGTATATTCCACTGTAGCTCCAAACACAAACTCTGTCTCTTTTGTAAGCTTAAAGTCTCCATTCGGTGTGTCTCCTGGGTGACCACATGGCCTTTCTACATGAAACAATTGGCATTATTTCATGCAAAATACAAAATATGACTTCTTTAATATATATTTATACACACATATGCACATTATAATTACTTTTACAATCTCTCCCTCCAGTTTTTTCCCATCGTCCATTGTTACATTCAATCTTCAACGATCCAACGAAGCCGGTAGCACAGCTCAGTCTCACTGTTGCTTTATGCGGATAGCTGTCCTCAAGCCCACTTCTTAGAGTGTTCTCAAAATCAATATCTTTTTTCAGACATACTGTATGAAATAATTTTTGGTTAGTCAGAGATCATGATGGATCTTAAATGAATATAGATTCGATGAAACATCATCCTAAACTCAGGTAAAAAAAAAAATGTATAAAAAAAAAATCATGCTCATAACTGAAATGGTAAAGTAAATAAGTGATACATTTTTAAATGTATAGGCACGTTACCTTGACTTTTGGCTATAGTAAAAAAGGATAACCAAAAAGCCACAAAGAAGATTTTGGTTGTCACGTCCATATTAGATCCCATCCCTAGCAGATTTGCAGCATAGGGATTACTATGGTATTCTTTTTGACAATGGATCAATAATAGCTCTTTGTTAATCATTTATTAGAGCTGACAGATCTTTATACACATTTGGATTAGTGTTTCAAAAAAAAAAAAAAAAATGACATAAACATATGGAAAATTTAACCTTTAATATGAATTTGTTATATGTGGCCCTAGTAAATATGGCATAGACGTAAAATATGTCTGATTTTTTTTTAAGTAAAATGGAATGCTTTGGGTATTTGTGTGCAAGGCAGATATGTTGAGAGTAAAGGGCAAGTTGCAAAATAAAAGGAGAAATAAAAAAAAAAACATTTGCCTTTGGATTATATATTTCCAAAGGAAATCCTTAGTATAAATTTTTTATTCTATTTTTTTTATTGTAATAATAAAGCCAATATATTAATATATTGTCAGCAACAAGGGATAGTCTTTTATACTACAGCTAAAAATGACCAATCCACATTTAGTTTGAGCAAAGATTAAGAATAAAAGAAACACATTATAGATAAAAATATTGGAAAGATAATTTTATATATTGAATTAAAAGTAGATTGTTTTGTGGTGTAGAAGAAACCTTTAATATGTTATTAAACTAACTGTTGCCTATGAGCTTGCGTAACTTGTTAACAATGTTAGCATTAGCATCAGCATTAGCGCTAGCAGAAGTGGACGTTTGAGCATTTTCAGATAAAGTGGACATCCAGTTTCTGTCTGAACTTCTGCTTTAGTTACAACAGCAGATTTTCATGCGAGTGTACAACACACGTATTTTAAGCTTTCTTGAGCTTTGTGTGTGTGTGTGTGTGTGTGTGTGTGTGTGTGTGTGTGAATCAAACAAAACAAAAACCACAGAGGCTTAGACACTCATTCCTTCGAATCATCAAACAGCAAATTGCAGCTTCTGAGTAAAGTGATGTGTCTAAACAGGTCTCTCTCTCACACACACACACACACACACACACACACACTAAATGCTAAAGAAAGCTTCAAATACGTGAACCCCCCCTAGTGTTTTATTCCTCTTACGCGTTGTGAATGATGTGTTACTACAGAAACCGTATGCACACAATCAAGCAGGTTAATATAAACCACCCCCCCCCCCCCCCCCCCCCCCCCCCCCCCCCCCCCTCCCCCCACCCCCACCCTCCTCTCCAACATGTCCCCTAATATATATTTCC
>JAOTRS010000004.1:22930104-22941581 GCA_028565755.1 Dinotopterus cunningtoni
TTTTTGTTGTATCAAATGTATTTTTTGTTGTTGTTGGTTCATTTACAATTTTTCACAATCACTTTTATTTTTAACCAAAGCACTTTAATTTTTCCTAAGCAGCATTTATATTATTCCTATTCTCTATCACAGCATTAACTGGTTGTCCACAAAATATATAAATTACTGTAGCCAGTAATTTAATCTATTAGCAAATTGTTGTTAGTCTACACCAGCAAGAAAAACCTATTTCCATCTGAGTTAGCATGACCAACATTGTAAACCTTTTTGCAACAGCCAATCATAAGTCATACTTACTGTACATGGTCTAATGCTATAAGAATTAATTGGCCTATTATGTATACTTTAAAAGATAACAGCTTTATTTTCATTACAGTTTGTTCTGTTCTGTTATTGATAAACAAGATTCAAGATCTTCTCCATGAGACAAAATGTTTTCCCAGGCTTAGTCTTATCTTAGTGTACAGCCTCGAGTCACCAGGCTAGGTACAGGATGTTAAGGATGTTTTAAGAAACCAGTTGGGACAAAAAGCAATAGTATACCGTATACTTCCACAATCATTAAGGGATTAATTAGCAGTCAGGTGTTACTAATGAAATGTGAGCCAGTTAGCAAGAAGTGTTAATACCTCTAGACAAGCAGAACTTTTGGTAGTTTGGTGTTATATTTCATATTTTATATTTCAAATTTATATTTGATATTTAGCAAGGGGGCAATTACTTTTTCATAGCCTTTGTTTTACATTGTAAAACTTAATTTGGAGAAATGAGGTGAAACAGAGTGGTACTGACCATCACGCCACTCAGTCATGACAGTGTGACACAGTGCCAGGGCAATGAAGAATTCTTTGCTCTCAGGGCAGCTCTTTCCCCGCAAGCGATCTACCAGCCGCTGATCAGAGAACGGCAGGCCACCACATGAAAAGCAGTTCCAGCTCAGGTCCATTGGCTGTACAGGAGAGCACATACTGTAGGTTTATGTACAGTCAACATGTGTAAGATTTTTAACAAAACCATGTTTTCCAATCGATTACAAATTCAGTACATTTGTGAATGGATTTCAAATGTTTATTGCATGGATTTGGATGTATGCTTTGGATCACTGTCTAGCTGAAAGATCTAACTACAACCCAGTTAAATCTTTGTGCCCAAATCAATACAGCTTTTATGAAATAAAACTCCTGGTTCTTCATGAGGTCTATGGAAAACTTTATTGCTTCATCTGAGCACAGAACCCTGTATCTTTTATAATGTAGACCGTGTCTAGTGACCTCCAGGTAATTATACAGTATGTGGTTAGATGAAAATATCACGTCCTTTTTTGAAATCCTAACAATTAGATTTCTTGCATGGGTGTATTGGTTAATTATACACTCACTGGTCATTTCAGTAAGTACACCTGTTCAACTTCTTGTTAAGGCAATATCTAATCTGCCAATGGCGTGGCAGCAAATCAATTAATTTAGGCTTATACTCATGGGCAAGACGATCTGCTGAAGTTTTCAAACTTAGCATCAGGAAGGGGAGGAAAGTTCCAGGAAGGGGCTGAAAGTTTTTTTAATTGGCATAATTGTTGGTTTCAGACAGGCTGGTCTGTGTATTTCTGGAACCGCTGATCTACTGGGATTTTCAACCAAATCCCTTTCTATGGTTTGTTATAAATGATCTTAATAGTGAGAAAAAGAGAATATCCAGTGAGGAGCAGTTCTCTGGGCGAAAATGCCTTTTTCATCCCAGAGGTCAGAGAAGAATGGGAAGACTGGTTTGAGCTGATGGAAAGGCAACGGGAACTAAAATAACATCTTTTTACAACTAAGGTACTGTATGCTGTATGCATCTCTGAATGCAACACAGAAGACCACACCAGGTGCCACGTCTGTCAGCCAAGAGCAGGAAACTGAGGCTACAATTCACATGGGCTCACCAAAATTGTACAATAGGAAATTGAAAAAAACGTTGCCTGGTCTTGAGTCCTGGTCAAGGAGTCTTGATTTCTGCTGCATCATACAGATGGTAGGATCAGAATTTGGCGTAATCAACATGAAAGCATAGAACCATCCTGCATTGTATCAACAGTTAATTTTGGTGGTGGTGGTGTAATGGTGTGGAGGAGAGTTTAATTTTGGCCCCTTAATACCAATTGAGCATGGGTTAAATGCCATGGCCTACCTGAGTATTGCTGCTGAGCATGTCTTCTCTTTATGACCAAAAATACAGTAATGTGCCATGTCACAAAGCTAAAATCATCTCAAACTGGTTTCTTTAACAATTGAGCAATGGGTTCCCTGAACTCAAGCAATGGGTTCCCTGTACTCCATTGGGATGAGGTAGAACGGGAGATCTGACAAATCTGCAGCAACTAAGTGATGTTATCATGTGAATATGAGCAAATCTTTAAAGAACATTAAACATTTGAAGAAATCTGTCTCAAAAACATCATCCTCTCCATGTGTGGGGGCAAAATATTTTTGTGTCTGCAATTAGTCAGGTTAATTACAGCTCTGGATGTTTTAATTGTTGTAATAATATATTCTTAAATTATAAAGTTATCTTTTATATCCAGTACCTGATTTATTCGGGATGGGGTAGTTATCCTAAACACTTAAGTGAACTTTAACATGTATAAATAAATTGGAAACTTTTGTTTGTTTACATTTTGTTCATTATAATGTATAGGAATTCCAATAATTGTTAAATGCGGATTTGTTTAAATATTGTATTGATCATTTTATGGGTAAAGGGTTAATAAGAAGGTTGTTTGTTTGTTATTTGTTTTCATTTAATTTTTTTTTGCTCTTACCTTTGGATTTTCTGCCAAATCTCCTGTATCACAAACAAAATAAATTAATGTTTATTAATCCATGAATAAAACCTATTGTATAACCAAAATAAATATACTACACTGAGCCTACATTTCGAAAGGCAAACCTATATAAGTTTCACTTTATGTAAATGACATTTCTTATTAATCTCTAAAGATGTGATTGGATGGTGGTGAAATGACTGGATAAAAGAATAGTACACAGACCATAAATCTGGCCAGCAATGCAGCACTGCCGAAACAGGAGGTGGTTCTGTGTCAAAGTACCCGTCTTATCAGTGAGCAGGTGACCCACTTGACCCAGTTCCTCAGTCAAAGTCGTATTTTGGGCCTGCGCCGGGGTGTTGTTCTGCTCCCAGTACATCAAAATGTCCCAACCAATCAGGAAGCTTAGCACCACATGGATCAGCTCAAACCTTAACAGGGCAAAGCATCATAAATCAGCCACAGGTTCAATACTTCACACAAGGTAACTCATTTCAAATGCACTTATTGGAGGAGTCAAGTCAGTTTAATAAAAACTCATGTGTGTATTGAGAGACTTTACGTGATGTAAAGGGAGAGGGGCATTGCAGGGCTTAGCACTATGATATAACTCCAGAAGGTCAGGAAGCCCCAATAAGCAGCACTGAAACGGGCATTTATGACGGAGAGAACTTCAATATTTGGGGAAACCATGTGCTCAAAGACTCCACATCCCACAGCCAAGAGGAGAGCTACAGTCAGCATGGAGAGGACAATCTAAAAACAACATATGTAAAAACATTCTTAGAAACATTTGTATGGTAATTTTTTTAAAGTTGGTATGGTCATTTTTAACATAATCCATTCGTAAGAGATAATTAACAAATTATGACCATTACCAAGCTATAAAAACCTTTTTGATAAAAGACACATTATGAATATATTAGGTACCTATAATATTTGAGCACATAAAAGGCATAAAGTTGAATGTTTATCTGTTTAATTCTAACTGAAGTTTACGATTCAATCCTAAAATCACATAATAATAATTTTCACGTTAAATTAAAATTCCAAGGTCTCAGTATGTGTTTTTCTATCTCAAAATAAATGTTTTTGCTACTTTTGAAACTGCAGACCACAATATGTTTCCTGCTTAATTAGAAAAGTGCATAAGTTTACAGGCCTCATTCCATACATTCCAAAAGTTCCATCTTGAGGCCCATTCTTTGTACTTTATATTTTACTGTTCATAAACATCGTCCAGAATTGTTTAATTGCTGTTATATAACTTCTCTTAAAACCCAGTGAAAGCTTTTTCTCACCATCTGCCTTAAGTATGGTTGAATGGTTTCCAATTTTCCCCAGTTAAATGATGTTACATACACTATAAAATTGTTTAATAGGGTCAGGGCTCTCTGTAGGCCACTTAAATTCATCCACACCAGCGTTGGCAAGTCATGGACCTCATTTTGTTCACGGGAGAATTGCCAGGTTGGAACAGGTTGGAACTCTGTGCCTTATTTATACAGTAGTTAGGTTTAACTATGGGAAATGTTCATGCTATAGCATACAGAGACATTTTCTAGTTCTAACTAAATTACAACAATATGAGAAGGCCTACATAAGAGTGTGATGATCGAGAAAATATGGTGTATATGTAGTGTATATACTGCTAAATCTAGTATTTTTTTTTTGAAAGATATTTTAATGACAGTGAAATGGTATTACCATGTTAATATGCATGGGGCAGTCATCTGGTGAAGCAAGGTTTCTGGGATTTTAACTCTATATTTAGCTACCCTGTCATCATACTGAAAAATATGTGTAACTGTACAGATACTGTACAAGGCTAAAAACAAGGTGCTTATAATAAATCGGGCATTAAGGTTAACAATGTTAGCAAATTCGAACAGTGCTGCTGAGGCTGATGCATTCATATCTGCACATTGCACACTACTGTGTCAGTATCCGTGCTGTGCAAGAAACGGTGGTAAAGCCTAACACCTAACATCTAATAAAGGTAGTCATCTGGGCGACAGTCAGCAAATAAAATCAGTAAAACGTTATAAAGTTAAAAAGGATGGTAAAATTAAACCTAATGAAATGCCTCCTGTATGTATATAAAATATATTTCAAATAGTCATAAGCCTTTGTCCACGCTTACCGTCCCTACCACTTTGTTAAGTAACCTCTCCACCTGTGTCTTCTTGATTTTCTGACTCCCACCATTCCTGAAAATTTTACTGTCAGAACCTGGGATATACATCAAGAGAATGTATTATTATAATATATTTAATATTTTTATTATTATTCATTTTAAAAAATATATAATTATAATTAATATGTTTATGTTTATATAATTAATATTTAATATATTAATGTGCTGTTAAAAATCTTTTTAACAAATCTGTTAATGCATTTGAGTATCTAGACGGCATTGTATCAGGTATAAGTGCGTACACATACCTGTGTAAATTGTAAGGCCATATACAATGTCAGTGTTGCGCAGCACTGTTCCTCTGAGCAGTATGTGACCATTGTCCAGTGGATAACATTGCCCCTGCCAGTGTAACTCGCCTTTGAAAGAGTACAGGCGACTGTTTGGCTCCTCACACCAAACAACCCCTGAGAAAGAGAGAAACTTGCTTTATAAATCAATAAACTTTTATTTTTTATAGATCCAAAGTACGCATTTGATCCTGTGTTGCAAACGTATTACATTTTTTATTTATTTCTTATAAACTGGGAAGTGGTATAGTACAGTAATCAAATCCAGCCCCTGGTCTTCCACTACAAAATAAGTCAGAAGTCAAATTCTTGTTGTATGCAGATGACTGGATGATTTTTTTTTCACTTTGGTGAAGTCTCTTTTCTGTGAATACAAAGCTCATATTTGTACACTGGAAATTGCACTGCACAATCCTCAGTTTAACTGTATGTTAAAACTAGGTAAAACTAATGTAATTTGAATGGGCATGATTATATGGTTAAGTTGTGTTCAACATAAAGATACAAAGAAATTGAAGAGTAACAGCCAATGTTACAATGTTCTGTTAACTCTGCATATGCTCACAAATACAGTAGAAAGCAAACTTCCTGTATTAGCTAAGTATTTCTCACTGTACCAGTTAACTTGACAAAAAGAGGCATGATTTATTTAAATTCTTTTTAAGCAAGAACTGAACATAGTCCTCACTGACAGGGTGATAAACATCAATAGACTAACACATAAGGGGCGTTCGAGTCAAAGCAGGACTTTTGTTAGTGCAGAATAACAGAACACAGTTCTGAGAGTAAGAACTCCCTTTATTCCTCTATATAATCCCCTGATACACTAATGCACTTATCCACATGTTTCAATGATGCTTGGATACCACCAAGGTAGAACGTTTCCTCAGTACACCGGAGTCATGATTGGACTGCCTGCTTAACGTCTGAAATGCTGGCCTCTAATGGAACTCCTTTAATGACCCAAACATGTGGAAATGCGAGGTCAGGTGAGTTCCTATAACATGCAAGTGGTGTTGGTAAATGAATGTGTGTACAGTTCCCATAGACAAATGCATCTCTTCTGCGACTTATTATCTGTCAATTTTAAAGGATCAAGCATTCCACTCGCTGAATGTGGACAGGAAAGGACTGCAATGGGCTCTGAGCCACCTCAGTCAGGATCATCATTTACAGACATACTGTCGAGCCTTTTTTAAAACATTTCCACTATTCAAATGTTTTACTCTGGTTAAGAGTCTCATCACCGTACTGTGTAAATGTCAATCGCTTTTATGGCCTTCATTCACCAGAAATTTCACCACAAGTCCCAGTTTGACTTGAATGCCCCTTCATATTGACATGCACTAAAAAATGACCCACCACCCCAAACATTGCAGTGTATCAGGATCAGCCAACATGCAAAACAGTTCAAATAAAAAAAAGGTTAAACCTGAGTAAAATGCAGTGGTACTGTATGTGTCCCTACTGTGACAGAATCCTTGAGAACTTTGAATAACAACCCCAAACCACAGTGACAGACTACAGTAAGTGCACATAGAAGCCATTTTGAGCACAGAGTGTACAGCCAGAGAGAAAAGCAAGGCAGACAAAGAAAAAGGAAACTACATGTTTATTTGTTTTTAAAATAATTAATTAGTTTTATAGAAGTATAATGACTGGTGAGCTGACCATCAAAACACTGGAGACGTTCCTCTACTGGACCACATGTGAATTCATTGTGGGTTAGAGTCAAAGCCTGACGAAATTTCAGGTTGGTTTCTCTGCAAACAAAAATATTCAAATATTAACAGTACACTTGGCTATAAGTTAAACATGCAAGTTTTTGTTCACTCCTCCTAATCCACTAGGACAGTGTTTAACACCCAGATACCTTCTTATACATGTGGTCACATACAGTGCTGTGAAAAAATATTTGCCCGTTTCTGCTGAGTGAAATTTAACTCCGCTTTCCAAAACTTACCTTTCATTCATGACTTAGTAAGCGGTGTGTTAGGGGTGCGCGGTCGGGGGTGCGCGGGGGCGATGGGTTTGGCAGCTAGGTTTGGACAGCTTTTTTCTCTTCATGAATGAGATCATCATTCAAAAACTGCATTTTGTATTTAATCCAGTGGAATCATTGTGGAATATTAACATTTGTTTAATGATCTTAAGTGTGGCTCTCTCTTTTAGTTATGATGTCATAGTTAGTCCTGCCAGAGTCCCTGCTTGTACTCTGCACTAAATATACATTTACATTATACATTGTGTGAAAGTGACCATACCTAACTGCCATCTCTCCTTCTCATCTGCTCTCTCCTCTTCTCTCTCTTCACCTCTTCTCTCCCTCTCTCTCTCTCTTTCCCTCTACCTGTCTCTCTGTCGAGCTATACATGTCGCTCTTGAGCTGCCAGTGATCCAGACCTCCTCTGCCCTCTGGACCTGTCTGACTCGTCTTGGTGTCTTGCTTCTGGTTGGAGAGCTTGTCGCATGGATGCCTTGTGTGGTCTGTTTGGGATGCAAGTGGTGACTGGGGATGATTCCACAGTCCTGTCCTCTGCTGATGCTGACAGCTGTTCTCTGGGGACTCGTAACTGCAGTTGCTTGATATTTCAGGACTGAAGTTTCCTATAGTCTACCTGAGCCTCCAGTAACAAACTGGAATCCATATTAACTTAAACACATCTCCTGTTACACTGAACTCCCAGTCTCACACAGTATGATGCAGATCAGTCCCTGCTATCCATTATCACCTAAATGAGGATGCGTTCCCTGTTGAGTCTGGTTCCTCTCAAGGTTTCTTCCTACTGCTATCTCAGGGAGTTTTTCCTTGCCACTGTCGCTTGCTCATCAGGGACAATCTTATCATTTTGATTCATACACATTCACATTTCATACAAACTTAAATAATTCTTTTGATTGTGTATAGCTGCTTTCCGACAATGTCAACTGTTAAAAGCTTTATACAAATAAAATTTTACCGAATTTAATTGAATGTGCAGGCAGTACTCTTGCCACTGATGGACAGAGACATAAAGATGGACAAATGGCTGACTTATGCCCCCACCAAGAAGCAACAAGAAACACCCTCTTGGAAACAAACACCACCTATCCCACACATTTCAAACCTTAGTCACATGGTGAACATGAAAAAATACCTCCCTAGTACCAAAACAGACTGTGGTGTAATGCTAGATGAACTGAAAATGCTAGCAACTTTTCTGTTTAATTGTGTATAAATAATAACCATGCAGTTTCTGTGTGTTGCCACAAGAAGGTGTTGCAGAGCCATTGTATTGGCCAGGGAGTGGATTTATGCACACTGCTCCTGGCTCACCTTTAGATGGTGTTTGGGTGAGCCACAGCAGCTGAACACCGAAAGTGTGCACACTGGCTACTATTACAGTCATGCTGAATGGTTTTGGACCAAAAAACTGTAGATATTTTATGGTGTAAATATTGTAAAATGTTTTAAGCAATGCAATGATTCTAATTTCAGATTCCCAGACAAGAAAACAGAAACATGTGCACAGTAGGTAAGAAAATGTTAATAAAAAATTGATCCTTTAAGTACACAGTTATTGGCAGCTGTGATTTTGTTATTTTGATCACAAGCTATCGGGTTTAAGGTTTAGTACATGGTCAAAAGTATTTGGCCAAACCTGTACATTATTGTGTTTCAATCAGGCCCCATCCCCAATGAAGAACGATCTTAATGCTTTAGCATACTGGACGATGCTATGCTTCCAACTTTGCAGCAGTTTTGTGAAGGCCCTTTTTTATTCCGACATGACTGAGCCCCAGCGCACAGGCTGGCCCGAACACAGAGCCCTGACCTCAACCCAACTGAGCACCTTTAGGGATGAAGAAGTGGAACGGAGATTGTGAGCCAGACCTTCTCGTCCAACATCAGTGCCTGACCTCATAAAATGACCTACAGAATGAATGAGCGTGAATTCCCACTGAAACACTCCAAAATCTTTTGGACAGCCTTCCAAGAAGACTGGGAGCTGTTATAGCTGCAAAAGGGGGAACAACTCAGTATGAAGTATGTATTTGGTTGCAATGCAATGCAGGTTTGGCCTAACTTTTTTTGCATACTTTGGCCAAATACTTTTGCCCAATTTTGTCCACACCCACACACAGTCACACGCTCATTCACACACTACGGGCAATTTAGGAACATCATTTAGCCTAAGCTACATGTCTTTGGACTGTGGGAGGAAACCGGAGTACCCAGAGGAAACCCACAAAGCATGGGGAAAACATGCAAGCTCCACGCCCTGGAGGTGTGAGGCCACAGTGCTAAACACTATGCCACCTTGCCGCCTTGAATATGTATAATGCAATACAAAAAACACACAGTCTAAATCTCAGCTTTTTGTTCAGTTCAGCTCATCTAAATAAGATATCTATACAAATAAGATATTTGAAAAGCTAGCTAACAGCTGTATGGAAAAAAGGGGGGCTTGTGTCTTTTTTACACCAAATTAGTTTATTAATGAAAGAACAAATCAAAAATATCACCATGTGACTTTGTGGTAAAGCCTGTGGGGGCACATGAACAAGAAATAATCCTATCTTCAAAGAATCACACATACAGTATAAACCATATTCACAGCTAACGCTAAACTATCTGCATATGTATCTTCATTTTTTTTCGAGAGCAAGCAGATAGTAAAACTATCCTAGTTTATACCCATCTATATTAGCTGTCTCGATGTAGCATAAGCTGTGGGGTTCAGTGCTACATAGAAGGAGCAGGTCTGCCTGTGGAACATAAAAAGATCAGAACAATTACTTTTCTCACCTACCCACATACACACATACACACTCACACACACACAAACACACACATACCGGTATCAACTGGTCCCTATAAACTTTCAGTACATCTCCAACACGTACATCTTTCCACTGTGCCACTGTGAAACTGCAGGTAATAAAAACATTAAAAGAATTTTTTATATATGTATAGTGTAAGCTCCAAATACAGTATACAGTAACACTAGAAATCCTAAAATACTAACCCTTGAGTAGTAAGGATGTCACAGTGGCTTTTGTTAACCTTGGCATCACTGCGATGTCGGCCCTGCAAGAAAATATTGCAAGTTTACCCTGGAGTTAGAAATATACAGAAACTCTAATTCTTTGGGACCGAGGCACAAGACATAACAGCAAACCAAATATTTGAATCCATTCAGAGAATTTTGCATGCACTTATTAATAAATGTAATGAGGTACCAATTTTAGACTTTAAACACTGTCTAAGTACATCTACAAAAATATCCCTTTTAACACTAAAAGGATGCAGGTTTGCAACAGTTAAGAGTAAATGCTAAGAGACAGTAACCAGTGCCACTGATATTTGAATTTATAACAGATTTGCATAACGACACCATAAAAATGGCAATGGTATGCACTAAATAAGACACAATTATTGTCTTATTTTAGGTAAAAAAAAAATAATGATTGATAAGTTTGGCTTTATGCCATGATGCAGGAAATACAATCAAAGGTTCAATAACCTGGAACTAAAAATAGCAATCAACTGTTTAAGACAACTTAACTAAGAAATCGTACTTCTAAACAGGGACAGAGGGAAAGGAAAAAGTGTGAGGGGGTAATAGAGAGAGAGAGAGAGAGAGAGAGAGAGAGAGAGAGAGAGAATATGTATGGTTTATGTTCCATGTTGAGCTTATGAACACACTCCCACATGAGACAGAAGGCCACACCACCTCATATGTTAAAGAGTTTTTATTTTATTTTTTAGGCTAAGAAAAAGCCATGTTTCAGTACTATTTCAATATTAATTCATATTTGAAATATTAACTGATATTCTTGACATTTATTTTTTTATCTATTATTTACACACAACTACTTTTATCTCCAGGAACAAAATTTACTGATTGAGTAATAAATGCATGAATCAGCAGGGGAACATGTGTTCCTATTAAAGTGGCAAATTTGTGTTTTGTGTCTATTGTTTGTCTGCACTTTGCTCCTTTATATTAGTTGTGTGTGGGGGGGGGCGCTAATGACTTATGCATATTGTACTGTAGGCAATACTTGTAAGCACTGAATTTTTTTAAACCTTCTTAAACCTTGAACCCTCTACAAAGTCTGTTTTTTTTTTGCATTTTATACAGTATATTCTTATAAACTTAATTTAAATAAATAAATATAAACCTTAAATGATTGATTT
>JAOTRS010000004.1:22965426-22977352 GCA_028565755.1 Dinotopterus cunningtoni
GTCTAGGAGTTCCTGCTGATCCAATGGTCAGTCTAGGAGTTACTGCTAAACCAACGATCAGTGTAGGAGTTACTGCTAAACCAACGATCAGTGTAGAAGCTACTGCTAAGCCAACGATCAGTGTAGAAGTTCCTGCTGATCCAATGATCAGTCTAGGAGTTAGTGCTAAACCAACGATCAGTGTAGGAGTTAGTGCTAAAACAATGATCAATGTAGGAGTTACTGCTAAACAAATCATCAGTCTAGGAGTTACTGCTAAACCAATGATCAGTGTAGGAGTTACTGCTAAGCCAACGATCAGTGTAGGAGTTACTGCTAAACCAATGATCAGTGTAGGAGTTACTGCTAAGCCAACGATCAGTGTAGGAGTTACTGCTAAAAAAAACGATCAGTGTAGAAGCTACTGCTAAGCCAACGATCAGTGTAGAAGTTCCTGCTGATCCAATGATCAGTCTAGGAGTTAGTGCTAAACCAACGATCAGTGTAGGAGTTAGTGCTAAATCAATGATCAATGTAGGAGTTACTGCTGATCGATTGATCTGTGTAGAAGTTTCTGCTAAACCACTGATCGGTCTAGGAGTTCCTGCTGATCCAATGGTCAGTGTAGAAGTTAGTGCTAAACCAATTATCAGTGTAGAAGTTCCTACTGAACAAATGATAAGTGTAGGAGTTACAGCTAAACCAATGAGTAGTGCAGGAGTTTAAGCTAAACTAATGATCAGAGTAGGAGTTACTACTAAACCTTCTGGGTCATTGTCGATTCCCACCTTGGGGTCTGTGTGCATGGAGTTTGCATATTCTCCCCGTGCTTGGTGAGTTTCCTCTGGGTACTCCAGTTTCCTTGCACATTCCAAAGACACACAGGCAAGGCTAATTGCCATTCCAAAATTGCCCGTAGTGTGTGAATGTTAATGGGGCTCAAGCTGGCAACCCGACCCCTTAAATAACTGTCAAAGAAACAGATATAACTCCAGGATGGGGAGTATCTGTTGTCCGATGTGGACCGAAGAATACCAAAAAAAAAAGTATTTCAGCAAGTTCCTGAGTCCCTCACTATAACTTTTAATATTCAATCTAATTCAAAACATTATAACAAGGTAAGCTGAGGGAAAATTTGTTAATTTCCTAACATTAATTGGCTATATTTGGCTTAATATATTTAGCTAGTGTTATTTTGGAGCAAACTTTTCTTCGAATGACCTTTTGAGGCAAAACTGGGAAGCTGCTGAAGCATCTTCTTTAACTATCTCTCCAAGAAAATTCACCTCCCAGGATACATCATGTCCTCCTTTTTTATACAGCTATATTTAAACAGCTGTACTTTGTGCATCTACCGTAAATTGCATAACTCTCACACGCGCTATCCTGAACTGGATACCAATGACAATAAATGCAACACTGCAATGTTCTAGGGCTTTAATCATTATGTACTGTACATTCATGATCATTCTGACTTATCAACTTCTTTTCAACAGTCAGTCAATAATCATTTTTGGCTAGTTGTTAACAAAATCATTGGATAATTTTTTGTAAAATTTAGGCCAATTCAATAATATAAACCATTGAAACAGGTGCTTAAAAGAAACTTTTTTTACTTTGTTTAACAATATATGGCTTAAAGAGGAAAAATATATGGACTGGCTTTAACTGGCCATGGGATCATGCATGTGGTTGCATGCAGCATGCCAATAAGTTCTGTAGGACATCAATCCAAATGTAAAAGAAAAATACTTTCCATATTTATTCTCAATAATGATTTGACTGAGCAGGGTTAAAACTGCTGTACTTGAATTGATCTTGATATGATGACAGCTACCTTGACATCCAGGAATCATATGCCTACAGTATGTAAGTCTCATAAAATCAGGTGTCCAGGGGACAGTCTTTTCTACCTTTCTGTCTTTAAGCCAAAGGTGGCAACCCTGCTGTCAAATGATGCTGATGGTAATTCCTCTTCTGAACACCAGAGGCCAGCCCCACCTGCGTTTTTAATGCCAGTTTCCAGTTTATCCACTCTTGGTCTAAAACGTTGGTGCTTAAGGTGCTGAAGCACAGCAGATAGATGATACAAAAGAAACTCTGTGATTTTCAACATAGTGACGTACTGTTACACAAGCGCTACATGCTCATGCTTTTGTCTGAATGTCAGATAGCAGTAAGAGCACTCATCACAAATATTAAATATTCAATCATTAGATCATTAGATTAATACAATATGTTTACAGTTCCAATGAAGATTAAAGGAACATGCAGGGAACAAGTGGAAATGACAGTTCATCTTACAGTTCACCAGCTTCACCATTATTTTTCTACTTTTGCAATAACCCTCTGGTTCAGCCGTATTCACCTTTAAAGTGTTTAAAGTTAAACCAGGGCCAATCATGTCAGATATTTTCAACTTTTGATATTATTTAGCATAATAGATATGTAAAACAGGAGAAAAAAAAACTTACCAATATCCTGGTTGCATAATGGTGAACACACCCTTTTGCTTGTATCACAGCACTTTTGGTAAGAGTCTACCAACTTATATTTAGTTAAAGCACATACTTTTAAATTCCACTCGAGGGAATAAAAAAGGGCTCTCCTGTACACAGCCATATTCAAGTCATTCCAATGTTATTGTTGTTTTAATAGGATTTAGTTCTGAGTTATTTAGGGATTGAAACTGTTTTAAAACCATTACTTCATTGACTCGGATTTTTCCTTTGGGTCTTTAAATTTTCTTAAATTTAAAGACACAAATTTAATTTAATAAAGTTAATATTAAAGTTAATGAATTTCATTTAAAATTTTTATTTATTAACTTGTCATAGATCCTTGCCTTCCTAAGGACAAAACCTGGATGCAGAGGTGGAAGGTAACTAAATACATTTACTAAAGTACTGTACTCAAGTACATGTTTCATGTATACATGTATTTCATGTACTTCACTATTAGAGTAGTTTTATTAGCAGATCTTTTTTCCCTTTTACTTCACTATATCCTACAAGAAACTTCTGTACTTTCTACTTAAGTACTTCGTTATGGCATTGTGTTACACAGTGCTGGTTTATGGACCGGACCGGCAGGGACAGTTCCTGGGGCCACATCCCCTTCTGAGGCCACTGAAGATCAGAGGCTCCCAGTGATGATTTTAGATTTTCTGACTTCATAGGGTCTTGCCTGTGGCTTTTAAAGTTGTTGTCTTAGGCTTTCTGGAGCAACCCACTTAAGTACCTACCATTCCAATTCTCACAAAAAGCCTCAGCCACAGTTTGATGCCCAAACACCAGCTCTGGGCCCCAGGCAGCCTGAAGTTCCAGGGTAAGTGACCCTAGAGTAGTCTGCAGCCAGTGGCATTTTTGCATTGAAGTGACCCATGAAATGCTACATGAAATGACTAGAAAAACTCTGTTTTGCCCAGAGTTAAAAATAAATTGCAAACCAGTATGGGCCAGTTACATCTTACCTCATGTCAATAGGTTGCCTCCAAGCTTGAAATGCTCTAGGTCAGGGATCGGCAACCCGCGGCTCCAGAGCTCCATGTGGCTCCTTCATCCCTCTCTGTGGCTTTGGAAAATAAATAATGAGTATTTTATTTATATGTATTTTATTTTTATTTTAGTTTTTAAATGTAATTCAAAATTCGAAGATTATGCTGATCTTGTAATATTAAAATAAAACGTGTTTAAATTTTTGTCGCTCAGAATATGCGTCACAACTGCCGATGTGCAACACCCGATTTATTGAGCTTTTTGAACCCCTGTTTTATTCAGGGTGACAGCTGACTGCACGCTCCAGTACACGCTATAAAAAGATGACGGTACACAGAAGCAGACAGCATTTTTGGTTTGCTGCAGGTTGGATCATTTAAGTTCGGCTTTTTATTTCATAAATACGAAAAGGTCTCAAACAGACGTTGAGGATTTTATTTGAAAGTAACCTTCAACCCAGCATCTTCTTTTTCGGAGTTCAAAAAATTTTTGTTGCATGCAGAAATAAAATTTTGTTTTCTCTGTAGCAGTTCACTGATTTCATAAATGCAACACACTATAGTTTTTTTTTTTATACATGGCATGAAGGTAAAAAAACGATATATGCAATGTTCTCATCGTTTTAGATGTCAAAAGGGTTTTGTGGCTCCGTGTTTGTTTGTTTTTTCTGTGGGAAACAGGTCCAAATGGCTCTTTGAGTGTTTATGGTTGCCGACCGCTGCTCTAGGGCCTTTCAGGACCATCATCCGGCTCTGGTGTTACATTCCCACAGTGAAGTGTAGCATTTGAAGAGGTAATATCGGCACCTGTTGACTTGACTTGCCTTGCCATAAAACCGTCAGTCATGTAGCAGGTGTTTAAAATCAGCATGTTCACAGTTTGAAGGGAGAGAGATCTTCTTACTATGACTTAAACTCTAGTGAGCTAATACAAGCTAAGTATTTTTGAAACCGAAGTATTATTGAAGATAAGTATTTTTTTGCTGTTTCTCAAGCAGAAAATTGTGTTATTTTTTACATGAGATATCCCTACTTTTACTCAAGTACTGGATTTGTGTATTTTGTTCACGCTGCTCAGATGTAAGAATGCTTCATAAGCTTTTTGTGGAGCACGGTTTTAGCAGTTAACAGAAAGTTTAATATTTTTGCATGTGACAAAAAAAACATTATTCACAAACCATACAATTATGTCTTCTTTTTTGCATTCCCAGTCATTTTCTGAGGATTTCTGACACCTATAATCCTCAAAGTCGTGCATACTGTAGATGTGACAAGTATATTCTTCCAGAGGACGTTTAAGTCTAAAGACAACCTAGCTATGCCACAATTAGCACATGCAATTTTATTTGTGGCTTGCTTAAATTTTTATTCACACATTGCCCGCTCCAGCTACTCTACTCTATGTGTATTACGGTAAGTATTGCTTATAAATCACCTGTGACATCCCCACCACAATACACAGCAGAAAGGACATAAGTTATCAAAATGCACACATATAAACGTTTTATTTGAGGTCTTATCAAGTCAGAGCATAAATATATTGCTGGTATGAGTTCTTTTTTTATTATTATTATTATTATTATTATTATTATTATTATTATAGCCACCATGTTGTGCTTTTTGTAGACAAACTGGATATAAAACATACAATTAAGAAAAAGATGGAATACAGAGAAAACACATTGCAAATACATCTTTTGTGCAGTACCCAATTATACAGTCATACTGTATATTTAAGACACAGAGACATCTGATTTATATCATTTTCATGTTGAATTTTCGAGCTCCTCCTTGCCCCCCACTGGTTGCAGGGCCATCCACCTTTCTGAAGGAGTACTCCACTGAAAAGTTATTTTTATGCTGTCCACGTCCCCGACTCCAGACAAACAAAAGCAAGAAGCAAAAGATGACTACACCCAAAAAGGTTATACAACCCATTGCTGTGGAGATCAAAATGGTCTTGAGGTCTAATGTGAACTTTAGAAAGACACGTGTGTCATTCAGATTAGTGTCATTGAGGTCACCAACATAGGAACGATTTGCTGACACTCCAGCATCCAAGGGTAGCCCACTGACTGTTAATGTGGCAAAGTAGGTGTCATTGCCACCTGCATTGCTGGCAATACATATGTAGGTTCCACTATCTGTTACTTGAACATATTGGATTTCTAATGTGCCCTCTGGCAACACTGTAAGACGACCAGTGCTTCTAGAAGTGATGCGGCGGCGCTGAGGTGAAATCCAGAAGATAATGGGAGTCGGTTCTCCATCTGCTTGACAAAAAAAGGATACAACCTGACCCTCACGTGCGGTTAGCTGTTGTAATTTTCGGTTGCGGATTTTTGGTCGTTGGCACGTGAAGTGGTCAAGGAATGCTGAGTCCGAGAATGCGCTGAGAGCTTTACCTTGCACCTCAATGGGTCCTGCACAAACTGGAAACCTGCTATCAAAGTTAAGGGTCTTGCGGCGCTGCAAGATCCATAGCAGACGGCAGTCACAGGAAAGAGGGTTACCATCAACCCGAAGCATTTCCAGAGTGTTTAAAGAGTGAAAAGAGCTTTCTTCTAGTGTTACTAATTTGTTGTTGGAGAGGTTGAGTAAACGAATGTGTTGCAGGCCTCCAAAGCCATAAGGCTGCACGCATTTCAAGTTGGTACCCACAAGGTGTAAGTCCTTCAAATTGACCAGATCACGCAAAGCCCAAGATTCAAGAACAGAAATAGGGTTGTGTGAGAGATTCAGACTGCATAAATGGACAAGGTTACGTAGGGCACCAGTAGGGACAGTAGTAATGTTGGTGTTGGTAATGAAAAGCCAGGATAAATTTAGGCCCTGGAAACTGTATGGGGAAATGTACTCCAAAAATGGCCAGTGGTCAATCTCTAGACCCCGCAGTCCACCCAGCTTATGAAAGTTCTGTTCCTCTAATGAGACAATATTGAGGTAGCGTAGCCGTAATGATACCAAGCCACGAAGATAGGAAAGAGCCTGCCCTGATATAGAGGTCAGGTTGCACCTCTCAATAGTAAGTTCCCGTAGTCCAGTCAAGCCCAGGAATGCCTTGTTTGATATATACACTAAATCATTGTCACCCACATCCAATTTTTGGAGCCTTCGCAGATCCTGGAAAGTAAAATCCACCAATACAACCAATTTATTTTCACTCAAGTCCAAGAATGTGAGATTGGCAAGATGTGAGAAGGCACCCATTGGCACCAGTTTTAACTGGTTGGCACGCAGGCGTAACACACGCAGCTTCAGTAAGCTGGAAAACGCATTGGGCTCAAGCACACTGATGAGATTCTCACTAAGGTCCAAGTCCTCCAAATGTGTGTAGGCTTCCAAATCACGATGCTCCACCCAACGCAACTTATTTCTACTCAGGTCCAGCAACTTTGTGTCAGTTGGAATTCCATTTGGAAAAGAATTCAGGTGCTTGTTCTGACAATTGACAGACTTGCTCCGGGTAACACAGTCACAGACTTGTGGGCAACCTTGACCATGGCAGATGGGAGCTGTGATCTGTAGCAGTAGAAGGCCCAGTAAGGCCAAGCCAGGATAGACCGCCATGGCCTTTTCCTTTACTCAGGTTGGATCAATGCACCAAATACCTAGACACAAAAATACAAAGTATATTAACATCACCTGTTTTTCAATGAGTTCATCTAAAAAGGTTATCCAATGGCAACTTGTGAAACACGTAACACATTAGAATACTTTGTGTGTTAAATTCTGTATTATGATGTATGGAGAAGACAGCAAGTGTCCACATGAACATCTAAAGTATTTATTATATTATCAATGTACCGTGGGTAAAGAAGTCTGAGACGGCTAGTAAAATTCTTCAGTTTGCTTTTCTTTTCTATTTACCACTTGTTTTTTTTTTTATTACAAATAATATTATGAGCAACAAATTAGGTTTTTAGAAAAAAAAAATCCTAGTATTTATATTAGAATATCTTTACTGTCATTGGAACTTATGGGATGTCCAACGAAATTAGATGCTTTACACAAATTAAACTTTGGCACATTTAGCACGTCCCATTTTTGTTTTAATGGCAGTGTGCACTTGAGCTGACACACACTTCAAATGTTTGTGTAATAACTTTTGACCCATGTCAGATCAAATCCCATTGGAGTGTCATCTGAGCACATACTTCAGTGGAAAGTGTGCAAGCTCAACTCAAGCTCATACAAAAAAGTTAACAAGATCAATAACACAAATTAGCTTAAGTTTAAAACTTAAATATTTAAAAGATTTAATAATTTTGATTCTTTGTTTTGTCGTCACAGACGTTTGGACTCCAATGTATATGTGAATAGTCCTAGTTCTAACCATTGTGTAATCCATTGCAAATTTGACATAATTTTAAAAAATGCCTCTCTATCCTAATTACTCTACAGCTTATAGCACTTGATCCAGTATCTCTTATTTTTTGCCCAATGAAGTAGCAGTACAATGAAACAAGCAGGAAGTTCAAGTAGTTAAAAAATGTTGAAACACGTTGCAGGAAATTAATGGATAAAAGATATATTAAACAGAAAAAAAAAAAATTCTGATGCAGCACACTTCGTTTTGTGTCACATTCAATAATGCAAAACAAAGAGTCTGGGAACAAGAGAGTTGGGGCCTGTCCAAATCACCCTTAATACCAATTAATAAAAAATCTGCTAAACCAAGCTGTTTTTAAAAAAAAAAAAGCCCCCTGGAGGGATCTATTGAAAGTATAAGAGAGATCGGAGATGCTCAATGCCAAAGGCTCCTTTGGCTTCCAAGATTTGGACACATGCTGCATGGGCACAATTCCACTTAGTGATACAGCAAGCAAACTATGAGGACATCAGAAGACTCTTCGAGTCCTTTGACGACAGAATACCTGCATAAGCTGCTAATCAGATAGCTGTATTTTCGACAGCTGTGGTTCAGTGTGCGTAGGAGGTGAAAGAAGAACAGGGGTCTGCACGAGAGCAGAATCACACATGCTGCATCACCCACCACTTTTCTGACTGTATTTCCATGAGTGCCATGAGTTAACCTTATTTCCTTCATTAAATTGATCATAAATCCTACATTTTAACTGTATTTAATCTTCTTTTAATAAATCCAGTTACCAGACATTAACATTTGCCCAGTGCTTGAAACTAAATAGTGATCTACAATTTGTAAGGGCAATTATTAAAATAATTAACAACAAACAGAGCACTACTGTTTTTAATAAGACACAATAATGGTAATGAGTTTTTAACTCACCTCTCTGCAAACAAACTCAGGTAAGGGGACCTGTCTCCACCTGAGCTGAAACACCTGAACTCACAAACTTTCATCAGTTTCCTCCTCTTATGCTAAACCACTGTTGAATTTCTTGAGGTTTGAGAAATGAGGCTTCAGAGAGACCCTCTTTTCCAACTCCCCCCATCTTTGGTAAGACAAACACAAGACCAGCCTCTCATTTAACCTTGTATCAGATAACACCCAGGGCCTCTACTCAGCACAGGTCTCGTTGTGTTGTAACAAACTGGTGGAGTGCAGGATTGTTATTGGACGGTAGTTGCAACACAATGGATTTGAACCAACCACCAGAAGAACAGGACTCCTAAGTTTCACAGTGAGGTTTTTATGGCACGGAAAGTAAATTACTCGTCAAAGTAATTTACACCCTGTTACCTTTCTTCAACCTCCTGGTCTTTGAAGCATATTAAAGACTTAAAGACTTTTCAGAACTCAGAGCTCACATGCATAATGCATAAACGCTGGTGAATAATGGTTTTCATTTACAGCTCCCTGTCTACAACTAATGTGGCCATTAAAGACATTTTTAGTAGTTTGTTTTGCACCAACCAACATTCAGTGTAAATTTTATTATCTATTTTTATTAAAATAGACTGATGAGAAATGGTTGTTAGTAATAGAAGCCCTTGAAACTTCATTTATTAAGGAGGAGTTTAATAATTAATTACATCATTGTATTCAACATATGGGGCCCTTGGGTGAGTGCCAGCACCTGCTATTCTCTACTGGGACCTGAAACTAGCCAACTAGCAGCCTGGCAGCCAAAAAAAAATCAAGTTTTACTGTAGATATTACTGTAGATATTACTGTGAATTATTAGATGCATTATTGTGGATACAGACCATAGACATTTGACAAGCTAGTCAAAGTGAAGCCCATTTTTACACATTTACCACAAAGCACTACACTCACTCACTCACTCACTCACTCACTCATAATCTATACCGCTTTATCCTGTATACAGGGGCACAGGCTGAAGCCTATCCCAGGAGTTTTAGGGCACAACACAGGGTACACTTTGTCTTGGATGCCAATCAATCGCAGGGCGGGCACACACATACACACCCCCTTATTCACCCCCCTTATTGTACTTTTACGGGCAATTTGGGAACGCCAGTTAGCCTACTCTGCATGTCTTTGGACTGTGAGAGGAAACCGAAGTATCCGGAGCAAACCCACCAAGCATGGGGATCGAACCCGAAACACGTAGGTGCAGTAATAACCACTAAGCCACTGTGCTGCCTCACAAATCACTAATGACCAACAATTGTTTACAATTTTTTTTATTGCTGATGGATTCTGCCATTTAAATCTGCAGAAGCAAATGAGAGTCAAAAGTCAAAAGATGAAAAGTTCTCTTCAAGATGTTTACAACCTAGGTGATGCAATGTTAAATGCAAAAAGTTTTAATGGCAATTGTTGGCTGTATTGTTTTTTATTTTTACTGTTACTCAAACTATTGTATTTTACTATACAAGAATTTTATTGTTTTTTTGTCTGATTTATGTTTGTTCATTAAAACTTACCAAGCAAACTGTAGGTCATACAGACATAAGACTTGGTCAATAGATGGTACTCAAGGCAGGGGAGACCTGATAAGCCTGACGGTTGTGCTATAGCACAGCTTTTAGTAACCAAACCCTCTTTTTCTCTGATTCCATAGTCATTCAGCTCCAACACTTACAGTACTTTTTGAGATATTGGGCCTAAATTTGCAATCTTTTATATTTGGCTTATCTTCACATACGATGTGGTATCAAAAAGTTTTGAGATTGTGAACTGTGACACACTGACAACGGCAGCAATGTTGTGGATTGTTCTCTGCCGATCTCGAATGATTTCGACCTTTATTGGAATTGAGCTTGTTGAAGACCTTCCTGATCTCTCGTCATCTTCCAGTGATGTTCTTACATTTACATTTAGGCATTTGGCAAATGCTCTTATACAGAGCAACTAACATATTTATCTCATTATACATCTGAGCAGTTGAGGTTTAAGGGCCTTGCTCAAGAGCCCAACAGTGGTAACTTGTTGGCCGTGGAGGTTAAACCTGGGACCTTCAAACCATAGTCCAATGCCTTAACCACTAAACCTCTCTTGAAGAGCGCATGTCACTGAAAACACCTCGAACAATTCGTTGCAGCATCGTCGTAAACTTTTAGAATCATGACAAACGTCTCTGTGACAGATTTGCCCAGTTTCACACAGAATTTCACGTCAAACTTTGTTCTAACTTGCTGTCCATGATGAAATAGCAGCTCAGTTTAGAATTGCACGGCCGATGTACACGGGACAATGTCTTTTGGCACACTGACTTATGAAGGTCGGTGTTCCCTGTGACTGTGCATGCAGCCCTGTACTGCCATCTGTTGGCATGTTACAAAAACTCGACTTAATATTCCCTCATATTTGATATTAAATACTTAAGAGATCATTATTATACATCAGTAGTAATTAAAATGTTGAGGTTTGTAAACAATGTGGTCAATTCGTTCATTCAAAATGGGGTGTAGTTACGTTCTAATATTTGTCAGGTCCTGTGAGTGCAACCGAACCAAATCTCGTACATGTCCTAATGTACTGTCTTTCTTTTTAAGACTGCCTTACTTTAAAACAAGGCCAACTTCAGTCAAGCAGCTTTCAGAGTTAATGAGGTCTGAAAAGTTTGTTGTTTACTTTCTACGTAACCTGATGAGAACATGAGGTTATACTTATTATTGTTACTCCACTACATCCTACAGAAAATCTCTGTACTTTTTACTTCACTATATTTCTGAAAGGCTTGGCTTCACATAACCCAGTGGTTCTCAAACATTTTTTGTGAATTTTCAAGCCCAACTTGTCAACAAAATAATAACGAAATCGGCCAAGTTAACTATTTATTGAAATATAAATTTCTAAACCAATAAGATTTAACTAACACCAAGAAGATTTTTTCTAAACCAATAAGATTTAACTAATAAGATAACTAACACCAAGTTCAAAACAGATAAAATAAACGTGCAATTGTTATTACAGACTTACTTCGTCACTTATCTAGAGCTTTCTTTCAAAAAAGTCGAGTGGCTTATTAACGTGACTGGGGTGTGTTGTCTCTAAGTGTCTTCCTACTTTGTTGGGTCTCATGCTGTCTGCTGCCAGCGGTTTAAGACACAAAACAC
>JAOTRS010000004.1:23076105-23086185 GCA_028565755.1 Dinotopterus cunningtoni
AAATAATAATAATAATAATAATAATAATAATATCACTGATTACATTAAAGATCAGCAGATTATTTTTAGCTTTAAACTTTTAACTCTTTCTACAAACTCTGTTCTCATCAGTGACATGTACTTGCGCTAGTTGTTAACATGAGAGAGGATGAATTATAAGTACAATGTTTAAACCACTTTTTAGGTTTGTATAAAACATACTTTAATGAAAATTAATCTTGAATTAATCTAACGGTGATGTATATGATGTTGTTGTTGTCGTATATCTTACCAAGCGGATGTGCTTGCAGGACTCCATCATGAACGCATGCTACCGCGGCTGTCGGCTCTATTCAATCTGCCAGTTTGTGAACGGGAACACCGGCTTCAACAACAGCAAGGAGGAGTGCCAGGGAGGTAAGGCCCGCTGCCCGGGGGTAGCACACACATATAACGTTGTGAATGTCTGTTCAAGCTGTGCTGTGAGTGTCAGATGGTTATATAAAGTATTTTTAAAGAGCATACTGTCGAACAGTGAAGTGGAACACTCTGACACGTTCCATCTGTGTGTCTGTGTGTGTTCAGCCTGCCAGGAAGCGTACAGCAAGTTACTGGAGCAGGAAGCTTGCAGCACAGGCTGCACCAGCCAACCAGCTGAGCCTGAAATCCAACGGAGGAAGGTACGACTCGAAGTGTCAGTTCCATCTTCTCAGCCTACAAATCAAACATCTATCTAACCAGCTCGCTCCCTCTGCAGCTCAAGGCCCTGACCAACCGGCCCAAACCTGTTTCGGTGATGGACGCTTTGTTTGGTTGGTGTAACGATATTGTCAGCTCTGCTCAAAGCTTCATGTCCTCCACCTGGACGTTCTACCTGCAGGCTGATGACGGCAAGGTGGTTGTGTTCCAGGTGTGTTCTTGTTCAGAAAGGCTATTTCAGACGACATTTGATTTAAAATATGCATTTTTGTTGGACATCCTGCAGTTATTTTTGTTATTTTTCCTTCACATGGTGAAGTTGTGACATTTTCTACTGTACTGTAGGTCTGTATATGAACAGTTTGACAGCAAAATGAGATAAAGGCCATTTTTAGACTTTCAGAGTAGCAAAGTCCAGCTAAGATAAGTGGTAGAGAGCGTGGTGTAGTATAATACTGAAGGAGAACCACTCTACCAGTAACCACTCTATCACATGGAAAAGTTTTGTTTTAGTTTGAGTATTTCATGAACATCTGATCTGCTGGGATTTTCACAGACATTTTTATTTTTTTGTAGTTTCTACAGACTGATGTGGGGAGAAAGCCCTTGGTTCTGTTGGTGAAAATGCCTTGTTTATTAGAGATGTCAGAGCAAAATTGGTTCGAACTGCCAGGAAGGATTTAGTAACTCAGTATGTTCAAAGCATCTCAGCATGCACAAACCATCAGCTAGACAGAAACAAAACATACTTTTTCTATTTTTCAGCGATCCAATTCTGTGTCCATGATAGTCTCATATTCTTCAAAAAAAAACGACTCCTGAATTGGTCTTAAATGTTTGTTCCTTGTTTCAGAGTGAGCCAGAGATTGAGTACTACGTCCCTGAGTTGCAAGCTCCACACTCCACTGTCGCAAACAAACCCTGGCCTGAAGGAAATCCTCAGACACAGAAGCTACAACCTGGTGAGATACGGCACCATTAGTTCAAACGACTGTTAAAATGGACTTTTCCATTATAAAAATCAATGCTGGTACAAACACATATCTTCTGGCTTGACTGTAATTTGAAAGACACCATAAATTCTGTTGTTTCTTGGCGGCCTTCTGCCATCTAGGAGAACGAGTGCACGGAGAGAAAAATGCACCTAAAGCTGTGAGTAAGGGGAAGCACAGCTCTCAGCATGTTGAGGACACAGTTGGCGAGCACGACTTCCTGGGCTGCATGTCACGGTTAGAGGAGCCTGATTCACTCACGTTCAGATATTATTAACAGATCCAATTTAGATACAAGAGTGATTTTGTTCTTTTTCCTCTGCAGGCGTTCAGGGCTGCCACGTTGGATCTTAGCCACATGTCTCATGTTATCTATCATGGTGATGCTGTGGCTGAGCTGTGCCAGTCTGGTGACAGCACCTGAGCAACATGTAAAGACCCAGGTGTCTATTCCTACAAACAAATCTGATATTCTCACAAGAGTCTTATCTTAAGTTGAACACTTATAAATGCTGCCTGGTCAAAAAAGGTTGCAGTAATTAATGCTAAATATTGTAATTAATAAGTTTCAGCTACCCATAATACTTTAACCCTAACTGAAGCAGTGAGTAGCTTCTCAGTTCTCAGCAGCATCGGAAGGTGTAACCTACAGGTGTAGAAAAGTTACAGTGTTTTTAGAAGAGTCAAATTATTGGACACCAAAGAGAACAACTAGTGAGAGTGGAATTGGGTTAAGGACTGTCCACCACATTATTAAAACCTGGGCTTGAGTCTCACCAAGGCCAGCAAAGAAGCCATATCTCTCCAGGAAAAACATCAGGAACAGACTGAAATTCTTCCAAAGGTACAGCGATTAGACTGCTGAGGACTGGGGTAAAGTCATTTTCTCTGGTAAATCCCCTTTATAATTGTTTAGGGAATCCGGAAAAACACTTGTTTGGAGAAGAAAACGTAAGTGCTACCATCAGTCCTGTGTCATGTCAACAGTAAGGCATCCTGAGACCATATATGTGTGGGGTCGCATCTCACTCACAGTTTTGCCTAAGAACACAGCCATGAATAAAGAACGGTACAAAAACATCCTCAGAGAGCAACTTTTCCCAACCATCCAAGAACGGTTTGGTGCCTTTTCCAGCATGATGGAGCTCCTCACCATAAGGCAAAAGTAATGACTATGTTGCTCGGGGAACTAAACATTGAATTTTTATGGGTCCATGGCCGGGAAACAGAAATATATATGTTAGAATGTTGCTTGAACCTGTTGAAAATATTCCGTGGTGAATGCACATCCTAATGAAAGCTAAATTTGGTCCAACAAAATATTAGAGATGCTGTTAGTCATCTGGCTGCTCCCGTCGAGGGGTCGCCACAGTGGACCATCTGATCCGCACAAAAACTCAGCACAGGTTTTACACTGGATGCCCTTCCTGACGCAACTCTCCCATTTTATCTGGGGTTGGGACCGGTGAAGCAACCAGTGGCTGGAGCGTTGGGTGGGAATTAAACCCGGGGCTTCCGCATGCCAGGTGAGAAACCTACCACTGAGCCACCAATGACCCAACCAAATGTTGGAGTGTGGGACTTTTTTTGGCCAGGTAGTGAATAAAACTGTTATTTGGACATTTTATTCTTGTGGTTCTGACTGTTGATTTGTTTTGTAGTGAAATACTTTTAATTTCTTTGTGTAATGTACTCTTTAGATAAATCCAGACCAGAGAAAACATTTTAGACAAGGTGTTGGTGTGTTACAGGTCACATAACTGTTTATTTATTTATTTATTTTTTGTGGTCTAGAACAAATCATCTGAAGAGCACGTATCTGAGATCTGTCTAAGTGTGTACTTTTTTTCATTGGTCTATTTTCTCTTGCAGTTGAGCATTAATGGAGACAAAGAGTTCCTGGACTACATGCCAAAAGTTAACCCGTACCATCTGACTTCAGTGATCGCCGTAGCAGTCGGTCATCAGGATGAAGGGAAAGAGGCAGGACCTCTGCCAGTCAAAGTCGACCTGACCAAAACCTCACTTTAAAATCATTATAGCGTGTGTAATCTGTTCGTGTTTCTGTCCCTCGATTAGAGGAAGGAATCATAACATTGCATTTTATAAATAAAGATGCATGGTGTATAAGGAACAGGTCACACACACAACAAAGCCATTCAGTAATACTGATTTATATGTTTATTGTTCACTAGACATCGCTGCTTTCAAAAACCATGATTAAGACCATGTTGAACCAAGCTACACCCAGGTACTCCCAGGTAAACTCCACTGAGCGAAAGATAAAACACCCAACATCATTAACTGTATTAGTTATCTCTGAATAGGAGGAGATTTTCACCCTCGATTTATCCAGTTTGTACCCAACATGAAACAAACCCTGCTTATGGAATAATGGGAGCGTAATCACGTGTACATACATGTAGTTATTTATTTATCTCTATCACTAATGTATATCACTTACTGTATAAGGTCTTATTGTATTTTATATCTCATTTTAATGCTAATAGATAAGACTCTGTAATTAAGTAGTATATACAGTATACAGTGAGCTTCTATAAGGATTATGAGTGATGCCTGGGTAAAGTAAGACTAGAAACTTCTCTTTTATTTGTGAGATGATTCTCTTTCTTCTGTTCAGTGCTGAGTTCAAATCGCTGATTTTTACCCATATCGCTCTAATCACAGTGCATGCTAGTATGTTTTAAGACTCACTTATGGCAATAGACTATTATACGCTAATAATATTTGTGTTTATCGCTTGATGTTGATCGCCAGTGCAGTTATACAATACAGATGGGTTAAGAAGAACCAATAAGAATAAATATTTTAAAAAATGTATTGCTTTTTTTATAGTTACATGATTGTTGCATGACCTTTTTCATAATACATAATATATTATTTTTTTCCACATACTAAATAATTAGCTGTTAGATTTTATTTACTTTTTGCTCTACATGATTTAGTTCAGAACTCATTAGTAATTTATTATTAGAGAGACTATAATCTACTAGTTTCCATTGCGTCCATATAGAGAGTGATAAGTCTTACAATGAAATTACAGCATTTACGCTTTTGTACTCATTGCTGAGGAGAAAAAGGAAAACTGCTTTTTCTGGTTTCTCAGCTAAGCCTGCAGCCAGACTTAAGGCGATACCTGCTAGTGTTTGTTTTTCAGGGTAATATTGCCACAAACTATAAACTACTCGAACTTCATACTCTCCACATATATATTTCTTTTTTTTAAACCTGCTGGTTTATCATGTTCATGTGACCCTGCCTTTCAGTGAACACATTTGTTGGCATGGCTTTGTGTGAATTTTATAGTAATTGTAAAAACCTAGGACAGGACACAGTGGCTTAGTGGTTAGCACTGTCACCTCGCACCTCGAGGGTCTGGGTTCGATTCCCACCTCAGCATCTATGTGCATGGGGTTTGCATGTTCTCCCTGTGCTTGGTGGGTTTCCTCCCACAGTCCAGAGACATGCAGATTAGGGCTCCTGGGAAAGGCTCCAGCACCCTGTATACAGGATAAAGTGGTATAGATGATAAGTGTGTGAGTGTAAAAACCCAGATTATACATTAATTGGCTGTTAATAAATCCAAGCTTTTTTGCAAGTTTCTGTTTAATATCAGTACAAGAAATTGTTTTAAGAATCATTTTAGCCTGTGTGGATTTTTTATCATCGATGTTGAAGCATTTGCAGTAAAACCAGATCCACTGAGAAGAGGACGAGGACATTAAATATTTCATAGTTGTTTATAAATGTAATAAACTGTAGGTTTGGCAATAATCTGTGACTTAGCATCCATGCCAGTGTGTGATCCAGCACTAGTGGAGTTAAGGAGTCTGTAGCCCTTCACCAACTCAGCACTGCTGGGAACCTGAGCATCATGTAATCACGGCATAGAACCTGATCTATGTACATATTAAACCTATATAACATAACCTCTATGTAAATGTTAGTACCAAAGTCCACATGTTAGTATATTAATTGTCATGTTTCAACACAATAAATTAATAACCAGTAATGAAGATCAATGTAAAAACTTTAAACGTGCAAGTATTAAATACAATTTACAAACCCATCATCACACGGTGGAGTTGAGACTTTATAGTGCAGGACACATTCCCGAGGAAGTTATAATCACGTGGTTGTGGAAAATCCTGCTGCAGTGCCAAAAATATAATGTGTGTGTGTGTGTTTAAAAAGGTTAGCACTGTTGTCTCACACCTCCATTGTTGGAGGTCTGAATGTTCTCCTCATGTTTTTTTGGGTTTCATGTGTGATTAGGTGTGTGTGATTAGGTGTGTGTGATTAGGTGTGTGTGCTTGTGCCCTGTAAATGTTCGTGGACGTGCTCCAGGTGACCTGCGACGCTGCACAGGATAATGAATTAATATGGAAAATTTAATGAATGTGTAGTGTGTGTGTGTGTGTGTGTGTGTGTGTGCCCATGCAGTTTGAGGTTTCCCAGGTGATCCAGTCCACCATTTCCAGTAACTTCTGCATCTTGTTATTCTCCACAATCACACAGCTACATTAACCTCTGACAGATTCAACTATTTAACCTCACACTCTCTCTGAAGACTTTGTTTTGCTTCATTGTTCGAGTTGTTTGTGAACTGTGTGATCATTTCTAGACTTTGGTTTGTGTTCTTTCCCCTTGGTTTAGTTTATTAGGAGATCAAATTAGTTTGCGGTTGTTATTTGTATATATGTTTTTGTATACAGTATAATAAACTGGTTTTAAACCTCATAGCTCCAGGGTTCGATCCTGAGCTCAGGCTACTTCTCTGTTTTACATGTTCTCAAGTTGTTTCCCTTGACTTCCACTGTTACTATTTAAAAGGAATAAAGTAATCTGTAAATGCAACAATAAAAAACACACAATGAAGTATTCATGTTTTGCTGGACGATTTTTTCCCCACTCGCCTCAGGGTCCTGGAGTCACGCATTGCTCCAAAGTCCACCAGATGGTAATGGGACCGGATGTTCCGGAGTGATCATGGTGCTGATGAAGCAGAAAGACGCCACAGTGCGTCCCCTCTCATACAGCACTCCCACAATAGGAACAGCTCCCCCTAGGAGCAGGGAGGCTAAACACAGCACAGAACCCGTAAAAACATACTACACCTCTGAATTCCAGCCATTTACCTTCTCACCAGCTTAAGCAATGTCCAGATATCTCCCCAGAGGAGGTTGAGCAAGTGAAGTCCTTTAGAAGGACATCCAGCCCAATAAGACAATATGTGAAGGACAAGCCCCACCCTTGGGGACTGAAAATTTTGGGCTGCTGCTCTTCCTCAGGAATCCTCTGTGGTTTTTGTTTTGGTCTGAAGGTGGTACTGTATTATATCATTATTATATTTCTGCTCCGTCATTAGACTCAGCTGGAGAAAACACACACTGGTGTGCATGAAATGAGTCAGGACCAAGATCTACTCCTCTACTCCACACCAAGGACTGGACTGAGATCAGTCAAATGCTGCGTTAAATCCCTCTATAATCTAATGAAAGTAAAAAAAAATAATAATTTGCATATACTTTCTGGTGATCTGAAGAGGAGTCACAGTATGCAGGTACAGTGAGCTTTCAGATCTCCTCTTGTATCTCTGATGACTAGATGCTGGATCTCCCATGTACTCCTACATGTTTCCTAGCTTATGCTAATGCTTTTTGCTGCAGTTCCTAGCCACTGTTTCTGTGTTTTGTTTTGGGTCTGTACATACGGATCAGAATGTAGCTTCACCTGCAGTTACGCCCCACCAGCCTGTCGTAGGGATGTAGTGGGCAACCGCAGGAAATGCTGCCATTCTTCTCCATTGGCTCCAGTATGCTAGTATTTATATCTCCTGTACTCTTGATGGCATGACGTTACACTCCAGTGTAGTACTGTAGGTGGCAGCAGATTTTACATAGCGTTACACACTGTAGTCTGCATGTCGTTGAGAAGAAATGGAGAAGTAGGAGCCTAGTTAAATTCAGATTAAAATCACAGCTAAATTATAATGTGAGCAAGTGATAGCTGACGTAGGTGTAGATCTGTTCTGTTACTCTGCTTTCACAGTGCTGGTGAATTTTACTAATAAGTTTTTCCTTAATCGTGCTCCATGATATCGAAATCTGTGATTCTGAACCATTATTATTATTATTATTATTATTATTATTATTATACACAACAACACTCACTCACTCAGTGTCCAGAGCCTATCCCAGGACAGGTACAGGATGTGGTGCACCGTGAACAGGGTGCCAATCCATCACAAAGCACACACTCACACACTCACACACTCATTCACACACTACGGACAATTTGGTTATCCTAATTTGCTTGTCTTTGGATTTTGGGAGGAAACCAGAGTACCTGGAGGAAACCCACCAAGCGCATGGTGGAGAACATGGTGGAAATCAGTGAGAATCGAACCCGGACCCTGGAAGTGCAAGGTGACAGTGCTAACCACTGCTAACTGCTAACTCACTCATCATCTATACCGCTTTATCTTGTAGTCAGGGTTGTGGGGGCCTGGAGCCTATCCCAGGAGACTTGGCATGAGGCAGGGTACACCCTGGACAGGGTGCCAATCCATTACAGGGCATTCACACACATGCACACACTCATTCACACACTACGGGCAATTTGGGAACGCCAGTCAGCCTAATCTGCATGTCTTTGGACTGTGGGAGGAAACCGGAGTAGCTGGAGAAAAGCACGGGGAGAACATACAAACTCCATGCAAATAGAGACCTAGAGACCAGGAATTGAGCCTGGTCGGGATTCGAACCCAGACCCTGGAGGAGGTAATTAATACTTTTACTGGCAGCATATTCTATTTTTTGTTTTCTTTTTTTTTAAATGGTGAGAAATTCAGAGTACTTACTAGTAATACTATTTAATTCAATTCAATTCAATTTTATTTGTATAGCGCTTTTAACAATCGTCATTGTCGCAAAGCAGCTTTACACAATCAGAAGAATGATTTAAGTTTGTATAAAATGTGAATGTGTATGAATCAAAATGATAAGACTGTCCCTGATGAGCAAGTCCAGGACGATGGCAACAGTGGCAAGGAAAAAAACTCCCTGAGATAGAAGTAGGAAGAAACCTTGAGAGGAACCAGACCCAACAGGGAACCCATCCTCATGTGGGTGAAACAGATAGCAGGGATTGATCTGCACTCATACTGTGTGAGACTGGAAGTTCAGTATAACAGGAGATGTGTTAAAGTTAATATGAAGTCCAGATAGTTATTGGAGGCTCAGGTGGACTGTAGGAAACTCCAGCCCTGAACTATCGAGCAACTGAAGTCAGCGTGCACAACATCACTGAAGCTCGAGAGGGGGTCGTGTGGTCACGTGACAGTGAGCTCCTGTTTCAGCATCACAGCGCTGAAAGTTTGAAACGTGCCTCGTGCGGCGTGAAGAACAATACAGCTCTACATTAGTGCTTTACACGTGAGTAGGGTTTGCTTTTATTCCCTCACTTATCTCTCATATGTGCTTTAGACGTGAATATGAGTAATGTTTACTTAATGTTTTACCCTGAATGAGCTCACCTGTCTGAGGTGTTACAGCCAGTGTAAGGTAATGACATCCATGTGTGTCTGAGGCAGTAACTTCGGCATAAATATACACTCAATGCAGATATGTATATTTAAAAACATTTAGTGAGGGTCTTAAACTTTCTCACTGGGCAGTGAACACATCACTATCTGATTGCTTGTTTTAGACTTTGCACCCTCTCCTAAATAATGAAGACTTTAAAAGCCAAGTTCAGGAAGACGGAGGTAAGAGAGCACGACACGACTTCACACCCCTGCAGCTCTTTCCCTCATTCTGTGTCCTAACACCATAAACCTACTTCCGTTTGATCATTTGATCATTATGATTATTTCTGTCGCTCTGAGACATCCTCCATGATGGAAGTTTCATTCACTATTGTGTGACTGTAGTACAGATGGCCTTCTGCAGGCGTAACCTGAGATATCAGCCAGCGTTCAATTATTTAATGCACATGTTCACACAGAAATGCGTACATACACTGACAGGCCAGTTTATTAGATAAAGCTAAACTAGTGTAAAGGCGCTGACTTGATGCTGGCGTTGTAGTATTAGTTGCGTTGGTGCATCTCCAGTGTTTGGATGAATACACTCTGGGTTTCAGGGGTAAAGACCTCAGTGTTTGCATTTCAAAGAATTGTTGAAAATGACTGTTGGTTTAAAATGTTCCATGTATACACAGCTCTACAGAGCAAAGTTTTTTACTTGGAAAGTCTGGATTTCTTCACTTACAGCCAAAACATGGTATTGGTGCTAAAAAGTGTCTTATCTAGGTGAAAAAGTGAATTTTCAGAGAGGATCATATAACACCATTTTTCATAATACTTAATGTTTCTTATCTCCCAATC
>JAOTRS010000004.1:23112897-23130783 GCA_028565755.1 Dinotopterus cunningtoni
GTCTTTGTGTGTTATGGCAGTCATCACATAAGCAATTTCCTGCGGGATCAATAAAGTTTTCTGATTCTGATTCTGATTATGAGAGTTCTATCTTTTTTTCTTTCTTTCTTCAGTTCTACAATAGTCATTGACCGATGCTGTGTTGCCTCCACGGATCTGTGCCGTTTGAGTCATTGACTTAACTGATCGTTTTAGAACTTACCATGTCTCCTCCAGAAGCAAAGGAGATAGACTGCATAGGGTGATGTGCTATCACCTAAAAGGGAAACAGAGAGAGAGAGAGAGAGACAGACAGAGAACTTCCAAATCAATATAATGATAAACAGCCGAAGCTAATTCCCATAAAAGGCTGGACTGATCTATTGACTCGAGCGTTACATTATTTACTGATACTGACACAGATATTGTCTTTGACCCCACATTTCCACATCTCATCACATCTGTCTTGTAATATGCTCAGGAGACGTGAGGCTGGACGACTCTAACCTGTCTTGTGGTGGGGTCAAGCAAGTTCAGCCCCTCAACTGAGATGTTGACGGCAATACGCATGCCAGCGAAATGAAGGTTACTCTTTCCCATGACCGAATGAAGGGCCTTGTTGGCTGCCTGCAACAGATGAAATCACAATCACTTTACATTAAAGCTTCATTATGTATCTTACATACACTGAATGTTCGTGTTATAACAACATTAATACCATCACCAGTGCTCACCTTCTTCCTCCACACACTTTTCCCTCCTGGAACGATTTCACACAGCCTGTTGATGGCCTCCCTAAAGACACACTTATATTATTAGGTTACATCTTTAATAAACATATACAATCTATTCTGGGTGGGTTTCCGCCCACAGTCCAAGGATGTGCAGGTTGGATTAATTGGCGTTCCCAAATTGCCTGTAGTGTGTGAATGTGCATGTGAAGTTAGTCTGGAGGTGTAACCACAGTCATAAAATGGGAATAAATACAATGGTGATCACCAATGGCCTCCACAGTCTCTAGTTGAACTACAGAGGTTCCTGGATGGATGGATGGATGGATGGATGGATGGATGGATGGATGGATGGATGGATTTTATAGGATTTACTAATATTATAGCAAATTAGCCACTGTTTTTTTTTTCAAAAGCTCTACAGTCTGTGCTCATCAATACTAATATAATTTGGTCTAAATGAGATCCAGCACATTTTCATGATTTTATTTCCTGCAGTAAGATGATCACCATTACATACTCACAGATACCCACAAGAGATAATCACTGCTATCCACTAGACTGTATCCTAAACATTTCAGTACTGTTTGTTTAGAGTATAAACATCATCTAGCAATCTAATCTAATTTTTTTTTTTTTTTTTTAGCCAAATGACTGTATGCTAGTTTCGGGAATGCCGGAGCGACTGTATTCTCCAAACATATCGCTGTACAACATTCTTCCATTTAGAGACTAGATCACTCCCTTACTACACCACTTTATCATAATCCATAAGTGCTAATCCCTCTCAAACACATTCGGCTTCCAAACACACCAATCCACCCGAGCCTCCTTTGTTTTCAGAGCTCTTCATGGTCCAGCTCACTGCAGCTCTCCAGTCATTAGGCAGCAGCATCAATAATACATGTCTATCTGCATTTGCCTGGCTCTGGCAGCACTTAAGTCCAGTGTGGGCTTTGGGGATTAGGTTACTGCTGATCAATAGCCAGGAGCAGAGAGGAGGCTGCACCATCCCCGCAGGAACACCAGCTCTGTGAGCAGCACAATGTTACTGCGCTACACTGAACTCAACACTGACCGGCTCTTAAAACAATATAATTCAACTCAGTAGAGTGATACAAACCTCAAGGGATTAGTGCCGGTAAAAGACCAAGGTGAGCAGCTTACCTTGTGACCTGTGTTCTTGTAGTGAAGTCCAGGGATCGCATTGATTTCAGCACCTCGATGCAGCCTAAATACTGTAACCATATAAACAGGAAGAGGAAAAATACTTTGTTGATGTTTAACAAAAACAAAACGAACAATCCACACAGTCACAAAGTAACTGTGAGATCAGGTGGCTGACACGCCCTCTCACCCTCACCCACACCGAGAGAACAAACAAACAAACAAACAAACAAAGTAATGCTAATCGGTTCTACATCGCATTGATGTGAAACAGCACCATGAACAGGAGCAAAATATATTTCTTATCCTCTTAGCATTTAAGAGACAGTGTAATGGGTATGTTGTAGACTTCTCTTACAGTGAGCTGGAGGATGGGTGGACACACACACACACACACACACACACACACACACACACACTGCACACCGAAAGGTATAATTAAAATTACATTTAGTAACTTGGTGTTAGTTTGTCACCATGAGATTCTTTTGACCAAAGAGTAAAGCTCCGTGCTCAAAGGTAATGCGATAGAGATCGTGAAGAATCGATTCAGTTATATCGCAGTTCCTTAGTGTGGCATTTTATGCATCGACACATTGACCACAAAATCGTTGTTTGTTTTTTCAATTATTATTATTTTTTAAATTGATATACGTATGCAGTTAAGGTGGTAAAATGTTGCAGTTCCTCTATAATCCTGCAGGTTTATACAAACTACTCTCATGTGAGGCGGCGCAGCGTCCTGCACGGAAGGAGCAAATCACTTGCTTAGTTTGTTAAGAATTGCAACAGAATGTAAAACAGTTATATTAAATGGTTGTAAAATCGTGATCCTAACAGAATCGCAAAACTAATCCGAACCAGCACCTACAGTAGATATCATGATAATATCGTATCGGCCCGGTCTCTCAGGTTGGCTCTATCTGTTGAGTAACTACATCATAACAAACTTTTTTTAGAAAAAAAAATTGTGGAATTTCATTTGAGGCCAATATTTAAAACATTATTAATTTGACAAGGAGCGCGGCTGGACAGCTTCTCCATTACGGACACTGATTAAGAAGTGGAGTGATATTTTTAGGTTCTATGTTAATTAAGTTAGCTTTAAGTTTACCAAAGTTAATTAAGCTAATTAAGTTTACATAAGATGTAAGCTGGGTCGGTTTATTATTTAAACTCGGGGTAAATTTGATTTACTGAAAGGGCACTGTCACAGAAGAAAGCTAACCGAATAGATGATAAGATACTTTATCTTCCCTGAACACCTTGCAAGTTCATGACCTCAGTTTTCTCCTGCGCATGAGTAATTATCTCCTCCTAGAAAAACAAAATCAATTGCAAAGTAATACGATGTGATAGTGCTACTATATTAGCTGTTGTACGATAAGGGAGGAAGTGCATACACTCTTTCTCTCTGCTTATCCCATGTAGGGTTGTAGAGGGCTGGAGCCTACGTACACCAGGGAGGGAACACTGCGGACTGAAATATATTCACCTTCTATTGGACCACGGTATTTCTTTCCCTTTTTCATGCTGTTTATGGACACCTGACCATCACAACATCACATTCTTTCCTCACTCGGCTGCGAGTATGTTCCCATTCTACCCAACTAACGCACCCTCCACCCTACAGATACCCCACAATGTGTATTTAGAAACACTGAGGTTACATGTTAGGCAGATCGTCAGCTCAGACAGACTTGTAATGGAAAGTCCTTCATATCTTGCACTGTGGCTCATCTTTATCACTCTAGTTATACTGTGATGCTTATATAATCCTGGAAAACATGTGATACAAATTACTGTGGTTAAAAGTAATTGAATAGAGAAATGTGCCTGAGTAATGCAATAAAGCATGCTCAGACTGGACACTCTCTGTCTCTCTTCAGCGTTAGGACAAATAAAGACAGAGACAGGAAACAGAACTGGGGGAAATAAAGACAATAAGTCTGTCAACTCTGGAAAATGTTCAAAAAGTATAAATATGGTATAGTAAATGTTAGCAATATAATATTATTATGACGATGTTGTTCAGTATATTCTGTGTGGTGAGGATACACAATTTGAAATATGATTATAAAATATAACGAGACTTATGACTGGTCGTGAAAACTTAAAAAATGCTTAGCGTATTTTTCCCCCACATTCAGTCACCAAACTTAATTATACACTCTGCTTATACACATAAACAGTACATCTCAGACACACGCACACACACACACACACACACACACAATACATACCAAGAGATTTTAACATCACGCCAAATGTAAAAGTGCGGCTATTTCACATTTGTAAACATAGTGTATAACATAAAGCAGAATAAATGATAAATCATGAATAAATGATATCCTGTCCCAATTCTAAAAATCTGCAAAACACTCTTAAGGAGAAAGCAACGCCTCGTCTTCAATCATCATTAGTTTATCTCACCTTGACTATGTAGGAGGCCCCTGAGCTGCTTATTTTGTTGTCTGGATGCAGCCAGCCATGCGAGGGCTTGTGGATGAAATTGCCTTTTTGGTTGAGGTCTTCTCCACCAAGCCATATGCCCTCCACCCTGGTCCTGCGGTTCGAGCCTGTGCGATGGCTCCCAGCACCGCCTGGGGTCCCCGCTGCTGCCTCCGCACCTCCAAAGCCACTGGGACTGGCTGAGCCTGTAACGACCCTCTGCCCTCTCACAGACTGCAGAGAACAGGGACCCATACAGACAGGGTCACAAGAGTTAAGTGCAGCAGCGAGGCTTGTCATGGGACCACTGGAGGCTGCAGCTGTATTGGTGGTGGCTGGGGACGCCTTAGCCATGGAGTTTTTGCTCGAATCCTTACTGGAGCTGGAACTGGCGCTGCTGGAAGGGCTGCAGCTCAGCAGCGAGTTGGAGAACTTCCACTGGGGCATCCTGGGGATGAGCATGCAGAAGGTGGTGGCACTGTCCTGCTCGCCATCCAGGCCGGGAGACTCGGCCAACGCCGGGACTAAAGGGGGGTTGAGGATGGTGGGCTCCAAGGATGGCGCTGGTGAGTTTGGTACTGAAGAAGGAGCCACTGACGTGGCTACCACCTTCCCGCTCATGGCTAAGCTCTGGATCAGGTCGTCTGAGGAGGTCACAGAGTCGTTGCGAAAGCGGCCATACTTGGGCTTAAGTAGCATGCCCGGAAGAACAGCCTAGTGCAGGGAGGGCAGTGATGAGTGGGTATCGATGCCAGTGGGTAGTGGTGGAAAAAGAAAGGAAAAATGGATAGATGTAATGGAAGAGAAAGGCGATTCTTCCCAAATCCTCAGTGATGTGAACCTCCTCTGGGGTTGGTGCAATGCTGTAGTCTGTTCTATACATACACTCTCTCTCTCTCTCTCTCTCTCTCTCTCTCTCCTCCACTGTGAGAGCCGGCCCTCTCCCTGAGTGTGTCTCAGTTACTCCCCTGCTTGCGTATTCTCTCTATGAGGTCATGATGTTATTGTTCATCTATCAGCCCCGCCCAGATGCATTCAACCCTATTAGCTAACACAGCCTGAGTACCCCCTCCCAGCATTACATCACACACACACACACACACACACACACACACACACACACACTGAACAGCTTCTCCATCACCAGCAGAGCACTCTCTAGAGAGAGACAAAGAATGATGTTCACCTCATTCACTATGTCGTATATTTCAGAATCATTCTTAAACCTCTAGGGCTCGACTTATAACATTTCACATAGAAACACAGCATAAAGTAAAAATCCTTAATCTCTAATTCACCTGTGGACATGACACAATATGACAATTTAATATTGGTATTGTTTGGCCAATCAATCAAATAATTTGTGTCACTTTCTACAAATGATGCGGTGAGATTTAGGAGTTGAGGGAGTCCTGACTATCTTATGACATTACCTTTACATTACAGTATGTAAATATCAAATATGTTTTTCTGTGATAAACACTTTATTTAATTAACTCCATCTGGGTGATGATACTCATCTGTTTTTATTTATTATTTATAATTAGTTTTGTTATAATTTTTTTCCAGATTATCTTTAATTATTTTCAAAAGGTTAATTCATTTTAATTAACTAATTGTATTAATTCTGGCAAGAATACACAGTTGATTATCAGCTTTTAATGTTTAATGTTTATTTTGCTTTGTCAAAGCCTATAAAATATTATAATTTAAAGGCTTCAAAAAGCAAAAGAAACACTTACAGTACTTAAATGTTTAACAGCAGTGAAGACTTGACTAAAATATCAATTTAAATTCATATAAATACATTTTACATTTTAAGTAACTTTAAATGCTTTTATAAAGCATTAGAAAAACAGTAGACAGTGATTTCCACATTATTCCACATTATGGCCATTATTACTGTCTACACATGATGAATAAACACTAGCATAAGATATAATAAAATAATTCACAAAGTTAAGGCATTTGGTGCTGCCTATTGCTGCCTATCCCTATAGAATCACAGCATGTGTGTTTAAATAAAAGCACAGACAGACCTGTGCCAGACCTTCTTGACAGACCTTCCTTTTAGCAACTAGTGGAAGTTTAACATAAAGAAACTGCTGTTGTAGATGCAACAAATATTAGTACATTTAATGCACCTACTAATTAACTACCACACTGTTCAATTTGTAATTAAGTAGTAAGGTAAACATCAGCCAGAGGGGAAGCCAGATGTTGATTGATCTAATCAAAGCTCTGTCCAAATCTTTCTTTTTCCCTTTCAAAGTCTGGGCTTGGCTTTTATATTCATGCAAGAATTTGAAATAAAGGCATCCTGATAGAAACAACAGCTACTGCAAAGCTAACACGCCTGGACTGACCATTAGTGGTGTTGTCTAAATAACCAGATGAAATTAGAGCAGTTTGCATCCTGTTGGCTATAATGCATGTTTCACAAACCTCCCAGGGGCTTCAGGGCAAATGCACTGGCTATAAGGCTGCAGTTCCACCCCTGAGTGATGGAGCACTGCCTCACAATACTTTTCTCATGATACACGGCAATGTTTTGCAATTTTTGGCCATTAAATTGTGAACGAATATTGCTTGAGTTGTTAAGCTTAGAGGAACTGAGGAGCTGTGAGTGGTTTTAGATGTTGGACAGCCTAAGTGAATGCGACTATATCAAGAGGACTGAACATTGGATAATGCGCTTTAAAAGCTCATCACACAAACATAGTGCTTTGATTTCAAAGAAAAATGTAGTCAAAGCATTTGGGTCCGAAGATACAGAATGAATAGATGTTAAGCTCTGATTTGGTATGTTGGTTGTACTAGAGGACTTAAGACTTAACTAGTATTTGGTGAGAGGATTCTTCCCCAGCATTCTATCTGTCTAACAAATTTTATGCCAATTGGACAATGACAAGCCTTTCAAACTGCTATTACTGAGAAATTGATAATCTTTTACATCTACGTAAAATTATAAAGATTTAAATATTTAATTTTGCTGTATATGTATTTTGTTGGTTGCAGCTTCAGCAGTGATGCAGTCAGTGTACCGAATATTAGTGGTGAAGAGGGATCTGAGCCATAAGGCGAAGCTCTCAAATTACCAGCCAGTCTACGTCCCTACCCTTACTTATGGTCATGATCTTTGGGTAATGATCAAAAGAACAAAATCAAAATACAAGATTTTATCCCTAATTTATTCGTGTCCAATTCCTCCCTGTCAGTATGGGGCTCCCACATTAAGCCGACTACTACCACTTAGTCGGGAGAGCCGAAGACTATCGCGCGTTTCCTCCGAACCATGTGACGCCAGCTGACCGCATCTTTTCGACTTGCTCGCTCGGAGGACTGCGCTATACGCTCCTTCCGCTTGCGTGAGCTCACAGACGCCCCTGATTGGCTGCAGAGCCGTGATTAATGTGGGAGTACTAAGTACCTCTAATCCCTCCCCTCTGAGAGAGCTCGGCCAATCAGCTCTCTCTAGACCTCTGTTGAAAGGTTACAGCATCACCCGGGAATCGAACTCGCGATCTCCAGATGATAGGGTGAGCACTTTACCACTGCGCTACACAGAAGCGCTACAGAATCAAAAGAATATTATGGAAATGAGGATGAAATGTGTGAGAAAATGTGTATGAATCAAACTAATCAGATTGTCCCTGATGAGCAAGCTGAGGGCGACGGTGCTAAGAGAAAAACTTCCTGAGATGGCAATAGAAGAACCCTTGAGAGGAACCAAACTCAACAGGGAACCCATCCTCATCTGGGTGATAACGGATAGCAGGGATTGATCTGTAGTCATACTGGTGATGTCTTTAAGTTAATAAGGAGTCCAGTTCATTATTAGAGGATCAAGTACAAAACTGTAGGAAATTCCCGTCCTGAACTATTGAGCAACTGAATTCACAAGTTCTCCCCTCTGCTCAAACCCACACAAACCCCTCTGCTCAGCTGGCCATGACTGGAACACCTGACTGGGTGAGAAGTTCAAAAATCCTGCACATCAAGAGGAGCTGGTTGATATGGTTTGGACACTGGATAAGGATGTCCCCTGGTCGACATCTGTCTCAGGTGTTCCAGTCATGGCAAGCTGAGCAGAGCGGTTACTCAGGACACAATGGAGGGATTATATCTCATGGCTGGCCTGGGAGCTGTTAGGACTCAGGACAAGTCTGAGGAAGTTGTTACACCTGAATAGGACTAAGCAGTATAGACAATTGATGGTTGGATTAATTTTGTTTAGACAAACTGATCCTGACAGCTATTGTTCAATTATTTTCTTTATACTGTATTTCAATACTAGCTGTTCACACGACTTCGTTCGCATGGAATACCCCAAAAAAAGCCAAATCACAAAACGAAATAAGTACTCAAAATTCGGATTTGCAAGTCAAGCCAAATAATAAATAGGTATAGTACAATGAAAATCCAAGGCGCAAAGCGAATCCCCCGAAAAATCTGCATTTCAAGCCGAGTCAAATAAGAGAAACTAAACTTTCTAAACAGCAATATTATCTAAATCACAAAGCAAAGTCTATAGATCCGATTTTTGCAAGCCAAGTCAATTAAGTAAAGCATTTGTTTAAACGTTGCATTTATTCCTCCCTATAGAGAATGTGGAGTAAATGCCCAAGATTGTGTTTACTAAGTAGATTTCAATTGCACAATCATATGTACAGCGCCATCTGTTGAATTTTGAGATGCACTAAAGATTTTTTTCAAGGTTTTTTTGATATTAGGGCATTTTCCATTTAAATTTTAAATTAGTCTATCTTCTCTTCCCATGGACCAATTGCGTTATAACAAAACCTATATGTTACCTCAAGCTCGTCCAAATACACCTGTGAAAACCCCATTAAAATTCCTTCAGTAGTTTTTACGTGATACTTACACTAACAGACAGACAAAAATTCCAAAAACCATCTTGATGTGTTCTATTACTCATCTTACCTCCCCACAAATTATCACAAATATCTTCAATGTACAGACACGCCCACTTTAGTTTTACTATATGTATAGATTTTTATGTAATGATGTTAGTTAGTAACAGGAGTATAAAGAACTAAGCACTTCATTTACAATCACATGACGTCTGCAAGGCAGAGTTACAAATTTTTGTTTTTTATTTTTCATTATTCATCAGTATAAATGTATTTTGTTGTACCTAATGATTTAAATGAAACAGGAAAACTAGAATTAATATATAGTAGTAGTATAGAGAATTTTCCAGATGCTCTCATTCAGAGCAAAATAGAGAAGTACATTGGTATTTGGTTCCCCTGTGTGGTCGACATCATGTTGTGATTTTCTCCATTCCCTCTCAGCTGTTCTTATCTTTGATTGTTGCTTAAGCACATCTATTGGCCAAGGAGCAGAAATAAAAGACTTTCTCGTTATTAAGAATAAAGTGGAGAGGAAATAAATAGGAAGGTGGTTCAACTGTAGGAGGAAAGGATGAGTCATTGTGTGGTGGTGCTGTTACGAAGGCTGAAGTTCTGATTAGATGTTATTGTGTAAAGTACATGTACAAAGCCGGTGAAATGAAGTAGCAGGTGGGGAATTAATGAGGGGTAGAAAAGCGAGATTGGAGAAAAGCGTACGATGTCTTGCTCACAAATACATAATGACAGTAGTAAAATCATTCCAGGGTTAAATGTATTATTTTACTTTACAATAATAAATAAAATGTGACAAAGTTAAGGCAGAGCACTATAGTTTAGGGCATGGCTCCATAAGTGGGGACAAGGTTAAACATTTTGTACCCAACTTACAAATGAGTTCCATTCCGGGAGCAGTTTGTACTTTAAGTCTGGTTTGTTCTTAAGTCTGACAAAGTGAGTCTTATACGCCTTTGACACGAATATACAATGTAAAGCATAACAATACACTTGACTAAATCTGTCCCCTTTCTCCACACTGCCAACATCACGCCTAAGGAAATGAATCTTACAGTTAACCGTAACAATGTTGTCTCTGCAACTTTAAATCGTGAGGGGAATCCCGGACGCCATTTTTTCTCAGAGCTGTTTTCCACTGTATTGGACTGTGAACTCTGTTTTGTTGAGGAGTTTCCGAAATTAGGATTATTCACCATCCGACCACACGCACACACACAATATACCGGACATTTTATATATTTACTTAAACACAGAAGCCACTGTATATAATTCTAAATATTGGTATCTGGTGCACTGCAGTGTGTATTTTTTGTACAACAGACATAAGAGCTCTTACACATAAGAGCTACTTCTGTGATTAAACCAGAAGTAGAACCGCGGTCCGTTTGTATCTGCGGAAAATTCGTAACTCGAATGTTCATAAGTCAGGGACCACCTGTATAAGTTAAGGTAATTTTTTTGTAAATAATCTTCACTTTGATTCAAACTGCTTGTGATATGCTCACAGCTGCTCACAGTGTACTGTTAAAACTAGTTACTAGTAAAATAATTGGTGAAGATGACGAGTTTGTTGTGTTTTTAAAGAAAGCCCTGGGATGTACACCATACTCTTTCTCTCGACTGTTAATCACAGCAGCACTGGCCAGTTGTGACCCACTGTGTGAACTCATGTGTACAGGATAGTGCTTCCTTCCAAGTGTGTGACCCAGTACGGGCGGCTGTTAACGGACTTCACATCTCTGGAGGACACACGTAGCCTTCACCCTTGTTAGTATCTGTCATATGATCGGGGATGTACACACGCAACATGTGATGGGAACATTTCATGGCTGGTATAATCATCTGGATGTGTAAACAACTGGCTTATGAATTATTCTACACGGACATATAATAAAAATTCACATGAATTAAATATTCAAGTAAAAAAGATTTAATTGGAAAATGCCTCATAAATGTTTGACATGGAATCAGTTGTGAATTGTTCTTTAAAGAACCTCTTATATGTGCATTTGTTATGAGACATACAACTGTTTTTTGTAGTTTTGATCTTTGTAAAGGTGGCACAAGGTTATATATAAATTCACCTGTAAATACTCCGATTCTTTTGAACTAATTGTAATAGTTTAATACCTGATAAACTAGAGGAACAAGATAAACTGTAACAGAAATTACTTATTAAACAACTTCTTTAAAAGAACAGATCTTCAACAACACTGAAACATACAGAATTCACACTGAACACACACACACACACACACACACACACACACACACAACATATGTGGCCAGTCCCCGCATAAGAGGTCGTATTATGGGTGAAACTCCATCCAGATCCATCTCAGAACGCAGCCTCTGTTTCATTCTGCATCTTCAGAGTCGTACTTGAAATCCTGCATGATTTCACTCAGAGACTCTTTGTTTTTAATAATCCTGAAGAACACAAGAGTGAGAAAAAAACATGAGGCTAAAGACAAACAGTGAGAGAAAGTATTTGAGTACTTTGGCTTTTGTTACACAGTGAAATTCTCATATTCTAGATCCAGGACATGTCAAGTGGAATATTTAAAGTCTTATTTTGTTTTAATTTTATTTTAATGATTGTGGTTTACAGCTCATGAAAATCACAATCCAGTATCTTAAAATATCAGAATATTTAATTTTCATAATTTTTCAATGTTTATACAGTATAAATACTGTGTATCTCTTGGTCCAGTTCAGTACATGTACGGGGAAAACTGCTGACTCCACAGGGAGAGTACCCCACAGAAGGTGATCGCTGAAAGGGCTGACTGTTCACAGAGTGCTGTATCAAAAAATATTTATGGAAAGTTGCCTGAAAGGGAAAAGGTGTGGTAGGAAAAGTTACACAGGCAACAGGGACGACCTTGGGAGAGCTTCACTTCGAGTGGAGTGAGGCTGAAGTTAGTGCATCAAGAGCTACCACGCCCTGACATCTTCAGGAAACAATCTACAACGATTGCATTCCTAGTATCAAGCAACTCCTGAACCAGAGACACCATCAGAAGCATCTTACCTGGACTAAGGAGAAAAAGATCTGGACCGCTGCTCTGTGGTCCAAAGTCCAGATGAAAGTAAATTTTGCATTTCATTTGAAAACCAAGGTGCCAAAGTCTGGAGGAAGAATGAAGAGGCACAGAATACACGCCCAGTGTGACGTTTCCACAGTCGTTAATGATTTAGGGGGCCATGTCACTGTGTTTTATCAGGTTCAAAGTTAGCGCAGTTGTCTACCAGGAGAACTTAGAGCACTTCATGCTTTAATCTACTGACAAGCGCTTCTTTTCAAGCTGGATTTAACACCTGCACACAGCACCAGAACTACCATTAATCGGTTTGCTGACCATGACAGTACTGTGTTTGATTGGCCAGCCAACTCCAAAAAGAATCTCATGAACCTGAACCCCAAAGAGAATCTCAAGGCTACAGATGAGCTGAAGGCTGCTATCAAAGCAACCTGGTCTTTAATAACAGCTCAGCAGTGCCACAGGCTGATCACATCATTTAACAAAAGTTCAACATTTCTGTATTATAAATATCTTTTAAGTGATCTTAGGAAATATTCTAATATTTTGAGATACCAGATTTTTGATCAAATTAAATCAAACAAAAATGGCTCGAAATATTTCACTTTTACAAGTAACAAATCCAGGAAAATTTTACTTTTTAAATAAATTTATGAAAAAAATTTTACCATACAATAAAATATAATTCCAGCGCACACATCAACTTAACGTTTACACCAGTCTTTTTGTGTAAAATTAATAGAAATTTCAACACAATAAAGTCCCCGTCACTACAACTGGTACAATCATATATATATAAAGCTGGTGGATTTCACACCACACTCTCAGACTATCGACCCGGAGGGGAAGAGAGCAGCCAGGAGACGAGTGACGAGTCGCAGGACGGCAGGAAGAACAGCTTTACAGAAAGCAATAAGCAATAAATGACAATGCGCTCTGTTCTGCTCCTATCACACAATCACCCGTTAGAACAATAAACTCAGTGTCCCAGAATATCAGGAACATCATCAGGAAATAAAAGCTGACATTCTGGTCTATCGTTTCATGTTAATCTTTTGATCTTAAACCCGAATGTCTTCAGTGTTTGGCAAAAACAAAAGACTGGGACTTGCTGGAACAATACTTTTAAAGAGGACTGCATTAGAGGAGAAATTACTCTCACTGGCGATACGACAGAAGAACATTCCATCATAAGAACGAGCACAAACACAGAGCCACGTTCACGAGATCTTCATAACCCTGAGACGATGAAGACATGAAGACTACAGCGGCTGAACAGCAAAGTACTAATGCTGCTTATTTGTTGTGTCTAGATATTTTCCCAAATCATGTAGTTTGTAAACATATATTTGCTTATACTGTATCTTTATAAATACATATTTTTCTTCATTTTCACAATTACAAAGTCAAAAAATAAAACACTGTGTGTAAATCTGACGTGTATAAATGCGATAAATATTAAATAAGAAAAACATTATTGTCTGAACGCTCACTTGCCCTCACTGGATTACAGGCAGGATTTTACTGATCGTATAATAAGAGTCTATGTTTATTAATAATAAGGAATGAAGTCTCACTCCTGTCTGATCTCCTGGACCTTCTCTTGGTAGCTCTGATCTTCTGGATGATCCTGCGCACTCTGCTTGGCGAGCTGTAACTGCGCCGTCTGTAAGGAAGATTTTATTTTTTATTTTTAAAAGTCAGAATTCCTCTCACTCTGTACTGAACTGATTTATTAGCTAACAAATACACATGCAGACGTTAAGAAAGAAAAAGGTCCTCCAGCCACACAGCTCTAATAAAGTTTATCACAATCCACAAACACTCAGATCAAGCATTAAAGCAGATATTACTAAAAATTAAATGATGTCCTCGAGTATTAAAAACATTATCTTGTTCATGTGTTTTTTTTGTTGTTGTTGTTGTTTCCAGTTAAATGATTTTTAGGACAGCCGTCTTACAGCCCACATGACACCATGCACACGTTTCTGTCTATGTGTTATTTTTCTCACGTTATCAACAAACGCTTTATAATTTTACTGAAACCAAGAGGAGTAAAGTGGCACAACATGCAGCGCTGTTCGAAATCTCTGTACCCATACGTCAGGAAATCTTTAAATCTATCACATTTTCACACCTGACTTGAGAAATACAGAGTGAGTAAAAAAAAAACTGCACTGCATCCATCTCACACACACACACACACACACACACAAGCAGCGATAAAAAGATGTACTGTAATAGATTGATGATGCACAGCTGATTAAGTTTTTTTTTCATTTTCTCAATATTATAGAAATTGTGTAAAAATTATCTGATCGAAGTGAGTGACAGTATTCGGCGAACAGCAACTTTCTTCACCGTGCCGTTATTTATTTAACAAAAATGAAACCAACATGTGGGCACACAGGTGTACTTAGTTTTGCCCTCATGGGTTTTTTTGGCTTCATTTTTGTTTTTCCACAAACATCTCAATGGTGAGTGGACGACTCCTGCTGCTTTCAGTTCCAGACAGACAGGAGAAGTGATGAGTGTACATGTGGAGTGTGATGAAGTCACAGTTACAGTGGGGATTACGATGTGTCGTTTATAATCCTGTGGCTCTCCTCTAGTCTCTGTTACATGTTCTAAAGACGTCATGTTTAAATATTAATTACAAAATAAAGGCTTGTTATAAAAAAATATTTAAAAAAAAAAACGTGAATGTTCCTTGTGCATCATTTACTCTAAGAAACAAACAGTTTACACTGAATACACACCAACTCCAGTTTCTGCTTCTCTTTGATCTGCAGCTTGTCGATGTGTTCGGAGAGATCCGCCCGGTCGAGGTCCTGGTGCAGACGCTCTTTGATCTCCAGAACCTCCTTAGAGATACCGCTGAACGCTTTGGTGATCTCGTGGACCAGCTGTCTGTAATGCTCGAAGTCATACTGCGGCCCCGTCCTCAAGTACGCCTCGTGACCCCTGAATGAACGCCCAACACACAGGTTAACACACACACACACACACACACACAGCATCCATACACCCCCAACACACATACTGTACCCTCTCTGAGGCCACCTTATTAGGAACACTACATGTACAATAATTTTTTATTTTTTTACTGTGTACTATCAGAGGCCACTTTATTAGCAACACTACATGCTGCTCTGGTGGAGAATTACTGTACACTCTCTGAGGCCACTTTATTAGGAACACTGCATGCTGCTTTAGTGAACGACCCTCCATCAGAGAGTGTACAGTGTTCGGGAATGTGTGAGTGTATTATGCATGATAACTGTATTGTAGTAAGTGTGTACAGGTGTTCCCAATAAAGTGTTCATTGCGGGAATACACACACAAGGTATGACATCACAAGGCGCGCACTTACTCCTCGAAAAGTTTGTACGCCTCCAGGCGCTCAGTCTGAAGTGCGTAGAAACGCTGGACCAGGCATTTAAAATCTGAGGAGAGCTTTTAAAAATATGGAGAAATGATAAGATTATGAAGACGTCTTCAGTTTAAATTCAATTCAATTTTATTTTATTTGTATAGCGCTTTTAGCACTGGTCATTGTCGCAAAGCAGATTTACAGAATCATAAAGAAATTATAGAAATGTGTACGACATGTGAAAAATGTGTATGAATAATAACAATCAGTTTGTCCCTGATGAGCGAGTCGAGGGTGAACTCACAGAGAACCCATCCTCTAACCAAAATAATACTAACCAAAACCTACCTCAGTGGTGTACAGATTAACGTCTATATCAGTAATGTAAGGTTTTGTCTGTACATTGGGTCAGAACTCGCTCTTTCATTGAGATCTTTACATTTCACACATTGGAGGACCAGAAACCAGTCTCAGAAAAACTGTCTGTCTGTCTGTCTGACGTTATGAGCGGTTTTGTGCCGGATTATAAACTGCTCGTCTTGACAGTGTACTGCGCATGCGTCAAACTGTGGACGCGTCTTAAATCAACAGCTGGACAGAATTTTATGAATCTTCTGCAGGACTTCGATCTCTGCCCGAAGTTTAATCTGCACCATCAGTGAAATTTAAATGCTGAGTAAAAGTGATGTTATGAACCATATTTTAACGCGCTGGAGTCGTTTTAAGACAAAACTTCATCTTTATCTGATCTACTTTTCCCATTTCTCATCTGTGATTCACTCTCTGATCACCGAACACGTGTGTGTTTGTCTGACCACCAAAGAAGGACAACTTAGTGTAAACAAATAATAATATGAATTAATATAAACTTTTTTGTATCCTCTGTGTTTTATATCTGTAATAATATAAAATGACAGTAAATTTAAAATCTTGCAGTGAACACTTTTGTACAGTACATTTTGTACATTTCCTAATATTTAGCCACCAATCCGGTGGAAATTAATAGAATATATTATTATATATTAAGTCACACAAATCAGAATTTGACTAAATTACAGTTTTAAAACATGAAGGGTTTCATCTGTGTTGCAGACAGACATGTACGTGGGCTCCAAAATAAAATAATAATATCACTGATTACATTAAAGATGACCAGATTATTTTTAGCCTTAACATTATAACTATTTCTACAAACTCTTTCACCGGTACTTCTACTAGTTCTAAATAAAAAAAATAAATAAAAAAAAACGCGTGATCATACCATGGCGCGTCTCCAAGATCATCAGCCGGCTTTTATTTTGTAATGTTTTAATTACTTCCGGGACTTTTCAGCAGGATGTTGTCAAAATAAAAGTAAAAGCTCGACACTACTTCGTTCACGACATGTGGGAATTCGGAACTGTCCGACTCGGAACTTAATTTTAATTTAATTGATTAAATAAATTACAAAAATATATTTAATTTTTTTTGTCTGTTTAATGCTAAATTTATTGAATTCGATAATTCACGGTTTTTAGCACCGAATATTACATAAAAGTGCAGTTTGATAGTCAATAGGCGAACTGACATTTTAATTATAAAAGTATCACAAAATCTACAGACTGTAAATTTAAATTTATCGAAATAAATAATTAATTAAATAAATAACAGTGTGTCACCCTGTTGACGCTTGTTCTTGTAACTCTAATTATATTAATCGTGCCTTAGTGGTTAGCACTGTCGCCTCACACCGCCGGGGTCCGGGTTCGATTCCCACCTTAGGGTCTGTGTGCAGGAAGTTTGCATGTTCTCCTCGTGCTTGGTGGGTTTCCTCCGGGTACTCCGGTTTTCTCCCAGAGCTCAAAGACATGCAGAGTAGGCGAATTGGTGCTCCTAAATTGCCCGTTGTGTGTGAATGAGTGTGACACATTCGTAAAAATGGGAATAAACATGATGGTCCACTGGCCTCTACGGTCCTTGGTTGGAGGGATGGAAGTATATTAACAAAATGCGTTAAACATAAAAAAATACTTATGTACAGCATAAGCTTTGGTGCCAGGAGGTGTACAAGAGAAATAAAATATAAACAAAATAAGTTAAATACCTTACATTATACATAGACAAGTACATTTTATATATAGATTCAACAAGAATATTGCAAAAGTGATAAACATTATAGGTTTTCATTGCTTTTTGTCTGTGATTCAGAAGATGGTAGAGATATACATTTCAATTTCTTTAATTAAAGCAAGAAAGAAGAGTGTACAGTG
>JAOTRS010000004.1:23150007-23162882 GCA_028565755.1 Dinotopterus cunningtoni
ACCCTCAACTGCTCAGATGTGTAATGAGATAAAAATGTAAGTCGCTCTGGATAAGAGCGTCTGCCAAATGCCTAAAAATGTAAATGTAAAGAAGATGATAACCTCTTTATAACATCTAGCCAAGTCAAAAGCACTCTTGAGGAGGTAGGAGTGTTATTGTCAAAGTCTACAGTTAAGAGACGGCTTTATGAAATAAATACAGACTTTTCCCAACATGGTGCAAACCACTGGTGACACTTCGCCAGGAAAACTTTACCGAGAGAAAGAAAGGAACAGTTCATGATTCAAAGCATACCACATCATCTGTCAAACATGGTGGAGGTTGTGTTATGGTGTGACCGTGTATGGCTACCAATGAAACCAGGTCACTGGTGTTTATTGATGACCTGACTGCTGATAAAAGTATCACAATGAATTCTGAACTGTATAGGACTATACTGTCTGCTCAGATTCAGCCAAATGCTGCAAAACACATAAGACACCACTTTATATTGCAGATGGATAATGACCCAAAACACAGAGTGAAAGCTATCCAAGGCAAAAAAAAAAAGGGATATTTTATTGGCCAGGTCAGTCTCCTGATCTCACTCCTATAAAGCATACTTTTCCCTTAGTGACAAACAAGCAGCAGTTGAAGGCAGCTACAGTAAAAGCCTGGCAAAGCATCTTGAAGGAGGAAACAGCATTTGTTTATGTCCATGGGTTCCAGACTTCAGGCAATCGATGACTACTAAGGATTTTCATGCAAGTATTAAAGGCATCCTCAGGTTTGTATTTATGTTAGTTCGTGCCATTATTTATGAGCCCCCAAAATGTGTGTGTTTGTGTGTGTATATGTATATATGTGTGTGTGTGTGGGATACAGGGAGAGAAAATGGATCTTTAACCTCTCTAATGAGACTTGCTTTTGCTTTATACGCGCGCTGTACACACACATACAGACACAAAATAAAGGATGTTTTACGCACACACACGTGGTCACGGCGTTATAGTAAACAGTACACATGTGCATGGATGTTGATTATACCAGTAAGAGACGCGCCCCAAGACCCAGTAGGGGAGAATTAGCATAAAGACTGGACTGAGATGGAAAAAGGTCATGTGACCAGACTGACCCAATTCCAGAGTGATGGGCATGTCAGGGTAAAAAGGGAAGCGCATGAAGCGATGCACCCATCATGCATAGTGTCCACTGTACAAGCCTCTGGAGGCAGATCTCATTTACCCCTAATCTCAAACCTGATTGGTGTAAAAAAACTTATATTGCGAGTTAAAACATTATGTCTCCTAACAGGCTTTGTGGTCCTACAGCAAAATGTAAAAAATAAATGACCAATTTTTTTTTTTAACCAAAAACATAACTAAGGCACAAGCTTGTTTGAGTCAAAGAGCCAAAATGCACCTTTGTGCTCATCTGTCTGGTGTAGCGCTACTGAGCTAGTGACACAACTGTACAGAAAAAATGTTTTATCTTCAGTGAGCTTTACATAACCGAGATTTAGGATAAACAGCGTGGAAAAAGAATGAATGAATGAGCTTAACTTTAGCAGATAATCTGTTTCCACATTTTTAAATATTTATATGAAATATTTTTAATATTTTTAATATATGTATGTGTGTGTGTATATACACACACACAAAGTCCATCATCTCAGGGATTTCCAAACACACATGTGTAAACTTTCTCTATAACAGGTTTACAGAGACATATTGAATCAGAGAGAGTTACTGACCATTTGACTGTTACAGATTGCAAAGTCGGCCACTTTGCCCCAGCCTACAGGCACCACATCGAAACAGCAGTCTGGCTCCCAGCCATACACACGCAAAGTGTCATCTGAGCCACTGTATAAACAGCTACCATCAGGGCTGAACAACACACACCTTATACAGAGATATAGAGACAGAGAGAGGTTATTTTGTTGTTTTTTCTTTAAATGCATTAGAAAATCATGACATGATATAGATCATCACCTTCCAGATGTTTCACCCTCTGATGAGCCAATCAGCTTGAATTTCTCCAGATCCCATAACTTTATGGTTCTGGAAAAAAAATTAAATAAAAAACCTTCAGTTAAAAATCTAAAATGTCCAGAAGCCCTGCAAATTGACAAAAAGCTGACATGACGCTTCCATTAATATAGTTTGTGTTTATGTTTGTGTAAAATGACATTGTGTTCATCAGGAAACTGCATATTTGTGCAGGGAACAAAGTATTTAAGAAAATTCAAAATGTTGTAACTGCATACATCTGATCCAGTGTATCGACAGGTTCAACAGAAACACCTTTTTCTCTAGACAAGTGTCAATCAGAAGTCCTTCTCATCCTGAATATTAGCACTAATATAATTAAATATCAGTGAGGAAACATGGCTTCTCTGGCCTCCACAGCGCAGTCCTGTAAAGAGTGGAGACGGAGTAGAGCTGGTGGAACTGCAACCTGAGGTAAAGAAGGATTCACTTCAGGCTGGGACACAAATTAATAAACCTCTTAATATTCAGGTCAATTAAAACTTAATGAAAAAAGGGCCATAAACCTGCTCACCAATAAGAAAAAAAATACTACTGAAAGTACTTTAGCAAAATGACTACACTAAACCTTCGCAAAAATACTACAGGATTCTATTCTCATGTTTTAGATCTTTGCTCTCATTTCGGGTCTGAAACATGGACACTGCTGAAAAAAATGTAAATAATCTTGAAGTGTTCCTTCAAGTGTTCCTTATGCAGCGCCTGTGGTGAGCACTATTCAATTTCAATTCAACTCAATTAAATTTTATTTGTAGTGTATAGCGCTTTCAACAATTGTCAATGTCGCAAAGCAGCTTTACACAATCAAAAGAAATTTATGGAAATGTGAATGAAATGTGAATGTGTATGAATCATAATGATCAGATTGTTCCTGATGAATGAGTCAAGGGCGACGGTGCTGAGGGGAAAACTCCCCGAAATGGCAATACGAGAAAACCTTGAGAGGAACCAGACTCAACAGGGAACCCATCCTCATCTGGGTAATAACGGATAGCAGGGATTGATCTGCAGTCATACTGTGTGTTAGGAGGCTGGAAGTCTAGGCGTCTCCCTACACCATCGTCCTGAGGAGCGGAAATCAACCAAACGTTGAAGCAGAAATCCAAATGCGCAGAGTACAGGGGTTCAGCCACGTGTAGCCAAATGAAAGAATGACTATAGCATTTTAGCATCGCTCCAAAACATCTGATTTATTTAATCAGCTATAACAGTCGTTTCTGACTTGACAATGAAGCAGGAAAAACACTGCAACGTTCAGGGCAGGGGTCGTCCAGGACCAGGGATGAGAAGCACTGATCTACACCAATGACTGAACCTTCAAATGATTCTTCCAACAAGCGTCATCATTCTCATTCCAAATAGAGATGAATTTGGATGTGGGACGTGGTGGACCAGCTTGTGTCCCGTTGCAGCTGAAACAAAGAGTGTGAGCACTGTCCGCTCCTCACACGTGTCTCTGCAGTAGCTCAGATGGAGCGTTTCAGATCTCTGACTTTATGTGGAACCCTCACAACGCCACCATCAGCAGGTGAGGACATTCAACCTACCACAACGCCTGAGAGGTCGACACTTCTTCACTGCCCTCCTCCATCACTGTCTGGTTTCGCTCTACTGAACAACCATTCAATCTGCAGACGGGATCGCTGTGACCTGCCCTCGCTCACCAAACGGGAAATATGTCTCTGACTCACCCTTCTGAAAACACTTCCATTAAGGGTGTGATAATGGACTATAAAAGCTTTATAAAAACGTTGCCTGAGGTTGTTTTCTCGGAGCTCTAGTCACTTACAATCTTCACCAACACACAGTTTGCTGAATTATTGTGTATTTTGACTTCACAGTAAAAAAAAATACACGACATACTGTAAACGATGCACTACTCAGAATTCTGTATTTAAACCTACAACATACACATCCTGATCTCCACACACCATACATCGATATAAATCACACCATTCATGGTACAAATGTACATTTTTTTGTGACTGTACATGGTTAAGTTTAATTTTTGTAAAGTTGAATTAAGTGAATTAAGGGCTTTTTGTCAGCAGTTCTGTGCCTGAGGAGGAAACGATGCCAGCTGCATCTCATTCTTTAATTCAGTAGTTAATATTTAATGATAAAGGTGTTGAGCAGCGTTCTTTTATGTTTCCAGCTACAGTCACTACCTGTCAGCACTCCCTGAGGCCAGAAGGTACTCGTTCGGGTGGAACTGAACAACAGAAACAGCTGATGTGTGTGCCGTGAACTCTGTGATCATCTTCCCAGCTGTTAAATCCCAAAGCTACAGGAGAAAATATAAAAGCATACATAATATAGAATTATAATAATAACAATAATAGTACATGTAAATGATAGGTCTCATTTACATGCAGGCCTGCATGTTAAATAAAAGCATTAGAGTTAAATCAGGCGGCAGGTCTTGCCTTGATGGTGCTGTCGTCACTGGCCGAAGCGAGCCACTTTCCATCAGGACTAAAAGCCAGACAACGCACTGCCTGAGTGTGACCCTGTGTGAAAAGCACAGATACTCTGTTTAATACTGACAGAGAAAGAGAAAAAACAACCTGAATTCAGAAGTAGGTGTATTACTTTAATCACAACCACACTACTACTGCCTTATCTGTCGACTTATTGTTCTACTCAACATAAATATATAAATTCATTCTCAAAGACTTCGCCCCTCGCTCTGTGATTGTTCAGGCCTGTCGTACATACACGCGTCTACAAACGCAGAGTTGGTTGTAAGAGGCATGTGGATGAGGTCATGAGCACATCTTCCACAATCTGTCATGTCGTGTGCATCAGACAATTACTGAGTGTTTGATTAGTGACGTCTATCCATTAATACTGGAGCTAGAACCTTAATCATGTGCTGCTCTTCCCTCGCCATGCCAGGCCATCTGCTTATAACTGTCTGCTTTAACTCCACCTTCTCCAACTAACTCGGCTAGACTTACCCGTCACAGTTATACAATCAATCAGTGTTCAGAGACTCTATGTTAATAAGCCTGAGAACGTAATCTCTCTTGTTTAAGTTCCTTCTGGAAGGTGACATGATATGAAACAATACAGGGAAATAAAGGGAGAAAAAAAACACTAAGACAGACGTTTTAGTAGTTAAGTATTAGTTGTTGACTTCAGGGCAATTAGAGGCAAATTTCAGGAAATACATTCTCAAACTATCCTTATCTACAGTCATGGGCATCGTTTAATCCTTGAGGGGGGGGGGTAAGGAATTACACAATAATTATATTTATTACACTTATTTATTTATTTTTGTCGCTTTTGTTTTCTTTGCTTATGATCCTCTGACCCTTACCCGATGTCAAATAAAACAAACCAGCACAAAGTTCAACGCGACCTGTTCATGACCTGAATGCTCATGGGTTCTCTCACAGCCCCAGTGTGTGTAAATGTACATTTGTGTAGATTAGACTGGGTTTAATGGAACAGAAGGAAACACTCCAACACTGTAATCACTGGTGCAGAAATTATCATTTCCCCGCTCTAGGTGATAATATAATGATGTACTCACCTTATACCTGAACACACACCCTTTCCTTCTCACGTCCCATAACTACAAGAAAAATATTATGTTTTAAGGTACAACACACAAACATTTCTATTATTTCGGAGTTTCTACAAAATGTTACAGGTCAGAGGACCACGTGTGTATCAATGTGTCACCTTAATGTTAGTATCCATGGACCCAGATGCTAAGTATTCTCCAAACGGGTGAAAGTCGACACTGTAGATGTTAGCCTTGTGACCCATCAGTGTCCGAAATACTGAAAACAAAACATAGCACATTTACAAACACACATTTCTCCAACACACACACACACGATCTTGACCTGATCTACAGTACATGTTCACAGCAGACTACAGGACGATGAAAATGTGATCTCTGTAACTTTCAGCTCAGCACGGATGTGAGTACAGATGAGCTGGTTTTATCTATACATTTTATAAAACTGTAAAGTGGGCATGTCTGTACATTGAAGATATTTGCGAGATAATAATTCATGAGGACGTACTGTAAGGTGAGTAACAGAACACATCAAGATGTTTGTTTTTTTTTAAATTGGAATGTCTGTTTGTCTCTCTGTTTGTGCATGCATCACGTGAAGACTACTGAAGGACTTTTACTGTGATTATCACAGGTGTATTTGGCCGAGCCTGAGGTAACATACAGGCTTTGTTTAATCACAATCGGCCCACGGGGAAGAAAGAAGATATACTACTTTAAAATTTAAATAGAAAACACTATTATATCATAAAAATTTCAACCATAAAAATAAAATAATTAGATGGCGCTGTATATTTTTTAATACGCGCTTATGAGTGTGCAATTGAAATCTACTTATTGAACATGATCTCACACCTTCATTCCGCGCACTACACACGTCATTTTTTTTTTTACCTCATTCCAAAATTCAACAGACATGCCGTACATTTCTTTTAATATGCACTTATGAGTGTGCGATTAAATTCAACGCTAACAAAGTGATGTGCACGTCTAGTTATTTCATAAACTGATCTCCTGGGATTTTACACACAACACCCTCTAGTGTTTAGACAGAACAGTGCAAAAAAATGTAAAAAAAAAAAAAAAAACATTAAGTGAGTGACCCTTGGCTGATAAGAGAGGTCGGGGAAAATGTCGCTATTTCTTTGTGTGTCCAGGAAGAATTATAAGACTCATATAATCACTCTTTACACCCACGGTGAGCGAAAAAGCATCTCAACATGAACAAATCATTAACCTTTGAAGTAATTTAGATAAAAGAACTGCATGAATGTGCAATGATACAGGTGTTTCTAATAAAGTGGACAGTGAGGGTATAAATGGAGATCTCAGCTTCCCCCTCCCCCACCCTCCATGTCCTATTTCAGTGATCCGGCGCCCCCTGAAGGCTGAGCTCAGTCACTGTGATGACACTTTTGCCCTAACTCTGATGTGTGATGTGAGACTGTACAGGTGAGACGAGGTACAGGCGTTCCTCTCAGAGTTCCCCTCTACACGAACAGCTAGGTGCAAAACTCACTTTTAGCAGCTTCCAGGTCCCAGATCCGCAGAGAGCCTGACTGAGACCCTGCTACCACCTGCTCCTCTGAGGTACTGAACTGGACACACTCCACAGGGCTCGTGTGGCCCGTCAAACTCTACACACAAACACACAACAACATCAGATCAGGAAGTGTATCGGCAAAAAAAAATAAATAAATAAATAAATAAAAACCGTTAACAGACCCATCGTTTAGCATTTGTTCTCTCAAACACATAGGAAGCTAATGGGGAACTACCATGATGCAGTTAGGCTTGTTGACGGCCCAGATGTTGACTCGGCTGTCCTCTCCTCCTGTAGCCAGCAGGCGACTCGATGCTTTACCCAACACCAGGGAAGACACGTTACTGGGGTGGGCCACCACATCTTCTACAAAAGCAGGGCAGAAATATATATCACGAGTAGAAATAAAACTTGTAATCTTATCAAGAATGAGTGAGACGTCCATGTCAGAACTATCAGGAACTGTAATGAAAAAGTTTCCCAGATCAGAACTGCATTTACAACATCATGAATTCTTCCTGAAATAGTATTATTGAACAAAAATTGGCTGTTTAATTTAAAAAAAGCTTACAAAAGTGAGCACTTAAAAGGCACCTACGCAGTTTCCATGAGATTTTCTTGGTACTCGACGTTGCCATTGTCAACACAGCAGCAGCCTCCCTGTAAGATACAGATATACTGTATATTTAACCACAATCCAATGCATTCTCAGTGTGACATGGTTGGGTCGACAGGCGGGTTTTAGTATTTCAGAAAACAGTGATTCTCTTGCCGTTTCTATACATCCTCAGTAATCAGTCTTTTATACCAGTGAGTAGAAAAACATCAGAATGCACTCTGTTTGAGGTGGACAGGCTATAACAGCAGGAGACCAGAGTGGATTTCACTCCCGTCAGCCAGAAACACCAGCCTGAGGCTACAGCGGGCACACGGTCACTGAAACAGTGTAGCTGAAGACTGGAAAAAAACATCTGGCCTCAGATTCATGTTTGTGGATAAAGAGAGTGAAATCCTGAAATGGTCTTCTGCTGCTGTAGTTTCAACATGTCCTGCATTCTAAGACACATTTCCAAAAGGCTCACCCCGGCTGTAAAGTGTGCTTCATGATCTAGCTGCTGTGATCAAAATATAACAGTCATATTTGGGATTTCAAATACAGTGTGGACGAGCTCGTTCTTCTCTTGTTTTTTTACTTATTAGCTTCTGTAACAAAAACTGGTGTCTGTGTTGTTGTTCTGTTTATCACCATTACCATAATTCCAACAAAGAGAGTCATAAAGGCTTATTGTTAAGCATTAGCACAGGCTCTGATAATCTCAAAAGAATTTCAGTGGGTGGATTCTAATCTAGTCACAGATTTAGAAAACTCTCTCATCCTGTTGAAGAATCAGTGTATACAGACGTTCCATGTCCTTGGAAAAAAGTAAAGGACTGTTCTTAACAGCCTTCAAGGATTCAAAGAAAATGTGAAAGAAACAACTATCATAAACATCAATAAAGACTGAACAATAGACTGGAGATCATTTTGTGGGACAATCTGAAACAACTGGACAGGCAGCAGTGCAGATCATTATGGTTAGGTTCTGGATTAGAGACATGCCTAATGTCTTTAATCAGTACTAGAGTAATACTGATTAGAGACTGTAGCTGTGGAGGGACCCGACACACGAGCTGTTGGGTCACTTCTTCCTTAAAGAGAAGATCAGTTCTCCAGGAAACGGCTCTCTCACACCTTTACCTGCTGGATTAATTACATCTACAGAAAGATTAAATCAGTTGACAGACAGATGGATTAAAGTGCCAGGACTGGCTAACATTTTCTAGCTCATTAGAAATTATCTTAGCGTGTCACAATAACGCAACAATTTCACTTACTAACACTGAAGAAAAAGATCAAGTTACTTTGGTCTCATTTTATATCGCTTATGGATTTTTCTAGTTGATAGACAGCTAGTTATCAGACAGGGAGTTATCACACAGCTAGTTAATAGACAGCTAGTTATCACATGTAGTTACAAAACAGCTAGTTATTACACAGCTAGTTATTAGTCAGGTGGTTATCACAGCTAGTTATGAGACAGTTCATTAATTGACAACTAGTTATTAGACAGCTAGTTAAGAAACAACTAGTTATCAGTCAAGTTGTTATCACACAGATAGTTATTAGACAGCACGTTATCAGACAGGTAGTTATTGAGACTAGAAGGCGAACTCTACAGTGTGTAATGTTCCACAATATATGTTCTTACACACACACACACACACACACACACACACTGGTGACGGTGTGTATACGGTGCTGTGAGTTTTACCCTCAGCTCTACACCTGCTCCGGTACTGAGACAGTCACATCTCACACGGCTTCTTCTTCTCCTTCCTTCTCTCTTTCTCTTACACACACACACACACACACACACACACTTACTGCCCGGTTGTGTTTGTAGAAACCTAACGCTTACCGAAGAACAACGCTTCTGATTGGCTCCTCATGCACATTCACGCGCACACGCTCACGCGCGCAGCCGAATCAGCTGCGCGAGTCCTGAGAGCTTGAGCGGAAGTTACAGATCACTGCTTCCTGTCGCAGTCAGGAGACCTGAGTCACAAAGCCGCCGAACACTTTCCTCCGTCACACTCCTCTAAAACACACACACTCCTCACACACACACACGGTGTTTGTTGCTATGAAACACTGTAGTTATGCCTGATTCGTGCTGAGAGAAACACGTGACTAATGACGTAATAGGTTTCTACGTCGCACACAACCACGTGACCTGATTTATTTATTTATTTATTTTAAGAGCAACAACTTTCATAAAGTTCATTCATTCTCTATAGAGCTCTACACAGTACAGGGTCAGGGGGCGGGGCCTGGGGGCCAACACATAGTCAGCACTGACTGCAGGTTTTATATCCCAAGTATGAAAAACAGCCCAGATATTTATGATCGAAAGTATAATCTCTGATTACATTTGAGCCTGTGTAAAGGGAGAGACAGTACTCCTAAATTATTAATACAATATTTCTGTTAAAGCCCTGAATTAAAGCTGTAACTCTACACCCTTCACTCTTTTATCAAATCCATTGTGGTGGATATGGAAGCAAATTGGCATCATAATAATTTAAATGGGTGGCACAGTGGTGTAGTGCACTGTAACATCGCACCTCCAGGGTCCGGGTTTGATTCCCGCATCAGGGTCTGAGTGCATGGAGTTTGCCTTTTCTCCCAGTGCTGGATGGGTTTCCTCACACAGTCCAAAGACATGCAGATTAGGCTCGCTGGAGTTCCCAAATTGCCTGTATTGTGTAAATGAGTGTGTGAATGCAGGTGAATGTTGACCGGAAGTTGTAAAATGGGAATAAATTCAACAGTAACTAGTTGGACTACTGAGGTTCCTAGATGGAATGATTGAATGATATCAGCATTTGAAAAGGACATTTTGAAATGTAAACACTAATGTATTCATTTAGCTGAAATATTTGACACAGCTACATCTTTCTATTTATGGCCACTAAATTCTCAATAGTCCATTTCAAGCTGTAAAAATATTTTTTTATATAGTCTTGATTTCAAATTAGATTAGTTTAATATTCATATATTGAAATCAAGACTTTGCAAATAAATTGAAAGATATTGCTTTTCAAAGTCAAATATTTCAGTTTAATAAATTCAATAGTATTTACATGTCAAAACTAATGATTTAACAGTGATTAAATAAAAAAAATGTTTTTCGAAGTCTGATATTCAAATTAAGATACCAATTTGCTTCCATAATTTGGAGTACCTTGGCAAAAAATATGAAAACTTTGTCAGTGTCCAATTACTTATGGACCTGATTCTATGTGGTTAAATAATGAAAAATACAGGCCTTAGAAAATGACAGTAACATGCATTCATGTCAAACGTGCATTTTATTTCAATCCTTTTCACATTACACTCTAGATGAAGTTTTTCATGTATTTGTTGTAATGATTTCATTTTTTCAGAAAAACAGTTCCTTTATCACAAAATGCCTACAAGCTTTATTTCTCCAGAGCTCATGTCTAGACTTCTGCAGCATCATTTTCACTCAGGTTTCTGAGGCAGAAACAAACGCCCCACATTATGACCCCACAGGGAAGGTGCTGATCATTGGCTGCGGCTGAGTCACCCTTCATATATACATGGACCACAGTGTACAGGCGAAGGTATACATCACACAGCATTGTCACCAAATCATGCTTAATTATTATTTCTTTTTTGCAAATCAAGGAAGGATAGTGTTATTGTTTGAAGCATGCATCTGTGCACAAATTAAGTCTTTTTTTATCTAAAGTATACTGACATTACAATATTCTTTACAAAGGAACAGCAAAATGACCCTTCACACAGAAACAGCTCGCGACACTATGGGTAGAGTAGTCGTATAATTACCATAACTGAAGAGGAAGTGCAGAAATAAATGTCAGTAAACTTAGATACGAGTATTTGTAGAAAAAAAAGGAAGGACATACAGTATTTTTTTTATTTTCTCATCGCTAGCACATTTGATTTTGTTTGTTTCAATAAGAAAAAATAAAAAGGGTGCTTACGGTCCTGCGTCTCCAGCCAGGGGTCACCAGTGTGCACTTTTCACTTGAGTCACTGATGTGGCAACACAATATTATAGGGTTCTTTATAAAACTTTATTTCTCCAGCAGTACGTGTAAATATAAACTAAAGGTGCTAACTTGAGACTTCCTCAGACACACAGCATTTTCATGAATCCAGTCGCCTCACAAATAAAATCAATATTCCTGACATCACCATTGCTTGAATAAGATTACAATTTTGTGCTAAAGTTAATGCCCTCATATGAGGTGATTATCATTCATCATTAATCATCATCATCATCAGACTCCTCCCCCTGGAAAACCACATACAAACGCTGAGCCTGAGAAACGGAGGGTCACAGCCTACATACGTCCCTGCAGTCAACAGCTCACGTCTTGGCTAAACACACACATATTTCTCTGTTAACTTTGGTGACTTCTCAGCATCAGACTGAAGAGTGGTAGAAATAAGAAACAAAGAAAATGAGAAAAAGACAAAGCACAAAATAATGAAGAGCGGTAAGAAACTTCTCTCGCATAACAAATGAATGTTACTTTATTTCCACAGTGAGGATAAAAATAAAATGCAGCAAAGTAATTAGAATCGCTTCATCTGTCGTCTTTCCTGTCGTTTCTGTTTCTTTTCATTAACCTCCTCTGCAGGCGCCGAAGACTCAGCAGAAAACCAAGGACCTAGAAAATTCACCCAGAGTAGCTGTGCAGCTCGAGCAGGTGCCTGAGTAAAGAAATAACAAGAAGAGGCAGTGAGGAGAGGGACATTATTCCAAGCTTCAAGTGAAACCATGAACCACCAAATCTGGGTCTTACCAAAAGCCAGAGGTACCAGAAATAAGATGAGATGGTGCTGAGGACCTGAACTATAGCCGTCAACAGGATGACATCCTTAAGGTGCCTGAAAGGAAAATACAAACACTTTATTAATAGGGTGTGTGTATATAAGCAGTAAAATGTCCACAAAAGAGTCATGAACACTAAATGGAAAAGACAATAGTAGGTTATTGATTCGCTAATACATATCTGCACACTTTTCAAAATATTCTTTTAATTTATACAGTGGGGGAAATAAGTATTTGATCCCCTACAAATTTTCTAAGTTTGCCCACTTACAAAGAAATGAAGGGTCTATAATTTTTATCATGGGTTTATGGTAAAGGATTGAGACAGAATATCAACCAA
>JAOTRS010000004.1:23182800-23194369 GCA_028565755.1 Dinotopterus cunningtoni
GAGACTGGGCTGCATCAAGATCCTCTACTTGCACAAGTTCCTTGTATCCCTTCTGGTGAGATGAGAAAAATTGTACACACACACACACACACACACACACACACACAAACACACACACACAGAAGCATTTGAACATTTCTTTTGAATCACATTGATTACATGACATGATGATGTACAGTAGAGCCGTCACTGGTTCTTGGCGTCAGTGTGTTTGTGTCAGTCTGTTTGCTATTAAATATAAAAAAATAATTAAAATATGAACTCAAGCGCAAGTCTTACTGCATGTTAAACGTCAGTGATGGAATGTTTGCTTTATATATCAGTTTAACACGTCTCAAATTCTGAAGCGTGACAAACAAAAAGACCACAGACCGCACGAGTACGGTTCTTATCTGTACTGAACATAAAGGCAGGCTGGAATTCCTAGAAATGTGTGTGTGTGTGTGTTCTGGGCAGTGTGTGTTCTGACTGAGTTCTGAGGTACTGCATTAGAACAGATCTGAAGCATATGAATAAAGAAAGATATTACACAAGGGGTGTTCAAGTCAAAGTGGGACTTTTGATTTCTGCAGAATAACAGAACTCGGTTCTGAGAATAAAAGCTCACTTTATTTCTCTATATAATCTCCTGCTACACTAATGCATTTAGAGTTATCTGTCGAGTTTCAAGGATCAGATGTTCCACTCACTGAATGTTCACATGTACGACTGCAGTGGGCTCCGAGTCTCCTCAGCCGGGATCGTCAGTCACAGACGTCTGACCTTCTTTTAAAACGTCTGCACCATTCAAATATTTCACTGCGGCTAATAAAACATTCATTCACCAGAAATGTCATCAAAAATCCCAGTTTGACTTGAACGTGTGTGTGTGTGCGTCTTCTTCAGTGGTTTTTCTTAATCTTTATCATTTTCAAAAATCTTCATTAATACTAAGACATCTAAACTATAAAAGAACAAATATGGAATTATGTAGTAAAATAAAAATGAAACAAGCCAGAATATGTTTTATACTGTAGATTGTCCAAAGTATCCACGTTCAGCTTCCTCTGCTGCAGAGGATAAGTTTATTAGAATGACCAGCCTCAGACACCGCCGGTTTACAGCATCTGAGGTTAGAGTATTTCAACATCCACCCCTCAGATGAGACTGTGAGTCCACTACCATAATTTCAGGAGAACAAACAGAAGACCTGCTTGGGCCAAGAAACACAAGGAATAGAAAACTCTCCTTTGGTCTGTTAGACATAGGAAAGGGTGAACAGACGACTCCTGACTGTGTGTTTCCCTCTGTAAGCATGGAGGAGGAGGAGGAGGAGAGGGGGGGTGATGGTGTGGGGTGCTTTGCTAGTGACCCTGTTGGTAACCAGCATGGCTACTACAGCATTTTGCAGTGACACGCCATCCCACCTGTTTTACACTTTAGTGGGAGCATCATTTATTATCCAACAGGACAACGACCCCAAACACACCTGTAGGTTAATGTGGGAGACATTTGTCTTCATCAGATGACCTGGCCTACTGGCAAAAGGTGGCTAGTTTAAGGAAATAAAAAATATAAATCATATTCTGGGTTACTTAACACATTTTTGTTGACTACATAATCCCATATTTGATATGTAATCAAAATTGTCATAATTTTAATGTCTTCAGTATTAATATACAAAGTTGAAAACAGTAAAAAATAAATCCAAACAATTAAATGAAAGGGTTTGTCCAAACCTTTAACTGGTACTGTGTGTGTGTGTGTGTGTGTGTGTGTGTGTGTGTGTGTGTGTGTGTGTGTGTGTGCGCGCGTGTGTGTGCGCGTGTCTGTGCGCGTGTGTGCATGTGCGTTTGTGTGTGCATGTGTGTGTGTGTGTGTGTGTGTGTGTGTGTGCGTGCGTGTGTAAGGAAGGACAGAGAGAGAGGATAGTCAAACAATTTAAGGTTAGAGAAAGCATTTATTCCTTTGGGTGTTTTTCCTCCTTCTTGTTGTCTCTGAATGTGCTTTTTGTTTTCAGGACTCTTTTAGCTATCAGTGTCCCTCTGCTGATGAGGTACAGACTTGGGCATGGAGCATTTAAAAGCCATTTCAGCTTTGCAGCTTCACTATTAATGCACCTCACACATTCCCGCACAATAACATTGTACACTGGAGTGTTATGTGTAGAATATTTCTGCCAGATTTACACTACATGCTGTTAATTAACTAATAAATAATGAATGTGGTATGTTGAGCTTGATCACTTAGTTGTGGTTAGGGACTGTATTAATATTCAAAAGCCACTAATCTATTTTAGGGTCCTCTGGATTTGCATGCTTTTGTATATTTCTCTTTTTTTATTCAGTGGATGCACAATCTAAAAGCTCCAAGTGTAATGTCATAGCACAATGAATGCTTTATGCCCCCTAGCATTCTCTACATGCTTGGCAGATATAGCAGACATACACAGCTAAAACTGTCTGTTTCGGTACCATGCTCTCATACCTTGTCCTTCACTAAATAAAATTAGTCTCATCTTAGACCGCTGGTCTAATCATCCTCTTGGATTTTGCAACTGGGTTGTGAAGGCGGTTCTCAGAGCTCTGTTACAGCATGACATTCCCCTAATAATGTGATCATCTCATTACGATCCTCTCCCTTTTCACAGACCACCTCTAAAAGCCACATCTTCTGCTCTCAACATCTATAAAATCACTCAATACCTGTCTGTTGTGTTCCGCAGACATTTGTAGATAACTTCCAGGAAGCCAAGAAGGCGATAAGCATTGCCACGGCGCAGGCAGCGGAGAAAGCAGCGGCCAGTGTGAAGGACTTCGCTCTGAAGAGTTTCAGACTGTCGATGGACATCAGACTGAAGGCCCCACTTATCATCATCCCTCAGTCGTCCACGTCTCACAACGCGTTTATGGTGGATCTGGGTCTCATCACTATGAGCAACACCTTCTCTCTGACCCCGGCTGAAGGGTTTCCTCTCCCAGCTGTAGTGGAGACCATGGACGTTAAGCTCACACACCTCAAACTATTAAGGTACTATTGAGGAAATGTACTGATTGTGTTGTATGTTTTAGAAAGTGAATTAGCTTAAAGGATCGGTTGTGTTTTTCAGTGGCAGTTAATTACAGCAGTACCTCTGCATACGAACATCCCGCCTTAAGAATGTTCACCTTAATGACTGGAATTTTGCAAGAAATTAGCCTCGGCATACGAAGGACTTTAGTCTTACAGTTAAACCTCGAAAAAACACTCGTATATCAGAGTTAATTTCCCTCATAAGAAATAATGGAAACTCTGACGATTCGTCCCAAAACCCCAAAATATTCATATGAAAATTAATACAAAATATAAAGTAAAACCTTTTACCTTTGAAAAGAATCATGGGTGTAGTGATTGTAGGGATTGTATGGGTGTATCTGCTTCCAGAGAGAGGAGAGGAGGAGGAGGGGGGCTACTGTGTAGGACGACTTTCTCACTCACACACATTACTATGTGTTTATTACTATAAAAAGTATATAGCGTGCCGAATCTTGACTATATGAGTAACGCACACGCACTGAGACGATTACCCACAATACTGCTCGTATTTCGAATCCTCGCTTATTTACAGAGTTAAAATTTATTTAAAATTTTTCCTTGTCTTGCAAAACACGCGCAGACCAAGGCACACTCAGACGTGGGTTCCACTGTACGAGCGACCTAACTAAGCCAAACCGAACACTGGCTAAGTTGCGCGTACAGACATCCAGCGTCAGTGAAGAGCCATGCCAAGAGAGTTGACTTTTTTTTGCATTTTGTGCAAGGTTTACTTAATTTACTTCATTTACGTCTTTTTTGATTATTTGATTGTTTTTATATGCAAAAATATGATTAGAGTGTTGGACATTGGTAATATTGAAAATGTATCTGGAACAGATAAATTCATATGCCAAGGTACTTCATGTTCACTCCAGTCCCTCATGTTCACTCCAGTCCCTCATGTTCACTCCAGTCCTGTACCTGAGCAGTTTCAGAGGAATGTGTTTGTTTGTTTAACCACACAGAGACCTGTGAATCATTCAAGCACAAAAAGCATCTAACGTAAGTCCTGACCCAGTGAGAAACAGGTGCAGATGATGAGAGATGATCAGGCCAGTGATTAGTATACTGCTGATGCTGAGTGGTTGGAACAGACGAGAGGGGAAATGAGGTCGCTGCTGAGGCTGTTACTGAAACTAGCAGTTTTTATTTTGCATCTTTAGCCACTTTGCCACCTGTTACAGTAAAACATTGCCCCCCCCTTTTTTTTTTAAGCTAAAACATACCTCAAACAAATTAAATGCAATGATTTTACTGAATGTGTTTTAAATTTAGTGGGGGGAAAATATAAAATCACTCAATGTTGAGGAAAAAATTATGAAACAATGATAAAAATAATCACAATTAGTAATTTGTTCCTCCTCCTTGGCTTGGATTCTTGAAGGACTTAAATCAATCTGATGCTTTAACTTTCTCAAATAGCAGCTGGCAGATTAGCTTAGCAGGACGTAGCCTTGTCATGCACCAGACTGTTCGCTGATCGTCTCATTGGTTGGACCTTCCTTTCCTATTTGATGTGTGCCAGGATGCATCATCATCATCATCCTCATCATCCTCATCAAACCTGTTTTCTAAGCTTGTTTTCTCCTCTAGGTGTTTGTGTTTCAGTCTGTTTGTTTTATTTGGAGGCATATTGCTTTGAGTTTTATATCTTGACTCTTTGACATCTTCTATTGTTATTTTATTCATAATTGCACCCAATTTTAGCCCCAGCTCACCAGGAAACAGCTCTGTGTTGTATTTTCTTCTTTTATAATTATTTCCATTGTTCCATTGACAGCTTTCTCACTGAATCCATATTTCCTTTCAATTAGCCCAAAAGTCCAACAGCTTGTTAAGGTCATTAGGCTTGTTTAAGTCGTGTAGACTTGTGTCGGACACATTACAGGGTGACTCCTTTTGTTTTAACGTTGACTTTCCTTTATCTTTAAATGTGTTTTAAATTGATATTGTTTGACCGTGTTAATCATGTGTTTTGCAGCAACAGTGTTTGTACTCATAGATCTGTTCTTTGTGTCCTTTTCTCTTGGATGTCCATGTCCACGTGTAAAGTAACTTGCATTGATGGCTTGCTCTGAGCTACTGTAGGATCTAAAGCCTGTTCTCACATTCCCTTACTTAGGTACCTGCTTCTGCATGCAGCTGTGTCTGTTTGTTGCTGCAGCATGTTGGTTTGAAACTTTACAGGCACTTAACAACCACATTTGGATCTTGAGATTGCCTCCATCTGGTTCATCCAGTGTCATTTTACTAGTTTGCATACAGACTAAACTAGCGTCTAATCAACTCCGCTTCTGACTGTTTGGGTAAAAGGTGTATAAGTTAGTCCATAAAACTAGAGGCTTACGGCAAACATACAATACGTACACATCAATATGTGTTATTGCTATATGCAGTAGGTATGCACTTAATAAAGTTAGATGTTAACAGTTGGAAGTCCTACAGAAAGATCAATGTTGTGCCATCCATAACTATTGGGACTTTTCAGGAAAATGAGCAAAAGCAAAAATATGTTATAAAAAGAACAACATTGCAATAATAAACACTCTATAGTTGTATTTAGCATGATTTTCTTAAACAGAATTCTTTTAAGTAGTGTGTTTTGTCCACAACACACCGGTTTCAACATACGGCTGCTCTGAAGTATTTGTACTAATAAACAGACATCTGTGGAAGGGTTTTGGGCCATTCATTCACTCAGGGTGTTTTAATTGTCTTTTATATGTATTGGTCTATGAATATTCTCAGTTTCGAAGTCTCTAATAATCATCAGTAAAAATTTCTGCTTGTTATGACGGTGTTATTAAGTTTTATTAAGTTAATAAGGTGTTATCAAGCTTATTATTCTTTCTCCAAAAACTTTGGACCGTTCCTCGCCCCACAGCTTTGAGACAAGCCCCACGTATGTTACACCGTTTCGTGCGGCTCGATCGGGATTTTGTGTGCTGTGAGTCTCCCCGTAGGTGGACAGTGTTTGCAGGATCGCTGTTATATAATCTCTCAGGAGGCCCAGTGAGCCACAGCATCTCTTTACCATTGGATGTGCCTTTTACATATTTAAAGGTGCTTGTTGAACCGACTCTTGTTAGCTGGCTCCTGTTATGAAGAGCTGGACTCTCTCAGATTCTGGCTGAAAACTCTCTCATTATAAATTTTTCACTTTCTAGTGCAAAGTAACCCAGCAGCCTCTTCGTGGAGCCTGGACTTGCAGTGAAGGGGCTTTAACATTTTGCGAGAATGTTCAGTAGGTAAAAGGAAGAGTCAGACAAAGAGTGATCCTATAGACCTCCTTCAACAGAAAAAAGGGAAAGTGTACAATGTCCAGGTCACACTGCTGGAGCCAGTCCTGTGGTGTTGTCCCCGCGTGTTGACCATAAGTGTCCCCTTGGCTGGCCTCTGCCTGAAATGGTGAGATGAAGACATATTGTGGGCTCATCACTTGAGTGGAGATGCAGGGTGGGGTCAGGTGTGGTGCCTCTTGGCTGGTAGGCATGTGATAGACAGTTGTGAATGAACTAGACATTTAGGAATTCAGGAATGCACTGAAACTTTACATGTGCAGCCTCGTATTCGTACTTTATCGAAACAGGCCTTATTTAAAGGTCACAGCAGAGCTTATGTTTAGATTAAAATAGTTTTTGCTCATTTTATGAGGGTGCTAATAGTTCTGGAGGGCAGTGTAGATAACAGCGTGTCAATTGAGCAAACCTTCACAGTTCACTTGGCACGACTGAGTACTTAAACAAAATACCTACCTGCAAGTTTGCCCTGTGCATCATTCCGATCGAGAGCACCAGCCTGTTCATATGGTGCAGAACCTCGTGATGCAGTCTTTTAAATCTAATTAAGTTTCCTAGTCATTTAACTCATTCATGGGGAACTTGTCTTTGGATTGTTTCCATCTGTCTGATTTGATATTAATTTCCATAACTTGCATATAAATGAAACTTTGCATCAACAAATAGTTTGAATGAATGGGATTAAGGACGGGATTGCGGTCAGGCTACACTGTTTCATTACTGTTTTGTTTACAGAACCGTTCTAAGGCAAGAAGCCCCGCAGCCACACACGGAAATTCTACAGCCAGTTAACTTGGAGCTGTTGGTTAAACGCAATCTGGCTGCATCCTGGTTCACTAAGATCCCAGGAGTAGAGGTCAAAGGACTGCTAAAATCCATGAATGTAAGTTTGTAACATTCCAGCTTTCCATCATGTTGATGTTGTCATTAACGTTAATGTTGATTGAAGACCTCTACTTATGAACGAAATGTTTCTTTGAAAAAAATTTAGTTTTCAATTGGACAACAGAACACACCTAATAGTGGGAAACATTTTCCTTTTGTTGTTGTTGGTTTAATAGATCACTATTGGTTGTGAAGACCTTTGTGTTTTGATGAGGGTTCTAGCAGAAAACACTGAAGAAGGTAACAGAATAACGTCGTCTGACACACGGCAGCCCACAGTTGAAGGTAAAATACACGTCCTCTTCTGCTAGCATCATCACCACCCCCTCCCTCCTGCACTCATCTCACACATCTCTCCCTGTGTTTACTCTGTAGATAAACCCGAAACTCCTGGAGAAATTAAAGAGACCCAAAGCCACCCGGTCATGAGCAGTGGAACCACCAGTGAAAACGTAGTCAATGTTCTCCTCAAGTTTGAAATCATGGAGGTACAGCAAGAGATCTAAACCGAGATCACATATTTTTTTTTTATCTGTTGGCTGGAAGTGTTTTTCATAGAGTGTTATTGCACAATCGGTCTTTCTGCAGGTTCTGCTGACTCTCAATAAACCGAAGAATGGTGTCGAGTGTCCGTTTTTGGTCTTGCATGCAGCCGAGCTTGGAATCGACACCAAAGTTCACAAATTTGACATGCTGGCTACCACGTACATCAAGACCATTTCAGTGAAGTGCCCAGACATTCCAGGTTCCACTTCAGATTTATTATAGTGAATTCATTTCAGTATTGCATTGTTTCTCACACATCTATTTAATATGTATTTATTTTTGGTGTGTGTGCGTGCATGGGTGCATGTGTGTGCATGTGTGTTAGTGGTGCAACTCAATTTTTTATTTTTTTTATGAACTCTGCCACTGTACCCCAAAAACACTTGGGGAATAAAAGTGAAGGAGGATCATTAAACATAAGGAACCCTAACATTGTATAAGGTTTTCATATATTTGGTTTTGAAATGATAAACTGATGTTGGAATGATGTTAAATGAATGACCCCAATGTTGAAAATACCTGAAAACAATGGAATGTCGATGTTTATTGAAACACGTGGTGTAATGCCACTTCACATTCATTCAGACAACACCCAAACTGTAGAATGTCTGGTTGTAAAGCTATCTGACATTAGGCAGAGAATACCTGTATATCCTGTACATTCAGTCCCCTGCAGATGCTCTCCTTTGCCCGTGTCGGTGTAGGTGGACATCCGTGTTTTGGTAGGTTTGCAGTTGTGCTACACACTTTCCATTTTCAGATGATGGCTTGAACAGCGCTCCATGAGATCATATGATATATTTTTTTTATAACCTAACCTTTAAACATCTCCACCACTTTATCCCTGACCTGTCTGCTGTGTTCCTCGGGCTTCTTCATGATGCTGTTTGTTCACTAATGTTCTCTAACAAACTTCTGTGGGCTTAACATGAACAGCTGTATTTATACTAAGATTAAATTACACACAGCTGTAAATACACTCAGAGTAAAGCGGGTGAATACACCATACCACACATTTCAGATTTTCTATATTAATTTTAAAAAAATGTGAAAATCATATATCATTTTCCTTCACCTTCTCAATTATGTGCCACTTTTTGTTTGTCACATAAAATCCCAATAAAATACATTTACAGTTGTGGTTAGAACGTGACAAAATGTGGAAAAGAAATAAAAATCTGTCGTTTTCTAAAACTAACTTTGTGAGTATTTGTAGCTTGATGTGTAGCTTCAGTAAACAGACACAGTGTCAGTATGGTGAAACCTGAGTGATGACTAAAGAGCAGACAGTAGGTTTAGTCTGTTCGTCTGCTCCTCGGCCTGAGCGCTGAGACTATGAGCTCAGTGGTTATGCTAGGACGTGCTAGGAATTGTTTATCGCTTCAAAATCAGACTCACGTCTTCAGGAACATGTGATCCTACCCTGCTGTCTGAAGTCTTACCCAGTTATTCCAGTTTCAGGAAAAAAGATGTTCATGAACACTAGATTCAATGTTTTTAATCAGAATTAGAAATAAAGTGCATGGCTGTCGGTTGGTCCTTAACCTCTGTCTCTGTCAAATTTAAATCATTCCAGGAATAAACAGTAATAGTGTCCCTGTTTTTGACCTTTTCCAGATTTACATGGTGACCCCGTCTGTATCCTCAGCTCTTCAGCAAAACAGGGAGCTGAACTCCTCAAAGTAGAGTATTTTAAGGTATGGAGTTTATTTCCCCTCGGTGTTACTTTATATTGCTCTCTTGTTCTTTCAATTTCAAACCTAGATTTAGTGTATTTTTTCTGAGAGTGTCCAGATTAGCATGAATCATTAATAAATAAATGTACTGCATTTATCTGTTATATTGTGGCAGAATAGTAGAATAGCTCCTTAAAAAAAAAACACATTTTTTAATGTAAACCCACTTTTTTAAAACCCACATTTTCTGGTTAACCACAATATATGCAAAATATCTTCTACAACAATATTATATATTAAAGTGACATTATTTTTGTGTATTTAAAATAATTTGGTCCTCATTTTAATATTAATCTATAACATTTTTACAATGGAATGTGATTGGAATGTTGCGGTTTGTCCTACAGGCGAGCCGTGATGGGCCTCATTTTTCGACCATTTTCGAGAACACAGAACAGAAGATGAATGTACGAATGCATTGTTTAAATAATTTTTTTTTAATTATTTGTTATTTTTTGGTTTGGTATTATTGTTACTGTTATTGGCTTGGATATGTAGAGTAGTAATTATATATGTTTATTTAAACATCTCCCTGTGTGTGTGTGTGTGTGTGTGTGTGTGTGTGTGTGTGTGTGTGTGTGTGTAGATTATGTTCTCCTCTCTGGACCTAACTCTGCATACTGAGGCTCTTCTGTCTATAATGGACCTCCTGTCCACTGTTCTGTCCTGCAGCAGCTTGTCCTCACCTGAGAAAGAGATCAAGATTAACGAAGAAACAAAAGCTACCCGAGCCAAATCAAGTATAAACACATGGACTAGCACAATGATACACACTTCCATTACTCTACTCATTACTCAACTTAATTTAATGTATATCTTGGCTCTAAATAACTCAGTCTAGACCTGACCTTAACTTCAGCTGTTTATGGGGAAGAAAATATGATACCTGGTATTGTTTTTAACCACAAAAGCAGATTACTGCGATATTTATATCATTTTTTCGTATCTGTTGTCACTCTCTGATAATGAGCAGAGATTTTTTTATCATTGTGAAAGTTTTGTGGGTCGCTTTAATAGTTTGTCCCTGTTGATCGGCCAAGAGGCAACAGTGTCAGGTGGCTACAGTGGGTTCCTCTAACCTTTGAGAGGAACCGGACTCAGAAGTGAACCCATCCTCATTTGGGTGACACCAGATAGAGCAACCGTAAATAAATCTTCTAGAACTGTGTGCTACAAAGTCTGGGGTGCAATTGAAATATGCTTTAGTTATCATGAAGGTCCAGGTTGTTGAGGCTACCATCAGTTAAGTGGTCAAGGTCACATCAAGGTCAGATGTCTAAAACCTTTTAAAGAGGTTTAAAAGCTATTTCATTATGTTTAGAGTATACTTGAAGGGTATTTATATTAGTAACCAGAAGGACAAAATTTGAGACGGTGGCATCGCTATTGAAGCTGCTAGCATTGAGTTCTCATAGGTTACAGAGGTAACGCTCATCAACACACAACACTGGCTCTACACACTGAATCTATTTTGCACCCTCACCTTCGCAAAAAGTGTCACTTACTGAGGTCTTCTTCATGAATACCTGAATACTCACTAACTCATTATCTATACCTGAGAATCCAGAGGAAACCAACCAAGCACGGGCAGAACATGCAAACTCCATGCACACAGAGGCGGGAATTGAACCCAGACCCTGTATATGTACATAATAATAAAAATAATTAATACAACATATAAAGTAAAAATAAAACAAATTAACCTGCACTTTATTTTAATTACCCCGACAGATAAGTGTTTCCGTTTGTGCGCGCAGGCGCTGTGTATTTGTATGTGTCTGTGTGTGTGTGTTTGTGTATGTGTGTGAAGTAAGAGGAGGAATCAGCCTCCCCCCTTTTTATCTTACACAGTAAACCTTTCTCCTCTCTTATTTAAATTTCACAAAAACACACACACATACACACACACACACACAAACAAACACACATTAACGGAAAGACTGTGTTCGAAATAACAGAAAGACTGTGCGCGCTAAGACCCAGCAGGGGAGACGATTACCCACAATTCCGCAGCACAAGAGAGAGAAAAACCATTGGCTCAGTTGTGAT
>JAOTRS010000004.1:23497570-23516756 GCA_028565755.1 Dinotopterus cunningtoni
TTTATCAGTTCAGTCCTGATGTTATTTAGATCGTCTGAGTGATTTATGTGTGTGTGTGTGTGTGTGTGTGTGTGTGTTTATATTATTTGAAGCTATTCCCGTCGCTGTAATGTGGTGTAAATTGCATGAAACATATTGCAGCATGATTGTTTGACACCCTGTTTAATACGGCGCTGTGGAATTTGGGATACGCCTCTGAGCAAAGACAGCTCTTACATCATTACATCACTTATTTTACTAGCTGTTTGCATGACCTCATTAAGAAGTGCAGGAGTATAATGATGAAATCTGGTATCGCCTGCTGAACGAGCGGCACCTTCACCCTCGCTGCTCACTGAGCTAAACAGCTAGACGCAGAGTCGATAGACAGAGAGGGAGTTTTGATGCTGCTTATCAAATTGTTTAATGAAGATATATTTATATTTATGACCGAGCCAAATCCATAAACCATCTTCTTACTGTATTTCCCCTTATTACCACTGACCAGTCCCATTGTTCCACCATTTTGTATCTTTCTGTCTTGAAGAAATTGGTCAGCAGAGACACTGCTCAGTGTGTGTGTGTGTGTGTGTGTGTGTGTGTGTGTGTGTGTGTGTGTGTGTGTGTGTGTGCGCTGTAGATTAGACCATCAGACCAGCCTTTTTTGTTCTGCATGTGCAGATCCTTTCACTTTTGCTCCCTCTCTCTGTCTGTACTGATGAGCTGATTGCTGCGGCCGCTTTTGCAATCACCGATGATTGTGCTTTGTTCTGCAGTCACTGCATGTCCACTTCCCACACTTAATTGTTGTCTGTCAGAAACTTTTTACCCGATAGCATTTTTATCTTATCTTCCTCAATCCAAACGTTTTAAAATCCGCATTGGTATAAAATAACGATGGAAAGAAGTAAAGCAGAGCCTTTAATGGGAAATGTTTTCACAGTTTATTTTAAGGAATGCGACTTAATCTTTTTTTTTTTTTTGTCTCTCCTTCTGTCTTTCTGTCCTACTCTCTCTGCAGGGCTCTATGCAAGACGTCAAATTTGTTTTTTCTCCAAATGGCTACATTATGCAGTGTCCCAGCCTCAATCGCAGTAAGTGGATTTCAATCAATCAACAGCTTACATTTCTCCACCCTACACCCTATCACACGAAACTGAATTATAAACTGTAAAAAATATCACTGTCGTATGTAATTCACTCAGTGAGTAGCTAAAGGCACAGAATGTACAATAGATTTTGCAAATGATATTCATTTTGCATACATTATTCTACTGCAGGTCCAGTAACACCAAAAAACATTTTAGATAAAATTTTCAGCTCATTGTAAAGAAAAGAGCGCGAGCTAAGCGTGGCCTCTAATCACTGGAGCGCGAGTGAATGTTAAACGGTCCGAGGTGGCGGATGGAGCTCAGAGTGTCTGATGTTTATTGACCAACCCAGTGCCGCTGCTTGGAAATGCATCGCAGGACTAAATTAGCACGGTCTATTAGCCGCAGTTAAATCACCAGCAGGAAGTCTTCTGCCCGCTGTACACAGTCCCAATTATTTTCTTTGAAAAAACTATTAAGATTCAAGACTTTTATTTGTCACATAATGTACGTGGTTGTACAAGTACAGCATAGTGAAATGTAACTGCAATAAACCCCAGACTGTGCAGATTTTTAAGAAAAATTGATAAATAAATAATAATGAGAAGAATAAAGGAATAAGTAGGTACAAAATAAACATAAGACTATGCTACATGAGCTACAGGTTCATGTCACTGTTTTATAAACTGTAATCTAGGCAACATTTGGGTGGAAAGGAGACACAGGCATAAAAGGAAGCTTTCCAAGGACACAGAGACACGTGAGGTCATAAATCCACGTACGGGGCAGAAAGGAAAGTTGGAAACGGTCAGGATGACAACGGAAGGGGCGGAGACGGCACCAGGAGATGAAGTCAAGATCGTTACAGTACGAGTTCTGAGAAGGAGCAGCGAGGAGCTGAGAGGGAAACGCAGGCACATCATATACACATCATATGACACGTGTCACACACAAGGATTCGTCCAGGTGACGGTGTACAGAGAGCCACAGGTGCAGACCTGTACTTTACTAGCATTCATGCTGCGGCTCTGGCTCTGGCTCAGTTTCCTGGCTAAGTCTACTGTAGCATGATGATACAGCAGGTACTGTAAGTGTCCTGAGATTAAAGATTTACTGTAACGGAGGACACAAGGTAGCCGACACTCGATTTAAGTCGTGTCCAATATGCCACCCATTTGCTAATCAGATACACGTTAGCACATCACTTAGTGTTCCAGCGACTTCTTTATATCCCACTTTGTACAGCTTTAGAGATTAGAATATTAACTCAGTTGCTGACTGTAGTGAGGCGTGAGCGTTTGGCTGAACCACTAAAGCCACTGAAGAGTGAAGCAGCTCCAGTCAGAGAGGCAGAACATTGTGTTAGAGCATCGACCACGCAGTAGACAGCAGAGTGAGATGGTCTGAAATAGGGTGTGTGTGTGTGTGTGTGTGTGTGTGTGCGTGCGTGCGTGCGTGCGTGTGTGTGTGTGTGCGTGTGCGTGTGTGTGTGTGTGTGCTGGAGAACTGCAGTTGACCGCGCCCGCTGCAGACATGCCCGTATGCTGTTCTGATGCCGACTCTGACACGGACCTGACAGAACTCCACCCACAAGGTGTGATCTCTTGGAGCCATGTTGTTTCTGGGCCACGCCCTGGTGAAACGGGTGGTGGGCATGAAAAGCCTGCAGCAGTGGGAGTCGAACCCGACACCTCTCGTTCGATCCATGATCAGTTTGTCAATACAGTACACTTACAGTACTCTACCTCTGCGGCTGGAGATCCAGGATTGATTTAATCGAATCAGAAGGCCATCATTCTGTGGTATTTTCTGCCGGGGGCGGGGTCTGACCAGCTTGAGGAGGGACATGAGGAGACACAGCTGTGGTTGGGCAGTTTCAGTCCGTACGTTACCTCATTAAGGCACTTGAGTACTTTGTGTTGGTTGATAAACCAGTGGCCCAGTTTCCCAGTCAGCTCCTTGATGGTGATCCACTCTGGTGTATTAGCTCAGGATGTCCTCTTGGACATGATTATCTCAGGTTACCGTGAACATCCAAAACAGGAAGTTATGTAGCGAGTGCTCTCACTGCGTATGCTATTCTTTAAGGAGCTGAAATGTGGAAATGTGCCCCAGGTGTTCTGTGGCTGAGGAAGTGTGTGCCCACCTGGTCAAGCGGCATCTATGCTGCATGGGCACACGTTTCTTAACTGCTATTTTAATAAATTGAGCACAAAGCCAGTGATGAGAAAATGTATTATTTTTAAAATTCAATTCAGTTTTATTCGTATAGTGTACAGCTTAAATGTAAATTTAAAAGAGCTCCACAATGTGAATGGAAATGTGTAGGCTTTCACTTATACTCGAGGGCAGTCTAAGTGAAATGATTGAAAAGACGTTTGAAATGTTTTAATTGCTGATCTAAAATAATTATATTTTATCTAATATCTCTTCAACATTATCTATCAAATTGTCTGACTTTAAAGTCTTCAACAATTTTTTGCCTGATATTTTAAAATTTCTCATTTCCTCTTCACTGTTCACTGTCGTTACACTACGGAGTCGTCTCAGAAAGTAATTAATATAGGAATTTTCTCCAAAGCCGCTACGGAGGGATATCACCGCTCACCTCCCGATACGATAAAATCACGATACCTCCATTAAAATATGCAATTCCATATATCACAATTTTACAAATATTACGATTTGAAATAAAAATTTTCTCCATTTTGCTACAATTTTAAACCTTTAAAAAGAGTTTAATGATTAATTAAATGTCGTTAGTTCCATTAGATTTCGTACTTAAAAACCGAGTCCAGCATTTTAACAAAACAAATTAACTTCAAAATCAAACTGGGAGGCACGTGGGGGTTCTGACGCACGTGATTTTCAGTCACTGATTTGTAATGAGTGGGTTTGAGACTAATCCTCTCACAGTTTGGAGAAAAAGGCAGATTGGAGATTGGAAAAAAAACGTGTGATTTTTAATGATGTAACGCCATAAAATGTGTTTCTGTTGCTCCACTCGGGAGCTTCTGCGCTCGGTACAGAATGGTTTATATCTGAGTCTGATCAGCTGATCACCGGTCACGACCAGTCTCACTGAAAACCAGACAGTCCGGCTCACTGACCGATCGACCGCTTCATCTCTATTATAAATGTAAGAAATAGTTTTTAAAAAATAGATTTTGGAGTCAGTGTGGCAATACGTGACTCACACACAGAAGAATTGCGTTTTCTTCATCTCTAATAGCCACGCTCCTATTATACTAATATTTGTCCTGCAGAGATAAAAGTGTGTTAATGCTGTGATAAATGGTGTATGTGTGTGTGTGTGTGTGTGTGTGTGTGTGTGTGTGTGTGTGTGTCTATGATGAAGGTCATCTAGTCATCAAAAGGTCATTCTGATGCAAAAAAGTACCAATAGTAGTGGTCTCTGATGAGTGAGTCGAGCCCAGCGTTTTACTCCACCTCTTCCTTTCACCCTTTTAGCTCAGTATCCATTTACATAACTGCCCGCTTTACAGTTCATTAGGTGTAAAGCTCAAAACTGTACACCAGAGACCAAGGCTTATACATATAAAGCAGACGGGTTTTATTTGGGCTTTGGAAAAGTTTTTGACTCTATTGCAGAGGTGCATAAATATATAATAATCTGCCTGAGCAAAACTGTTCAAAACATTATTAAACCCTGTAAGGACAGCACTGAATATCCTCAACTTCAGGGAAGAAATGCGATCAGAAAAAAAAACGTGATGAATGACTTTTCACTGCATAATAAAAAAACAACCAGAGCTGTGTTTAATAGTAAAAGTGTGAAAGTAAGAGGTGATGAGAACTCACACGATTGGGACTAAACAGCTGAAAACCACTGTTGGTTTGGTTGGTTTAATGTTAATGTATTTAAACTTATTGTGTATGTAAATGATTGGTTTGTCTTAAATTCTAAATGTTTCTATCAAATCTTAATTCTTTACCTCTTTTCCTCTTTTCTCTCTTTTTCCTTTCTTCTGCTTCCGTGTCTTCATTAAGCATGTCCGACATGCAGTGATTTTCTCAGCCTCGTGCAGGGAATAATGGATCTGCAGGAGCTTTTGGCTAAAATGACATTGAAGGTGAGGCTCCCTGTCCTTCTCTCTCTCTTTTTCTCTCACTCTTTCTTTCTCTTTCTCTATTACAACAAATGCATTACAGCCAAACAGCAGCAGATCCAATGCTATGAGCTATAGTCACTCAGTCATGCATGGCCATAATGTCACGATACTATCTGTAAGATGAACACTGTGCTGTACCGTATCAGTATTAAACATGATCTCACCAAGAACCATTATTTCCGGGTATGACAAGTCACTTTACACCTGCTGCAAGATAAAATATATACATACAGAAAGGAGAGAATTTAAGGAGATGATTTCTGTCTTGTTCTGCTGGACGTACGTTACGATTCTAAGGTGAGTCCTCTGAAGTGACGATATCATCAGACATGGACATTCTTTGTTCAAGTGCATCGTCCGATCTGCTCATTTTGATTTGGCACGGGTTTGACATCAGAATTAAGTGAATAAGAATTATTCATCAGACAGCATGATGTACTTTAAACCAACATCATGCTTAGTCCCTCATTCAGCAGTAATTTAGTGATTTATTATTTAAAATAACTCCCCCCAGTGTATTTCTTTTCTTTGTCACACACTCAATGTTTTTTTCCCCCCTCTTGCGTCACAGACGCACAGAAGGTGGTATAGAGAGTCACGCAGCTGTGTCGAGCGTCTCAGTGTCCTCTTTCTGATTTCTCTCAGCACGATGCTCCTCACCTGGCTGTCGAAAATGCATCGGCCCATGAAAAAGGTCCTGAAATGAGAAACATTATCCAATGCCATCCTCCATTTTAATCAGCCAGGCGTCATTCCTGCCCACTTTGGAGGACATTACATGTCTAGAAGATAAACTCTCAGCGGGTTTTGGCTGATCGAGAAGTCGCCGTGCTACATGAGCTCATGCTGTGTTTTAAATTTGCAGTGTTTAGGGTTAGGAGTGGATAGAGCAGTAGATCCACATTCTGAGGCTAAATTTCTTAAAGTTCTTAAGGCAAAAAGTCTATCAAACCGCTAGATAACTGTTTGTTATACATTCTTTTAGTTGTTGTTACTACTGTATTCTAAACAAGCCTAAATAATTAGCAGGTACTACACATGGTGCTGTGCTGCCCACTAACGTGTGGCTAGTTTAGAGTGCTCCACCTTTAGGATTATAAAGGAACTGCAGCATATTATCACCTCAAATGCCAACACATAAATTAAAAATAAAATATAGTGTTTTTGGAGTCAGTGTGGCGATACATGTTTTTTATTCATAACGATCAATGTTTCTGTATTTTAAATGTTCCCAGGAAAACTAACCCAGAGTGTAACAGGGAGTGTAATGTAGCGGATGTTGTATCTTATCTACACTGCTTTATGCTGCTATCACACTTACTAGTGCGGTCGGTCCAGTATTAGAGTATCGAAATGACCACACACTTACACTGTGTATCTCGCAGATACAGGAATCTGTAATCGAATGGAAAGGACAATGAAAATCAGTGAAACTCAGTACATATGGGAATAAATTGGTCTTATGTACAGTGTGAGAGTTTACCACATGGTGTAAATAGTGCAGAGGAAATTGACGTTCTTTATTCATGTTTTTAGTGGTTTGTTTTTTGCCGAATGTTACAGAGGAACTTATTTAACACATCTTTTTAGTATTATATTTATTCCTGAAGTAGGATATGTATTGCTGCGTGAATGATGTGAAGTGTATAGATGTTAGAGTCACATGCTGTATGAGAATACAAGCATACTGTACAAATATACTGACAGTACAGATTGTTGACTATTGACCTGTAATATTAGAGTTTTATATGTACTGTAGTTACAGTGGGATAAATAATTAGTGAATGCCCTGCAGATTTTGTACGTTTGCCCACTTACAAGGAAAATTAAAGTCTATAATTTCTATCATAGGTTTATTTGGAAGGAAAGAGACAGAATATCTAACAAAAATCCAGAAAAAGCACATGTTACAAGGGATATACATAAATTAATTTTAATTTCAATGCAGAAAATAAACATTTGAACCCCAAACAAAACATGACTTAGTACTTGTGGAGAAACCCTTGCTGGTACGCACAGCGGTAAGATGTTTCTTGTACAGTAGTTGGTTACCAGGATTACACACGTCTCAGGAGGGATTCTGGTCCAGTCCTCTTTACAGATCTTCTCTAAATCCTTAAGGTTTCTTGTCTGTCGCTTGGCAACTTGGCAAGTTTCTCTCTCCATAAGTTTCTATCAGCTTAAGGTTTGGAGACCGGCTGGGCCACTCAATGACCTTAATGTGCTTCTTCTTGAGTATACAGTGTGTGTGTGTGTGTGTGTGTGTGTGTGTGTGTGTGTGTGTATGTATATAAACACTATATTGTCTTAAGTTCATAAGTTCTTCCACACCAGACTCACTCATCCATGTCCTTATCGACCTGGTGTGCACTGGTGTCATGTTGGAACAGGAAGGGGCCGTCCCCAAACTGTTCCCACAAAGTGGGGAGCATAGAATTGTCCAAAATGTCTCAGTATGCTGAAGCATTAAAAGTTCCTTTCACTGGAAAGTAAGAGGCTGAGCCTAACTTCTGAAAAACACAAGTTCCAACATGACTGCGCACCAGTACACAAAGCACCGTCCATAAAGACATGGATGAGTGAGTTTGGTGTGGAAGAACTTGACTGGCCTCCACCTTTGGGATGAATTAGAGCGGAGACTGCGAGCCAGGCCTTCTCGTCCAACATCAGTGTCTGACCTCACAAATGCACTTCTGGAAAAAAATTACCATTGTATTAACAAGAATGTGAAATATTTTTTGGGGTTAGTATGACACACAGAAAGTCTCACACAGCTGTAACCACCACAGCTACTGGTGCAGAGCCAGAGACGTCACAGCTAAAACCAGTCTCAACCAGAACTACATAAGACCCGTTTTTATGCTTCAGTCTTTGCATGACGGACTTGTCTGAGACGTCTTCATCTAACCATTTGTTAGAAGATTGCTACTCAGCAGTCAAACCTTTATATCTCAGCACACTGAGAGCCAGATTATCTCTGCAAGTCGCATAACCTTCATCCTTATGGAGGTCAGGAATGCAATAAAGTGCAGCTCGGAGAATAGTTCTTCCTGTTAGACCTCTCCAGTGATAAAAAAACACACACACGCACACACACACACACACACACACACACACACACACACACACACACACTTTGACAGAGTGAGCTCTGATCTCATGCTTTTTACACAGCAGGAAGCTCTGGAAATTAAAAGGCTGCTCTCAGGCGTCTCATCGCGAGACAATTCGGATGTCAGCGTTGAAGTTTTAAAACAAAAAAAATTACAATGAAATAAATAAATAAATAAAAGGTGTCACATGACTTGGGGATTTTCTGTGAGCAGTAATGCGTGAAGTGCAGCAGGTTTATAATATGTGTCTATAATACATTATAGGTAATGGGTATGTGTGTGTAGGCTCAATAGGAATGATTTTAATTCAGTTTTAAAAAGCTTCATCTGCAGTGTAATGTTGGGACCCCCACCTGCCAACACACACAGCTGCCAACACACACACCTGCTCATGAATCAGAGACGAAGCCTAAAATCTTTCAGGTGCTGTCAGAATTAACATAAGAGGAGTTAAACTGAAGAGTGTGTATGTGTGAGGTTCTGGCCTCGGAGTCAGAATTTAATAAGATCTTTATTCACTTCTGGTGTAGAAAGTAAACAAGAGGGATCACAAGTAGTCTCTGTTTAGAGCTGGAATGCTAAGGAGTGTTTGTCCATTGTCTGTGTGTGTGTGTGTGTGTGTGTGTGTGTGTGTTGCAGTTGAACTATGCTGAATCGAGGCTGACTCAGTTGGAAAGTTGTCACTGTGAAAGGACGTGCAGTGTGAACGATGTGGTGTATCGGGATAAAGAGCTCTGGACTGAAGCTGAAAACTGCAGAACCTGCGCTTGCACGGTACGGAGAACTAATTACAGTTATTAGGTGTGAATTTTACATTATAGTGGTGTTTAGCAATCAGGAATGTTTGCATGCATGCCACTTATCACTTATATTAATTCAACTGTATGCTCTTACTAACACCTAATAATCACTCACTCCTGGGGTAACGCATTCGACACGCAGGCATTCAACCATTAACAATCAAGAGACGTCTCACTCGGAGCTGCTGATCTCCACTGCTCTTCTACACGTGCCTGTAACGAGGCCGTCAGCTGCATCTGTGTGAGGAACTACCCGAGAAGCATCACTTCCTGGAACATCTCCACAGTATAAAAAGCTTTGTTTTGCTCCAGGATATGGTTTATCCAGTTCTGCCAAGCCAAACTGGATGGATGTATTTTACCTGGAGTTATTTCCATAGGTCTGTTTTATACTACTAGGAATTGGCCTGAGGAGATGGTTTGGCAGAGGAGAGCTTGGGTCTGGACAGCCTCCACTCATGTCCCAGTGTCACCGTGTTGCTGGGAGAACAGATCCCACTCGCTCTTCCGCCTCAGGCTGTGGGTCTACTAGATAAGATTCATGCTGCATAATAAAACCAGCTGGCGGGGGACTTTCTACCATCAGAGAGAGTGGGTGTAGCCAAGAGGCCCAACAGGCAGAATTCCACAGAATCAAACGGCGACACTGAGAGAGAGAGAGAGAGAGAGAGGGGGCGGCCTACTGAAGATGTGTCTCTTCTGAGCAAGAGCTCTCTGCAGGGGGAACAGGGTGCTGGGGCGGCGTTCTATATTGCAGCAGCAACCCTCCCTAAACTCGATAAGGATAAGGAGACAGACTAATCAAGGACTAATTAACTAAATTGAGAAACATATCAATGACAGGACGGGGCCGGAGGCATGATGAGAATTATAATCGATGTCACATGGTAATAGTGTCTCAGCCATTCAAAGATTCTTTCGGATCTTGAATCCTGATTGTTCGAATGGTCCAGACGCTATTACACCACAAAGCGATGCACATTACATGAGCTTGAATGGAGCGTAAAGGCGCGGCGTCTACATGTCTCAGGGGGACTCTGTGTTTACATGTCCCAGGGGAAGTCGCGATCTCTGCGTTGGATTTGGCCGGGTTTGGTTACACCGTCCCTTTACACACTGATGTGTGGTGAGAGTGAGACAAACCTAACAGTTATTTCAAGAATGCTGAAATTGAATTTAAACAATTCTTTGTAGTGAAGTCTTTTAAACAGTACACAGTAAATCTGTCCTAAATCACTCCCTAAATTAATTCAGGACTTTTTCTCGTGTACAAGCTTCATTAGTAAATGTTATGTTAATATCTTCACTGCTGATTACTTTCCTTGTGAGTTTTATGTTTAAATGCTTATTTAAATTGATTTATTAACCTTAATCAGGTGAAGAAATACATTTGGTAACATTTTTGTCGAAACCAGGATCAGCACCTCAAGGGGGGAAATGTTTTGTACTTTTGCACATTATGTTTAAAAATTATGCCTTTAACTTTGTGTTTTTTTTTAACTAGACAGGTGAGGAACCATACTGTATATGGTAATTTCACTGATCTTGCTTTGCAGCGTAAAAATATTAACATTTTGGAAAAATAAATTACGAAAGTAAAAAAAAAAATGAATACATTAGAAAGAGACACAAAAAAAGGGTGACACAAATGCAGCAGCAGGATGCGTACACTGTTAATGACTCCAGGCGATCTTCTGGTGTGGTCCACGTTTCAGAGCGGCGCCGTTGAGTGTCGGAGAATATTCTGCCCCCCTGTGAACTGTTCAGAGGATTCTTTACCTGTTCATGTGGATGGAACGTGCTGTAAGAAATGCAGATGTGAGTTTGTTTATGCATGATTCCTCTTCTCCTTCCTCACCCTATCACCCCACCTCAGTTTCAGTGACCATTTTCTGTTTCCCAAATAGTGTTAAATAAAAAGCTAGTGCACTATGTAGAGTGTACAGTCCCTTGTTCCACACAAGTAGTGCCCTTGATCAGGGGTTAGAGAACGATTTGGGATTCAGCCTCGTGTTAGCAGCTAGTTAGCTTTGTAGCTTACGTGAGCAGAACGACACGGACGGTTCAGAGGCGATTCAGAACGACTTAGAAGTGATTAGTGCAGAGACAGCGTGTTGTTTAAGACGACGTAACGTTATCAGATGTGTGTTCTTACTGAAAGTGCTTCTGTGACTGGTTGTGAATGTGGGTTTTGTCAGACAGCTGCTCTCTCCTCAGTACAGACCTACTCTCACCCACACTGAGACCCATAGTCCCAAACATCCCAGTGCTATTATTGTCTATTATCAGCACTCATGGAACGATTTAGAACAATCAGATTACTCGAATATGTTCATCACATTACACTTTCCTAGAAGTCCTTTATGGTTTGTTGCTGCTATCTACTGTTAGTTAATGGAACCTTGTGTTAAATCTTATTGAACAGGGACTCACTTTTCAGTTTGTTTAAAATGAATATTTCACATGGACTTTTCTTTTAAAGCGAGATTTCATTCTTTTCCTTTAATGACTCGGGTTCATCTCCACCTGCAGTACGAAGTCATTCCTTACAACCTAAGCAGGGCCGTTAATTAGAGGAAGGAAGCGTATTGTTATTGATGAGTGCGGCTGCCCCGATGTAAAAGTACTGTGCAGTGTGAATCAGAAATGCCTCGGTGTGATGAATGTACGGGACATTAATTCAGGAATGAAAATTCCAATGAGGTCCTTTTGATGAATTTGGTCAGCCTTGTTATAATAAGCTTTTTTAAAGGTCATTCTAGCACAAAACAGCTCTCGTATTACCCTCAGATCTGATCTTGCTGTCCAGCAGATTGCTGTCTGTGTGCCCTGAGCCATAAGTAATGGAATTGAGTCTATTCATAAAGTTTTACAGTTATTTTTCGATGTCCATATTTGTTTGGATCTTTTTTTTTTTTTTCTTTTTTCAGTCTTGCAGTGCCGTTCAGTGCAAACCTATTATTTGTTTAATTTTTTTTTTGCAGCTAAATGTATCTACCTGGGCCGAACACTTTCAGAAGGCCAGCGCGTTTTCCTCCAGAGCTGTAAGGAGTGTCAGGTCAGTAAAATAGAGCACTCTAACATAAGGTTATCTCTACACCACTCTGTTAGCACTAAGTAAAGACTGATGCTCATGAATCAATAATACAATCATATTAAACCTGCAAAATAAAGGAGAAAAGGGGAAATACAGTGGCATGTTAAAAGAAAAAAGGGAGGGGGGGGTCAAGACTTTTGCACAGTATTGTTCCTTCCCAATGTATTTACCCTAACCTGTTATGCCTTTTTTCTACATTTATTTCTTCAATCCAGCAATTAGTAGTTTTACCTACACATTCCGTTTAACACGTTTGTTTATTCGTTTCTTTCTGTCCTCTCTCTCTTTTCTCTCTAGAACGGTGTGATGGCGTCAGTCAATGAAAGCTGCCCGAGCCTCAACTGCTCGATAAGCGAGCAGATTTTGCCGGAGCACAGATGCTGCAACGTCTGCAGAGGTGATTTATTTTTTTATTATTATATTTGTTAAACATGCGTGCTCTGTGACGGGCCGAAGCTCTTTTTCATTCTGTCACGCCGTGCTTGGAGAACGCTTTCTCTTTTTCCCTGTGGATCGTTCATCTAATCTCACAGTGTGATGCAGAACAAATTGACTTTGTTAATCTGCTTCTCTGAGATTGTTTTGTGTGTGTGTGTGTGTGTGTATGTGTGTGTGTGTGCATGCTGGGAATAATTTGTACATTTTTGCAGCATCAGCACAGATAAAACCATGCGACAATAGAATATAAACCCAGTGTGTAAGGTTGCGTACTCCTGCGTGTTCGAACGCTTTCCCAGTGCCTGCTTAATGGCGCTGTTAGTTTCAGTCTGAATCTGCACCTCGATTTTAAGAAACCTATAAATACTGTTCAGTGAAACGGCCTGGAACTGAGCCATCGTGCAGTGGAGGTATAGAAGATAAGAGATGATTATTACTCCCAGTGAAATGAGCGCTGTGTAGGTGGGCGAGTCTGAATAACAGCTGCTATAAAGAGTCGTATCGTTTTCACGGGCAAATTTGAGTCTTATATTCATTACCTATTAAATTAAACACATCAGGACGTCGCTCGAGGTTGAAAGAGGGACTGTTTTGACTTTATCGATAACTCTTTAAGTTATTTATATATATGAAGCAGCGGACCTCCTGATGTGAGGCGTATAAGAACATAAGCACGGTGTCACTGCCATAAAGGAACAGGATGCTTTTTTTACATTTATTTTAGCTAGATTGACGTTCACCCCACTCGGGCTGTCACGGCCCTGTCAGTCTGACTGCACTTGGCCCATAAATCAATCAAAACATGACAAGCCGCTGTCAGAGTCGGAGAATGTTCACGTACTCGTGGATCTAAAGCAGCAGCGTCACAAACTCCAGAGAGACTTTTAGTTCTGTTACATTACTTTAGAAAATCATCAGCTTTAATGTGTGATTGTACAACATTCAGCAGAAAGAAGAAAATCTCATACTTCACACACAATCATCTCCAATGATTATAGACAATGTACTGTATAAACATATTGTAATATAATATATTTTACAAAAAATGCAGTGCACCAGATACCAATATATACAATTATATACAATATTTTTAGTGTGTTGTTATTGTGTGTGTGTGTGTGTGTGTGTGTGTGTGTGTGTGTGTGTGTGCGGGAGAAATAAGTCGGCCTCACCGGTTTCGGGTGAATCAGTCCGGAAGCACGATGATGGAAAATGTCTGTCCTGTAAAGCTGTCCTGATGGGGAATAATTCTAATTTCAGAAAATCCTCAACAAAACACGGAGTTTACAGTCCAATGCAGTTGAAAACAGCTCTGAGACAAAATGGCGTCTGGGATTCCCCTCGCGATTTAAAATGCTCAGAGATTCATTTCCGTAGGTGTGATTACTGTTTTCATTTCACATGATGTGCGGGGGAAGGTGACACAGATTTAGTCGAGTGGATTGGTATGCTTTACAATGTATAGTTGTGTCAAAGGCGTATAAGATTCACTTTGTCAGACTTAAGAACAAATCCGACTTACAAACTAATTCAAAGGTAGGTGACTATCCGTATTATTGTACAGTGTTTCATACAGTGTGGCCAAAAGTATTAAGACAAAAGTCAATGTTTTCTCAAGGACGTTCTTCAAAATTTTTTCTAATGAAATCAAGATTATAAAAATTATTTCTTATGTGTGCAGGAATGTTACTAAGCAGCAACCAGTATTTAGAGTCCTTTTTTTTCTGTCACTCGCTCAGTCCATGCCTGATGGATTGCTTCTTGATGGTCATGCACAGAAGTTGGTTTCCTTCCTGCTCCTCTCTTCTTCACCACCATTCAGCAGGTTTCTTCTGGGTTTAGGTCTGGAGATGACCCAGGCCATGACTCCGGAAGCTGAAGACCATTGTCACATGGCCAGCTTTTCAATTAATTAGCACAACTCTTCAGCAAAACAGGCTACAACTAATGGGTGACATCACCTGTTTAATGCACAGGGAGAACTATTATACATGGCATGTTGTCTTAATACTTTTGGCCACCGCTGTAGGTCTTTATTATTATTCTCTTCTGCAAATTATCTTTTTTTTGTAGTGATTAAAATTTTGCCCTAGCCCACATCTTCCACATCTTGTTTGTATAATTTGTGAACCAGCTGCCTTGCATTATATATTCTCTTTGGGATTAATAAAGTACTCTCTCTCTCTCTCTCTCTCTCTCTATCTACTGTATCTATCTATTTTCGGTGTAAATGAATGAAATCCTCTATTTTTCTTCTGTTGAAGGTCATGATTTCTGCGCAGAGGGTGTTCTCTGTGGAGAAAACTCTGTTTGTAAAAACCGGAATAACAAAGCGGAGTGTGAATGCAGGAGCGGCTACACGCCTATACACGGAGATTCAACCTACTGTGAAGGTAAAGCAGGTTTTTTTTTTTCACGTGTGTGTTTTATTTTGCAAGGGACGTACAGGAGCTGCTAGGAATGGCAGGTGTCTCTGAATAAAAAATGCAATTCTCTTAAAAAATTATCTTTTTTTCCCCATATTTGACCACTGAAAATGATTTACAGAAGTATTTCAGTGTTGTGGTTAAGTTACATTGGGGTCAGAGCCTTCCGGTGGAGAACAGTGGTTGCTAATAACACTGCAAAGATGCTGCAGTTAGATCTTCTTTTTTTATTGAGTTAAAATGAAACCTTATCTGATGTTTGCTGACATGCTTCTCTGAACCATAATTCCATATATCCATATTCTATTATAATTATTAGTTTTTAGCTCAAAATGATTCAATGGCTCCCAGTGCCGTAGAATAGGTGTTTAATTCCCACTCTTGCAATTTAAAACTAATCTACAGAATAAATAAATAAATAAACACTAGAGACAGGAATGTCCAGTGTCCTCCCAATACCACATTATCATCATACCTGCTGTGGGTTTCAATTTAATCTGTATTGCCATTCTGGAAGTTTCACGATTTTATAAATATTATATATATATATTTTTTTATTCAGATTTTTCACAATTCTACAGTACAAATACAGTATAGCAAATGATTTTAAAACCTACTTCACGGTGCTGTGCTGTGTGAATAGTTCAGAGTGCACCACCTGCAGGATTATTAAACAATTGAAGCAACATTTTACCAACTCAAATGCAAACCTACATACATTTATAAATTTGTTGATTTTGGGGCCAGTGTGTGACGATCCATGAATTGATACCCAAAGAATCACGATACAATTTTTTTCTCTAACACACAGTAAATATATACCGGCTTTAAAAATCACAAAGCTGTGGCTCTGGTTTGATGACTCAGAAATCCTTTTGAAGTGCTTCTAAATCCTTTTGAAGTAACAAAATGTTCATATTCATATTATGAAGGTAAGAGTTTCCCTTATAGTGTCAGGATTAGTGTTAATGCAGTGGTGCAGGTAGGGGTGCAGAGGTACAGTGTGCAAAAATGTAAAGCATCATGAACATTTAAATAGTTTTGATCGGCGTTTTATTAATGCATTTTCAGCACTGGTTAAAACATGCAGTAAGCTTGCTGACTGAGTGACTGACACGCGTTATAGGTTATATACAGCTAAACGATCAGGTCCTTTATGACACATGTGGGTGTGAGCTTCAGTCAGGGAGAAAGATCTCAGACGGAGAGCGTTTAGCCCACTGTGGAGCTCCAGGTCTGGTTTAACTGACACCTCACACATCTGACACAAGTGTTTTAGAAGGATTTCATTTATGTATTTATCTTTATCATAAAGTGATGTAGTTGATATTACATCATACATTCTGAATAAATACATACATTCTGTTTACAACAGTGTTTTTTTTACAGTCACTCATTTGCATTAGTTAATATTTCAGAAATCAGGTCCTCAGGTCACATGATCTTTTTCCAAAGTCAAATCTTTGTGCTCCCGAGCAGACTGGAGTTTCTATATTTATGTGGTATATGTGATGGTTATTGGAGTCTGAACGCAGGTGAATGTTATCAGTGAAAGCGCTCTTGGTCTGGGGGTGCCGTATACAGTTTAAAGTGCATTTCAGGCTTGTATTTATTTTGGACATTAGCCTCTCTGAGCTCTGTGCATCTCTGAAAATGATGTTTATACGTTGATTGCTGAAGCGTAACCGAGTCATGCTTGCTGGGTTTATGGAGGTGGAGAAAATAATGTTTATAAAAAAGAGCAGCTCAGGAGGCTCTGATGCCGCTTTAGATGGTGTATGAGCGTGACATTCTCGGCGAGTAAAATGAATTTAGCCCGATAGGACTTTAGCCTGACGTGTCTCCGCTCGAGCCACAGAACACTGCGAGAGAGACCGAAGCCAGAATGCTTTCTCCAAACAAGCTCAGTAACTACAAAATCCTTCTTCATGTCAAATATTAAACATGTCACTAAGAAACGTAGCAGCTCGGGCGTACGTACTCTACAGCCTGCTGCATCCATGTGTGTAAGTGTGCATTTAAAGTGTAAAAATCATGCCAGACATCATTTCATCACGCAGTGTGATTTTATCATATACAGCCCCATTAAAATACTGCTTTTGGTCTTTTTTTCTTTTATCTTATTATCTGAGTGTTATCACATTGTCTCATCTTGAATCAGATACTGCTCATTAGTGCCCCTGCAGGCTGTAGGAACCTTAGCAGCACTACAGACACACACACGTTTAAGACTCACACGATCCGGCTGGATGAGAAGACTTTTCTATTGCTAGTGTGAGTTTTATTGCTAGTGTGAAAAATAAACTACTTTATTCTGTTTAAAACGTTGGTGCTTTATCCAGAGCAATTCCCCCAGGAGGGTAAAAAACAGCTCTGCCAACTGAGTTCCTGCAGAGTTTAGACAGGGTTTTGTTTTTTAAATCATGACAGACTTGCTTGGACTTGCTGCTGCTGGTGTCGCTGCTGTAAAGACCACATTAAAGTCATTTTTACACACAGAGGTAGAGGGGGACACCCTTTGTGTCATTAAATACTTCTGTCTATATTTTACACACTTGTCCTTCAAGTTCAAGTGCGTGAAAGAAAGACATTGGAACACATGTTCCACTGTGACACACAGGCTCCATTTAAAAACTGTTGTATGATTTTTATGTATGAACCTCAGCAGCGACCTCATTTCCCCTCTCGTCTGTTCCAACCCCTCAGCATTCAGCATCAGCAGTTACTAATCACCGCCTGATCATCTGTCATCATCTGCACCTGTTTCTCACTGAGTCAGGACTTAACTTAGATGCTTTTTTATGCTTGTATGATTCAGAGGTCACTTTGTGGCTTAACAAACAAAAACATTTATCTGAAACTGCTGAGGTACAGGGACTGGAGTGGACATGAGAGACCTTCAGGAAGTCAAATGTAAACAATACAAGAAAGTCTGGAGCTTTAGAAGCACAATATGAAGAATTGGAGGTGGGAGAGTGTGGGGGTCAATACTTTTGCAAAGCACTGAATATATTAAATTGCTCTTAAAAATAGTTTTAAATGTTTTAAGTCTAGAAGAAGCAGACCTCCTGTGGGTGTGATTATAAATCATTACTCTTCTATATAACTCCTTTCTTCTATAAGCAGGTAATAAAGTGTAATCATGTTGTACATGAGAGTGCTGGGAGGAGCATGGAGCGGTGTTCATGATCACAGCAGCAAACTGACTTTGGTTTAGGTTTCATGTCGGACCATCTCCTGCAGAACAAAAAGGAAAACTGTAGTTACAAACGCAGCAGTGACAAGTGCTTGAGCTCCAGGCAGAACCCGAGCACGGGGACGTGCCAGGCAGGTCTGGATGTTAAGAGGAGTCAGGCGTGTCAGGATCAGGCAGCAGGAGCGCACCTACTGTACAACTCAACTGCGCCGAAATATTCAAGCTGGAATGAATTTGTCAGACATCTTTATCACCGCGAAACCCAGGAGATTTTCAGGTGCAGGTAGACTGAGGCGTCAAAGAAAAACCTTTATGGTGAGCACACAGGCTCGAGGACTCAAACATGTAAAAGATATGAGGATCCTGTGAAGTGTTTATTACGTTCTTTTATTAGTGGTGTATCAGCCGTCTTAAAGCACTTTAAAAAATCTGTTTAATTTCAGCTGACTTGTGATACACAGCGGGACTGTTCAGGTAGGCCTAATTTTGGAACTGAATGAGATTATTTTATTAACGAGACATTTACTAAAACACTGTTACTGAAATAGACAGGACAAAAAGACCAAAAGATACTTCACAGCTTTCTAGCAAATTAAAAGATCATAATGTGTCTTGATAACACTGCTCGACCAAAAAAAAGGTCACACTCTCCAAGATTTCATTGATCACCTTTTGATTACACACACACTGTGGTGTCCAGTTCATGTGTGTAAATGATTCCTCGTGCTCCCAAAATCACTCTTTCACACTCTGAGTCCTGAAATATGGCGCGTGCCATCAGGAAAGAAGAAAAACTCCATAGATGTGATAACCCGGTGATTCAGTACATTCAGGTGGTCAGCTGACTTCATTTTATTGCCCCATAATGTTACTGAGTCTAGACCTGAGTAACTGATCAACCCCAGATCATAAC
>JAOTRS010000004.1:23528061-23546783 GCA_028565755.1 Dinotopterus cunningtoni
CAGACTCAACAGGGAACCCATCCTCATCTGGGTGATAACGGATAGCAGGGATTGATCTGCATCATACTGTGTGAGACAGGAAGTTCAGTATAACAGGAGATGTGTTTAAGTTAAAATGGAGTCTAGTTCGTTATTGGAGGCTCAGGTAGACTGTAGAAAACTCCAGTCCTGAAAATGTAGTTTAGGCCTGACATGGGGTCATGAGGAGTTGCACAGTCACCACTGCAGACCAGGAAGAGCTGCAGTTTTGGAGTTGCTCTGACCCAGTCCTCTAGACATCACCATGTGTACCCTTGTCAAAGTCACTCAGATTCCCATTTTTTCAGCTTCCAACACATCAACTTTAGGGACAAAATGTTCACTTGCTGCCTAATATAAACCCACCCAGGTGTCATTGTAACGAGATCAACAATGTTATTGTATTAGTCTAGAATTAGATTTGATTTGATTATCTCCACCATGTACAAAGGAATGGGTCTTCTTTTTGTTTTTTCCTGTCTTCTCTTTGTTTAAAAAAGCACAACAATTCAATATAGCGAAGCACACTTCCATGGACAGGCCCCCACACTAGTGAGACAACGGGTTTATTCATTACTCATCAGAGGTTTTGGTGACGGTCTGCCTTGTAAGATTTGACATTTTCTTGGACTTTGTGTTAGTCTTGCCTGTCTGTGACAATCCTGATGTCAGTATTAACACAAATAGGCAGTAAGGTCACATCGAGGTAACGTATTTGCCTCCAGACTCTGGTATCGTGCTCTAATAACACCAGTGGGCTCCTGTATTCTCAGCCTCCTTATTACTGCTGAAGCTTTTGTTGTTATTAATATTATTAATGAACATCCTGTATGTGCGTAACAGAACTAATTGGAATAGCCCTGAGGCTTAATGAGAGATCGGTGTAAACTCCATCCCATGCAATTATGTTCCTTTGTAAGCTTTTAGACTTCAAATATCTAGAGGCTTCACTCATCAAAGAGTTTTCGGATCGTACGTTTGTGTTTAATGACACAATCACGGCCTCGTTACTGGATTGAGGTTCCCATATGACGTTTTATTCTCACTTTGCCTGTGTTTTTATCACTGAGCATTACTACTGCTTTTATAGCTTAGTGTCTGAAAGCCACACTCCTGCATGTTTGTGGAGCAGCTAAATTAACCAGGTTAACTAGTCCCACTTCAGTCAATTCGGCTCAGATTCATCACAAGGTCTGGTTCTATGTTTAAAAAAATATATTACACCAAGCTAGGGCAGGTCAATTTCAAGTGATGCTGCAGTATAATCTAGGTTAATGTACTGGACATTAATGAGTGTACACAGTGTACCATGACATAGGAATTATCAAATCATGTCTAACTTAAGCATACACTTAAGAAATAAAGGGAAAATAGTACACATATTTAAAGTATAGATTTTAATTTAGACTCATTATGCCAATTGATATTTAAGTATGCATATAAGACTTTAATAAAAATGTATTGTGTTGATAATAAAAGGAAATAATCATGGGATCCTGTGGAAATTTCAGCTCATCGTAACAATTTACAGTTACATCTACGTTCACATTTATGACATTTGGTTTTGGAGTCTCATCAATAAATACATCCTGATATTGATTGACTTGGTCGTGGAAAGCTGCCGGTAGTACAGTGAGCATAGCTGTGTTTGTGTGGTTCTAAACGTTTGGCTTACTGCCATGTAATATTCACAACATGATTATAAACTATTCATAAAGTCAGATAAAACTTTTGATTATGTGGCCATTATGAAACTGAGCTACAACTTAAGCACTGCACATACACACATGTATCATATCAAAGTGAGCAACACATCATAGTACTTAAACAAATGGCACGACACTTCTCTAAGACTACCATTAGTATAAAAACCCTGTTAAGGAGGTAATACAGGTATTGTAAAATAAGCACACATCAACACAGTCCTAATTTAAAGTTCTTCAGGAAGAAGTAGATCTTTAGATGTCATTTGAAGTCTCTTCCTGAAGTTCACTGTACCACCTAGGTGGCAGAACACCTAGACATGTACTTGAGATGGTCATGGTTATCATCGCTGTGGGACCAGTCAAGCAGCAGCTAGAGGATCAGAGGGAGTGTGGTGCAGTTCAGTGTGTGATGGATGCTTTGAGGTAAGTTTGGTGTTGGCCTGTTTTTGGTTGTGTAGGCAAACTACAATGTTTTACACCTCATGCAGCAGCTAGAGGAAGCCATTAGATGGAGTAAAGTCACTGGGTGATGGTCACTGTCCCAGGCTGACACCAAACCACACCCTCACCCAGCAGGAGAGAACGGCAGTCTCCTAATTTTAGCAAATGGCTGCAATATAACGAAGAGTGAAACATTTAAGGGAGTCTGAATACTTTCCGTACCCACTGTATATCCTGTAAATATGGGGGGCTAGGACTCACTGATGCACATGTGGAGTAGGAGAAAACTCCTACAACTGGCATGTGAGCATCAGAAGCACATGTTTTGTTTGTTTATTAATTTTGTCAGAGCGTGTAAAGATTTATCTACTGTAAAGACAAATCTACTTTAACCTTTTTATTACAGTTACACTCTAAGTGTTTTATGTGTTGACTCGGCCTCCAAATTCTCATACCAGAAAGAACATACAGTACCAAAAGTGATCCAAGGAAGGAAAATCTGGCGACTGGATCATAGGGGACAGGGGACAGGGGACACTGTGCACATGGGCTGTGAAGGCTGGCCTTTAGTCCGATCCTTTAGAAGATCTACTGGATCTCAAACTGCTGAAAAAGTGCTTTGGTTCTGACAGAATGGAGTCAGAACACAGAGCATCACTGCGTGTTGTGTTTGTAGCGTAACAGTACTGGGACTGAGGGCGCACTGGGACTGTTGCACTTTGTAGACCTTTAAAAGTTCATGCAGGATTTTGGACTAAACTTTGGCCACAGTAACAGCAGCCAACAATAACAAGTAGTTTTAGCGATGAGCTAGCCTGCTAACGTTAGCAACACAAGCGATCACTGCAACATTGCTGATTATCTTCTCATTACAGTACCAGAGCGCTCAACTCATGAGTTTGACGGGGTGTTTAGGCTGGTTTTATCAGCTGGAGGAGAGGAAGGACAAGTGGTGCAGAGCCGGAAAAAACACACACGTACTTTCTACAGCTGTGCAAAATGTTTGCTTTGTGCAGTCACTCAGCACGTGTTACACAGACAAGGTGTACGTGAGCATGATCGCTAAACTATGGCTAAGTGAAGGGGGGGGGGGGGATACTAACAAAAACAACAAAAGTTCAATATCCAGATTGTGTAAAAAAAAAAAATTGCAATAAGTGCTGGGAAACGAATTTGTTCCCTCGTTTTTTTTTTAAACACTGCGGAACCTGTGGACCTGCTCAGATTTGTTTCTGAGGCAACGGCGCTCTCTGCTGGTTGACCAGAGAGAGAGAGAGAGAGAGAGAGAGAGAGAGAGAGAGGGAGGAATTTAAGAAAGTTAAACACAATGTATTTTTTAATCCAATGTCAATATAAACTGAACAAAAGTGAACGACTTTGTGAATAACATCAATTCACAACCCATGCATGGATCTGGGACCTCACACAAGTTTCATGATCATAAGACTGTAGCTGTGTGTCTATAGCTGTACGGTGACACGGCATTGGAGTAAAATGTAAGAAATAACAAGCAAAATATTAAACCCAATTCTGATATAAAAGCAACAAAAGTAAATGACTAAAACTGATACCAGGTCACACCGTGTGTGTGTGTGTTGATGAGGAACTTCACACAACTACATATTTAAGTTAGATCTGCATGATCTTGTCATACTGTAGCCGTTTGTCAGGGTTTAAATGTACACACACACACAGCATGTAACAGCACTGATGAAGTCTGAAGCTCAGTCCTGATGAAGCTGCTTCTTTAATTCCTATAGTAGCCTGTTTTTGTTCACCTATCCTGGTCTTACAGCAACACACACCTATAATTAAAACCCTAAATGAACAGAATAAGCCCTCTAAATGTGATGAATGTGCCTGAGGAGAGGCGAACCCCAGCATCACACAGAGCACAAACCCTGTGCAGCAGATTCAGTGTGCGCGCTACAGGGCGGAGGATTTGCTCATCCTCGTTAGCAGTACGATGGTCTACTAGCCGGCAGGGGACATGAGAGGAGCTCTGACGAAGAAATATGAGGCGCGGGGCAGTTAATGAGTGGAGAAAAACTACACAGTTTGTAACCATCACAGCAGGAAAGCGCTAATAACTTCAAACTAGCACTGCTGACGAGGCAACGCCAGGCTGAGTGTCGAGTCGAGTCGAGGCAGGTCTGCTGCTCCACGTGGTGTCCGTTCAGAGGGTTTAAATCAGAACAGGGATCCATTTTAAACAGGGCAAAAACAAACAAAAGGTGACACATTAACTCAGTCAGTCAAAATAGGTTTTATTTAAATGAGAAAAATCCTCAGTAAAACCACAGAGAGGAAAAACATTATTAAAAGAAAAAGTTTAAATATATACAGGTTAAGACAGTACATACAGAGACATGTGCAAGAAGCTTAGCTGCAGAAGAGGTAGACAGAGAGAGACACAAACACACGGACAGACGTTGGAAAAATGTGTGTGAGGATCAACGCATGCTGGCTTTAATCTTCTCGAGCCTCGCGCGGAATTCGTCGATGTCCCCAGGAGGACTGCGAGGCTTGACGTTCTCAGTTCCGCGCTGCTCACGAGATTCGCGCAGCTTAGACAGCTGAGACATCAGCATGTCCATCGAGGAGGGGACGGGGGCCTTGGCACTTGCTACAGGGACGCTGGGCTTGTCCTCGTTCACCTGAGAAAGTGAGAAACATTTAACTCAAAGATCTCAAGATCTCCACTTTGTAAGACAGCTGACAAATTAAAGGAAAACTTAGTGGGTTGGGGGCGTTGACTTTACCGACACGTTACTGCAAAAATCAACGCAAACTTATTATGAGCGCTTATTGACATCATGAAACATTGCCACCCTGATGGGAGTGGCTTTTCCAGGATGACTCCGCCCCCACCCACAGTACATGAGTGATTCCAGGAGCTGAGAAATGGAGAGATTTAACACTTCATGAGAAGTTCTGGACTTCATGAGATCTGCACCCAGTTGTTCAGTCAGAACACTAACAAGAGGCAAGATCATTTGGAACTAAAATGAAAAAAATCTAATGCACGCCTATACATCATGATAATAATAATAACAACAACAACAGCATTGTCTCTCCTGGTCATCTCATTTATATTTATTATCAGTAAAATGGTTGTTGATCACCACCATAACACAAATTAGAGACCACGCCAGGTGAGAGACACCAAGATTTATCATCATGGTTCATTCTTTAAAAAAAAGAAAAAATTGGCACCCTGAACATTCCAGTTCAGTTTGTATGTTCAGTGGTCATCTTTGTGCCCGATTTGACTGAGGAATAAATATTAGGTGAACAAATTCTATCTACATAAAGCTACATCATGCCACCTCACTGCCACCAAACTGTTTACGCCTGCCAGGAGGAAGAGCCTCATCTTCCCCTGAACTTCAAAAGGAAGTGCCTGCAGTTTGCTGGAATTTGAGATGAAAACCTTTTTGGAAATGTTTAAGGATTATAAATAAACATATGAACCTTTCAGCTGGAAAGAAGCTTTATTTAAGCTAAAATCACCAGACATTTCATAATCTTCTCCCCTTTCACCAGGAGTGCCAATCATCCTGCTGAGCTGACTACACGGGAGCCATGAAGCTGTAGATTTACAGCAGATAAAGCTTTAAATGTAGAGTAAAGAATTCTTCAGGACAGGGAAGAATCTAATAACTTATTATGAAGAGAAATGAAATGATACCTTCATGGTGTTTTGAAGGCCACAGATCTGCTTCAGAGCTCTCAGTTTCTCCTGATAGTGAGCGACGTCGAAAGGTTCGGTGCCAGAGCTCAGTGGCGCTGCTGCTGCAGGTTTCATGGCTTTCTGAGCATCTGTGCATTTATTAAATGAAATTACAACTTTATTAATGGCCACATTTTTCATAAACATTAGTAATGAATGTACAAGAAAAAAAAAATAAATAAAAATAAATAAATAAAAATAGTGAAGATACCAACCAGCAGAAGTCTGGACATTCAGTTTAGCAACATGTTCTGTGTTCTGAGACTGGAGAGGAGAGAGAGAACAGGAACTTTATATCACCTGACTTAATACATCTGAATGGTGCAGCTGAAGGAAAAAAAAAAGGAGCTAAAAAGGGAAAATTATCCAGGTGTGAATCCAAACCACTTCTAAATCAACTTGACATGGAGGGGTGGGGGGGGGTTAAAGCTTAAATGCTGCTCATTTAACACGAGAGAGAGAGAGAGAGAAGTTTACCATTTGAGACGGTGCCGAGACGGAGTGCTTCATCGCTCTCTTCAGATGAGCTTCGACTTCTGACTCACTGCTGTTCTCGATCAGGCTCAGGTGATCCATAAGCTGACAAACATCATGCCACAGATCACATTTAAATCAAATAAAATAATTATAGACAAACAAATGCAAACAACTCGTGCTCATGTGGAAACACTCGAGACTTAAAGGAAGTGGCGTACCCTGGGGCCGACCAGCCTGGACAGTGTGTGCAGCAGTGTTTTGACGGTGCGGTAAGCCATGTCATTGGGTTTCTGTTTGAGCAGCTCTTTTGGAAAAGCCTTCATGAAGTTGTGGATGTCCAGGAGTATTCGGTCCAGGTAGAGGGATTCAATCTTCTCCGGAAGCAGTTTGATCATACGCCAGTGACACTAAAGGAGACAAAAAAAAAACACCAAACGGTAAATGTTGTTCTGATAAGCTGTTAGTCTTCCTGAGGACGAGGTCATCGTGCATTGACTGTGAAGTAGCAAATGATTTGCACCCAGTTTAATATCTACTCCAGACCCACATGTATTCTACTGCATGTATTGGTCCTGTGTGTCCAAGACGGCTGTCGCAACTAGAGGCATATAGTATATAGAAGCTATAATGTGCAACGATCCAGTCCAACTTTAAAAGCTTAATCTTCAAGTTTTAAAGAAATGTCCTCAAATCAGTCAAAGCATGGCCCCTTAATGGAAAAATAATTTCGTAGGTAGAGCAGATTGTTACCTTCATGACCATTTCAGAAAACTCAGTAGACGCAGCAGAGTTACTGGTCTCCTGTAACAGCACCAGTAAAGCACTGGAATGGAGGAAAGTAAGGAGAGGGAAAAAAAAAGAAAAAAAAAAAAAAAGTGAAGAATATGATTACTACAGACATACAGATAAGCACAGCTTAAAAAACAAATGTATTCAGAGTGCATTAGCTGAATAAATGAAGCATTAATACAAGAACCAAAGCTTAAGACTGATTTTAAATCTATGTATAATTATGCCTTTGGGCACTTAACACGAAGGCCATCAGCTATTGCTTGGCTTCATCATCTCTACATGTGAGGATTTTATTAAATGATAGGAGTTACCCGTGTCTGTGGTATCCTACTGTATTGTAATAAGGCGTACCTGAGCATGTTGGTGGGATCAGCGGTCTTAAATAAAGTCGAGAGGAGGATGTGTACAGAGCGGATGAGCTCCTGTGAGCTCTGCTGGTGCTGGGGATCCAGCGTGAGAGAGAGCAGAACCTGGACCAGGTTCTTCAGCACACCTGGCGAGGCTTCCTGAGACAGCTTGCCTGCCAAAACCAGCTACACACAAACCCAGAGTAAATTCATACAAGTCTACCAGAAGATGTGGAATTCAACATACACGTATAGATCGTTTCACACATTCACAGTAACCCTTCAGCTGATTCAAATAATAAATGATGCCCGTTTTTACACTTCAGTTCACAGCTTAGGAAAGCGGTATAAAAAAAAAGGCAGATGATGGGGTGGAAGGGGCACAATATCCTCACCGAGCTCAGAGTGCTGATGACGGAGGAGTAGAGTTTCCCCATGTGCTGCGTCACTTCGTTCCCCACGCGCCTGCTGGCCTGCAAGCCGAGCTGCATCAGTGCTGCGACGATGAACTCGTCCACGTGACTGGACATCAGCTTCCACTCACTCTCCTTGCTCAAAATCTCTGCTATCTGAAAAGGAAAACCACAGAACTCGGTTTATTCAGATCAGCTGATCATACACACTAGAATATTAGTTAAGGTTCATTATTTAAGCGGCTGAGATAATGAAGATGTACCAGGACAGGATTAGACGCTGTACTGTACCTTAGCTAAGCCCTGCATGCTGGTTTTGCCATCTGAGCTCGCGACCTGTGAAATGACCAGACTGATGCTGGCTGCAGAGTCTTTAATGCTGCTGGAGACAGACGGCAACCTGGAGAAACCAAACCAACCAGTAAGAACAAGACTTTCTTTTTTTAAAATAAATTCCTTCACATCATTTCCTTCATTTGTAGAAATTTCACAAGCCTTACTTGTACTTGAACTCCGGCACGTCCAGAGGCGACGACTCGGCCGTCTCCACCACCAGCAGCTCGGGCATGATGGCTTCGGGAAAATCCACGATGAAGTTGGGGTCGAGCTGAAACTGGCGAGGCACTTCGGGGCTCTCCTGCTGGACCACTGCGTTTGCGTTCTGCCGCCGTATCTCACTGAGGAACCAAAGAAACCAGGAACCGTTTATAAACATATAAAAACAGACAACTTGAAAGCAGGAAGACCCAGATGATTATTCTTTAACCTCCTATAAGGCTCTTAGTGGATAGAGTTCAAAGACAAATGTGCTTCATTTAAAAAAAAAAAAAAAAAAAAAAAATTTGAATATAGCACTGAATATATAAAATCACGTCATGCTGACACGCCTACCTCAGCTTAGAAGGTGCTGCAGCTGCTGCTTCCACAGTCGGTTTGCGTAGCAGACTAGCATTAGCTGGGGCAGACGTTTTCTCCTCCGACTGAGATTTAACAGGAGCAGCGAGGGCCGAGGGTTTCTTAGCAGAGCGCTTGATCCTCTCCTCTAACATGCTCATGTCCTTTTCTGACAACTGACGAGTATGAAAATATATGACTTATCTACACTATGCACACGTGCAGAGAGGAGGGAAACAAACAAAGTCGATATGAGGTGACTCACCTGGCCAATCAGCTTGTACACTTGCTCTCCACAGACGTTATAAGCAGCCACAACCGTGTTTAGCGCTGCGTTACGCACGCCTGTGTCTCGATCGCCAATGTGTACTGCAATTTCACGCAAGGACTTGGCTGCGGTCTGCTGGAACACAGACAGGCCACACTGACCAACCAGACAGCCGAGCTCCTCCAGACACTCTGCAGACGGACGACGACACAGGATTAACAGATCAGCTTCGAACAAACCCTTCGACACCCCTATCGAGCTGGAGGTCCAAACCTGACAACTTACCCGCTCTCTGTTTGGAGTTTTTGGATTTCGTTCCATCCACAAGGAAAGGGAAGAGTCTGCTAGCTGGGTAGACTTTACGCATCAGGCTAAAGATGCTGCGCACGTCTTTACGCACCACGTCTTTCGGCTCGCCCATCTGAAACGGAGTGCACAGGAGACGTTTTCTATAAGGCGACAGCTCAGAGAAAACCACCATCATCTCATCACATGAAGACACTCTCAAAAACTCTAGAGTTCGGTTCCTGAGCCGCCAAGACTTGATTCTAGGCATGCTGCTCATCAAACATGAGCATATGTAATATCTTAAATATTCATCAAGTGAAAAGAGATGCGACAGCCAGTCAGGGGCATTCATGAGCTCACGTATGCAGGAGACGACAGACAGCACTATCTACCTTGAGGATGAAGTAAGGGATGAAGAGCGTGGCTTCGTGCTCGGTCAGATGGTAGTCCTGGTTACTAAGCGTGACAAACAGGAGCTTGAGATACTCCAGAGCCTTCATCAGGACGCTGGTGTTGGTATCGAAGAAGCGCAGGGTGAACCACTTTAGGATCAGATCCAGGCAGCTGACGCTGGCCTCAGACTCCGCCTCCAGGTGCTAAAGAACACCACAGCACGTTATAGCAGCTGTAGTCTGTATAAAAGTTTGTGTGTGTTTTTTTTAGGAAAAGTTTCACACTCACCTCCATCATGGTGCTGATGGCCTTTATGTGTTTTTGGAAATCTGCGTGAAAGAGATCCTCCATCAGCCATTTTGCCACGCATGGGGTCATCTGACTCTTCAGCTGATCAACAAACTCCTCACGAGGGGTCATAAAGTTCCACTTCAACACCTGCAAACATCACACACAGGAATCTGCATGTTAACACTGGGGTGAAGGTCCAAAGAGGCGCTTAAAAACTGCACAAGATCAACAGCATCAACTACATGGAGAACATGAGTGAAGAAACACCTGAAAATCATCCGGCCAAGCCTACATTCACTTTATTAGGGTGACATGGATTGATTCAGGGGTTTTACAGTGGAACCTCGGATCTTCCTCCACTCTTCACACACAACGGAATCACTTATCAGAAAAATAAACAAGAAATCTCTCTAATGAGAGACACACTAGCGGAATCACTGCTGTAAAGTAAAAATAAAAATTTAATCTGCACTTTACATTTGAAAAGAATCACAACAGAGCAGTGCTTCTGTGAAGAGCAGAGAGAAAGTGTGTCTGTATGTGTGTGCGCAGCTCGGTGTCCAATGACGCGCGCACAGAGCTGGCAAAGAGCAGGCTAAGCCTTGAGCAGAGAGAGAGAAAATGGATTTTTAACCTCTCTAATGAGACTCTCTTTTGCTTTACACGCACCCATATGTGTGTTTATAATAAACAGTACATACACGCTGAACACACAAAATAAAATGTTTTACGCACACACACATGATCACAGTATTCTAGTAAACAGTACACGCGTGCACGGATGTTGATTATACCAGTGAGAGACGCGCACTAAGAACCAGCAGGGGAGACGATTACCCACAATTCCGCAGCGCAAAAGAGGGCAGCGCTCGGCGTCAAAACAAGAAGCGCATGCGTGATACATGATACTTGCAAACCAAGACTTGCTCGTTTTCCAAGTTAAAATTTATTAAAAATCTTTGCTCGTCTTGCAGAACACTCGCAAACTGCGTTACTCGCAATCCGAGGTTTCACTGTATTATTTATTTATTTTTTAAAAACCCTAACGTGACACAGATCTGACTTTTTAGGGCTGCCTGAATACTTCTCAGATCAGTAGATCGGATAAATAGTCATGTGAACAAGAACACGGAGATCAGAATTCACAAAACGTGCCTTTTGACTTTTCTCTTCTTTGATCCGTTGCTCTTTCCCATTGGGAACGAGGATGAAGATGGGACCGCTCCGATCTTCCTCAACTTTGCCAGGAGGTTTCTTCACAACAGGCTGGAAACATGAAGACAACAAAAACCCAAGTGAAGAGTTTACTCATTTCTGCTCTACATCACATTAGAGAGTTCACCTGCAACTGTGACTTCTGCTTAATTATTCTCTTAGAACTTCTACATAGTTACGGAGATAACAGGCACAGAAACTCATCTCTGTTCGTTCGACCCGCTTACCTTAGCCTTGGGTGCAGCAGCTGGTTTGTTTTTTTTGGGTTCTGCTGGAGGCTGTTCACTCACTGCGACTGTTTTTTCTGGAACTGTACACACAATTCAGTGTTGTGTCAGTCGTACAAGTCTGTAACTGATGCTGATCAAAGTATCACCCCTGATCAAATCTGTATTGTTTATATAAATGTGTAAAATGCGAAAAACTGTAAATGTGTGTGATGGAGGTGCGCTCACCAGGAGGAGCTGCAGCAGGCTTTGGAGGAGGCTTTACAGTGCTGGTTGCAGCAGGTGCTGCTTTACTCGGAGCTGCAGGTTTGGCAGGCATGGCTGATCGAGCCTTCTCCAACAAACCAACAAGCTGATCTTTAGACGCTGGCTACAGAAGAGAAATTTCACAGAGTGGTAAATGACCAAGTTGCAAAAAATTATCAAAATCTGTGTCTGTGTTGAGAGGCTTGTGCATGGAGGAAACTCTTTTTTGTGCCATGTTAACACTGATCACCTTCAGCTTAGCAGTGGCCTTGTTCATCTTGTCATAACCCAGGTGCATCATGAAGACTGGAAGCGCATCCTGGGCTTTTTTCCTCACGTCAGCGTTACGATCCTCCAGGCAGGAGTAGAGATGAGGAACACACAGGGCAAAGTCCGAGGGAACCGAGCGCAAGCTGGGCAATTTCTCAGCCAGCCACCCCAACAGCTAGACAAAAACACGAACATATGAGATCATGTCTCAGAATCTTAAGCATGCAAGTCACTAAAATTTTTTTTTAAAATCCCTCCATTGTGACCTCATAGGAAAAGCCCCTTCCCAAATTGGTCACTCAGCTATTTTTTGGGTTTAGAAAAAGCGAGCAAGCTCTGTGGTAACTTGTTAAATATGGGAGTTTTAAGAGTCAAGCTGTAAGAATTTGCACCATGTGGGGTAACTACACCTCTAGCCAAACAGACTTCTGGGTAAATAAAGCATTCAGACACCAACCTCCTGTCTGAGGAACGGATTCTCCTTCTTCAGCTCCTCAGCCAGGTCCTCGCCATCCAACCACTCCTTCATCCCCGTTTGCTCCACCCAGACGTTCAGAGTAGCCAAACCTGCCGCACGCACAGCATTCTGGGAAAAATGCGAGACATCACGTCAATACAGAGAGCTTGGTGAAATGCTAGAACGTTTAAAAATCCATTTTCAGAAAAATCTGTACCAAAATAAGTATGACTAGTGTTTGAGGGTTCACATGCGGTGCTTCTGACTTTCTTTCTGTTCGCTAGAAAACTTGCAACATGATATACACCTTGTGATGAGGTGGAAACATTATATAAATGTTTAAACCCCATCACATCTCCAGCTCACCTTGCTGTCAGTGAGCACAGTGATGATGGGGAAGCCCAGGCCTTTAACATGCTGTCTCAGCGCAGGACCCATCGCTGGGGCCATCTGCTGCAGGATGGAGAGGGTCTGCTGGACCTAAAAATAACACACGCCCACATTCAGTCACAGTCAATAAACTAGTCATCTTTGTGAAGAAACAAACTGATTCATACTACACTGCAGAGGAGGGAAACCACACACACACACACACACACCAGTATTTTATTGGAGTCTGTAAGGCGAGCCTTGAGTGCCACAGGAAGCTCCCCGATGTTGGGTTTAATGAACTTGGCCTCGGAGAGGACGGCGGTGACCTCCTCCAGCCCCTCCTTCCTCAACTTCCAGTTCTTGTCGCCGATTTTTGACACCATGTCGGAGGTGATTTTGTCGCTGTAAGTACAATACAATAACTAGAGTTACAATAAACAAGAGTGTAAACATCTCCAGGGTGTGTACGAACAAAGCATTCATCAAACCCCTCATAAACATGTGTTTACAATCATGTCAACTAAAGAGTTATTTATTTACCAAGAGTGTGCAGTCCATTAGAGAGTATACAATAAAACTCCACATAGAGACATTCGGCTTAAGAACTGGAACCTCGCAAGAAACTTGCCCCGGAATACAAGCGACCGAACTGAATGCTGGCTTGGTTACGACAGTGGAAAGACAAGTAAAGAAAGTACAAATTTTTTTTTTCCTCTCTCTGCATTTTGTGTAAGATTTAGTAAAGACGCAGCACCAGGGATCCCAAAAATGTTATCAAGGACGTTAGCAAGAAGAAAAGGGAACCGCTTTCAGTTTGGATTTTAAAGCAGTCTGTGTCGAGAGGAATCATAGATTCCATAGAGGGTTAAGTGAAGTTTAATGTCTATTTATTTCAGATTTTACTGTATTTACACGTCTCTTCTAAATGTTTTGATATGCAAAAATATGATTTTAGTGTTGGAAATTAGGAATATTTTTGGGTGGCTAGAACGGGTTAAATGCATTTACATTTTCCTTTCCTACATTTCACCTTAAGAACTCGCCTCCGGAATGGATTAAATTTGTATGCTGAGGTACCGATGTATTATGATTTTAGTTTTATGTTATCTCTAAAAATGTTGTAGCAACAAATAGCAGAATACAGAAACAGGAGCCAAGTTTAAAAAAAAAAAAAAAAAAGTCTGCAGAGGACAGGGTGTCACCTGATGTCCGTTCGAGGCAGAAGATCCATAACATCTGCACCTCCTTCGTTTTCTTCCTCCTTCTCACCTTCCTCCTCTCCTTCTGCCCCACTGGCCTTTGATAAACCTCTTATAGGAGGCGGAGGAGTTTGACCTTTCATCTGAGAACACAAAAAGTAAGACGTAAAAGGTCATAAATGGAACAAAAATCCGAAACCCATCGTTTGCTATTTGCCTGAAAACTCTTGTTAAAACACATCAACCACACTGAGACGGTTATGTTAGCTGTACATGTGAACCTCTGCCTGCTGCAACAGAAGGCTAAAGATTAAATTAATTAAAAACAGCCTCTCGTACCTTCTCAAACTCTGCGTCTATCTGTGAAAGCAGCGCAGCCTTCTCGTCCTCAAAAAACATGCGGAGGGGAGCGCCCATGTACAGGTACATCACGGCCAGGAGAGAGATGGCAGCGGTTCTCACAGCCTCACAAGGACACACACACACGTTAACTCACACACACAACCGTTTCATTAGCACAGATTACACACGTCTATAACGTCTCTGGTAACTCCAACAAAAACACTGATTCACTTAAAATCACTTTCCTACACGCGGGTGTCGGAGAACTGTTCATGTTTAATGGACTAAACACTTAAAAATCCACATGTGACTAAACTAAGTGTTTAAAGTGATAAACAGTTAGGAGAGACCCACTCACTGGGTTAGTAGCAGCTAAAGCGGTCTTCACATTGCTAATGAAAGCCTTGACATTCATTCTGAGGAGGAAAAACAGACCAATTAACAGCACTGATAATCACTGATCACCATCCAGCTGTCCAGATCCAGCATCAGACCTACCCTGCAAATCCAAACTCCTTAATCGCACCGCAGAGCCAGTTCAGAGCCTCAGCCTGGTTCTTAGGGTTCTTCTGAGCGAAGGCCATGGACACCACCTGACATTTAGAACAATACAGAATGTTTAACAACGTCTCAAATGCCTGAAACAGCTTCATGAATCAATGTGCTGACTAATTATAGTACATTACACACACACACACCTGTTCAGCGGTCCAGGGAAGTGTGCAGGCTTCAGCGATGGCGGTCAGAGCCTCTCGAGCCCTCACGCCACACTTCACATCTCCAGCTTTATCCACCACGGCTTCCAGCACTGCCAGGGCTGACGTCCTGGAGAAAAACGAGCCCTTCTGAGCCACGGCAGAAACCACCTGCAGCTTCAACTGCATCACCTGGAGAACAGGAGAAATACAGAAATGGGTTCGAACACGAAATCAGGAGTACAATTTACTAACTTCACAATAAGTGGAACTACATTGATGTGCAAAAGTCTTAGGCACCATATTATATTCTGTACCAATTTTGTTATACATGTTTATCACGTCTGCATAATTATGTAAAAAATCATTCAGTATTTCCATATATAACTTAAAAATCAATAAATAAATAAAATTACAGGAGAATGTGTGCATGGCTGTAAAGAAAAATAGAAAGGAACGAGTGTGACAAAGTTACCAGAAGAACTCATTTTTCAGCAAGCTCAGTAAAACCTAACAGCTGTTTTCTTATAAAACTGCACAAATCTGTGTTTAAAACTCCTGATTTAAGCAGTGAGTTTTCACTCCAAATATTGACTGTTTATTTTATTACCCTTTATAGGAGTTTATTTTATGCAGAAATGTTTTCAAAAGCATGTTTTGCTTATGCCATATTTTTGTATGTGCCCAAGACTTTTGCTCAGTACTGAAAGTAAAACAGCTGTTAGGTTTATTGAGCTTGCTGGAGAATGAGTTCTTCTGGTAATTTTGTCACTCGCTCCTTTATATTTTTCTTTACATCCATGCACATATTCTCCTGTAATGTTTATTTATTAATTTAAGTTATATATGGAAATACTGAATGATTTTGTACATAGTTATGCAGACATGATAAACATGTATAACAAAATTGGTACAGAATATAATATGGCGCCTATGACTTTTTCACAGTACTGTATATTTACACGTTACACCACATGACTTGAAGGGATCAGAGGGTGATGTACCTGGAAGTTGGTCTCTTTCCAGCCAGGTTTTTTGGCCAGCATCCGGACGAGGGCCTGGCAGGGCATCTCTTTACTGTCCATGAGCTCTATGGCCTGGAAAATAAACCAACTCTTTGCAGTTTCACATTTACTTAACAAAAGTACTTTTAAGCACCCCTGAGGCCGGGGTGTCCACCTCTACACAAAGATGGCTAAGACTCAGGAATTCTCAAGGGAACTGAACATCTGATAGATTTCTTTAAATGATCTTTAGGAACCGATTATGCAATTTCTCTTGACTTAAAAATATTACTATTTTTTAAAAGTTTTAAAAAGGTCATTAAAAAAATATATAAATAAAATAATTCACTTGTGTCTCTCAATACTTCATCACCCTTGTACAATGCGGATGTGAGTGGATTATATTTTTGGCAAAAGCTGGAGCACCTTAAAATCTTAGCACTCCATCCATTAAACTGTATAATCGGTTTAATCTCACAGCTCTAATCAGAAGTTTTTCCCAGATCCTGGTCCTGACCCTAACCGCGTTACCTTCAGAAACTCCTCCATGGCAGCCACCCTCTCCTTCCAGTTTGCGCTCTCCAACATCTGCATACAGGACGCTGGAAGAACCGCGGCGGCTTTCTCCTCACACACCTCCATCTGAGAAAAATGAAGAAAACGTGTCACGCAACCCGACCACACGTGGGGACATGAAGATCTCACAAACCCAAGGTTTACTTACAGAGAGCTCGGCTTCCGTCACGTCCCTGCTCTCGGAGCCCTTCGATTTGGCAGAGGCAGAAGCTCCTTTGGGTGCAGAGGGTTTGCCCTTCTTGTTGGGAGCGGATGGCTTTAAAAAAAATAAATAAATAAAAAAAATTATGACATTTAATAAAATGAATAACGAACATTACACTCAGATACAGAATCAGTAGTTTATTTATTTATTTATTCTCCATGCCACAGTTTAGCTGATTTAACTGCCAAGAGAGTGCGCATATAACAGCTTCATGTCCTGACTGTCCTTGTAAAGTAACACAGGATCACCCCTTACCTTAGCAGCCGAGGCTGCAGGTGTTTTCTTGGCAGGGGCAGATGGGGCAGCTGGAGCCGCCGGTGCAGCCTGGGCTTTTGGAGCGGTTTTCTCCTTCACCTGACCTGCTGTCTTCTTTCCCCCGGGCAGCTCTACTTTCTCAGCACACTCCTTAATCTACAACAGACATGATATTTGCAGAAATTGTTCCAACATGAGGAATCTTGCCGTTTCCGAAGCATTTAATAAGTAACGCAAAGCTTTTAAAAAAGGGAAACTGTATTAACCTTCAGACGTACCTTATCGACTTTGAGTTTATCCACGTCAGCCAGGAAAGGGTTAACGGCCCTCTCTCCCACCACCTTGAGCGCCACGCCCAAAGCCTCGAACGCTGCGTCTCGAACCTCTGGAGCAGAATCGTTCACTTGCTACGGGACAGAGGAGGAAAACATTCAGTATACACAACGTTCATCATCAGCACAAATACCACCGCAATACTTAGGAATTACTGAAGCACAGGTTCATTTCTGTATTGGAGTTTGTATTTCATCTGATTTGGAGTTTTACCTTCAGCAGAGCCACACAGAACGGTTTGAGGAGGTTTTTAGGCAGCGTGCTGGGAGTGCACTGCCGAAAACTTCTGCTGAGGAACAGCGAAGCCTGCTGCTTGATCGATGGGTTTTTGTTGTCCATCACGGCCAGCACGTCCTCGCTTATTTTCTCAAGCGTCGTCTGAAAGAAATCGTTTAGTGATGAGAAATTAGAGCGTTCCCACTGCACAGCACGCATATTATTTTAGATTATAAAGAAACAAACATGTTGAGATCAAGTTTTATTTTAAGTTAAAACGATTTTACTTTTAGATCACATACAAAAACACACAATGGATCCTTTATTAAGTATTTTTTCCAGACACTTACAGACAGGAACGCTGCATCTATCGCTTCCTGTAGTGCCTGGACCACCTGAGCTTTCTTCTCCTTGAACTTCTCCAAAATGGTTGCCACCAACTATACACACAATCAATAAATACATAAAAACAAGAGAAATAATAAACCGCAGCCATTGAGAGATATATTTGGTATCTAAAGCACTTACATGACCGGCATAGGGGCCAAATTTCTTCCGGAGGCCAGAGGCAAGTCCTGCTACACACTTCGCGGCGAGCGTCACCAACATGACGTTTGTGTCTTTTCCGATGACCTTGAAGAAGAACCACGGGTTGATTTGGAAACAATAAAATAAAAAGGAATGAGAGAGGTAGAACACACAGAAGGAAATCTGTAAAAGCTTTAAAAATCACACAATCACAGATGTTATATAACAGAGACAGCTTAGCTACGATCTTCATGTAGAAACTCAGTACATAACGATGATCTCTGCACTGGTAGAAATTAGGGGACCACCGGTCACCCAGGAGGAATCTCCACCGTATCATATCAGGATAGGATATCACAAAACCCCACTGACGATTCAATTATAACAATTAAAATAACTCGTGATTTTATTACTCCTATTAAATCCCCCTCATTTTTTCACAATTTTAAACCTTTAAAAAAAAAAAAAAGAAAAAAAAAAAAAAAAAAAAAATAACCAAATAATTAAAATTTAGCCCATTT
>JAOTRS010000004.1:23556362-23568433 GCA_028565755.1 Dinotopterus cunningtoni
AAAAAAAAAGCCCGAGTGATTCCGAGTTGCGGATTTAACAAGATCTCTAGAGCACACTCTCGGGTTCGATCCAAACACCTCGCCATGCTGCGTGACTACCTTCAGCTCCCGGCTCTGTGCCGAAACCGACAGCGCGAGTTAGAAGATGAAAGGAGAGAGGGAGTTGTAGGGGTGAGAAAGCTGCGGTGGAGGAAAGAAGAGTGGAGGAAAGAAGAACAGATTAAACGACAATCTGTAGGCTTCATAAGTCTTTTATTTATTTAATTATTTATTTATGATTTGAAACTCGGGCATGTGTAGCGAGCTGCACGCTGTGGTGCATGATGGGAGAATTTAGAGCCAATTAAAGAGTTTTTTTTTTTTGGTGTGGTTAGACGGGATGTAATTTGAGATGTACAGAGTAGAAGCTGACGCATGAGTCCAGACCTGTGCTAGAGTTTAACGGTCCTGACACTGTACAGGGGAGAAAGAAAGGAACGTATGAAGAGCGTATGGAGCGTACCTCTTTTTTATATCGTAGCTGGTTGTATATGGGTGGTTTCTGCATGGTTTCTATTTTCACTTCCTGTGTGGACGTTCTGTAGGAAGGGTTACTGTACGTCAGGTTGCTCACTCCAGGGTCAGCGAACTTGGATTTTTTGTGCCTGAGGAAGAAAGGATTTACGGTTAGACACGTCTGCATACAACACTCACTCGTTCTGTCTGCGTTCGGCAGCGTCTGTCTCGTCATCTCTCATCCTGGACGTCATAGTGGTGGATTAAACTGGGTTTTAGTAGAAACCGGTTCGCTCCATTATTCCTTCATCTGTATTCAAGAACGGAAAGGTTTACGTATCTGCTGTTCACCAGCGACTAAACAGATACAGTGCTGTGAAAAAAGTATTTACCCCTTTGTCACACTTAATTGATTAAATGACTGAACTCATCAAACATGTTTTAATATTACACAAAGATAACCAGAGCACATACAAAAAGCGGGTTTTTAAATGATGATTTTATTACTCAAGGAAAAATACCTGGCCCTGTGTGAAAAAGTAATTACTCCCTAAACCCTAAACCTCAAAAAAATTTTTGGGGCAATTACTTTCATCAAAAATGTGTTTGAGGATCTGAATCATTTAAGTCTCAAAAAAAACAAAAAAACAAAAACACAACACAATTCAGAAAGGGGGGGCAAACACTTTTTCACATCACTGTAACTGCCCCCTCAAGTCAAGGTCCTCAGATGTAAAGTAATTATAACAAGAATAATCAAAAATAAATATATTAAAAAATAAAAGTAATAAAAATAATTGCAAGAGCCGATGATCGGGCCCAAGCACCTGTGCCATCGCTGCCTGGGCGCACCAGAGAGACAGTGGGCACATGCATTTAAAGGGAAAATACAAATACCAATACGATTTAACTTTAGAATAGGGGAATTTTATGTTAAGGCTCCCAAAAAGCATCACATTATGATGTCACTCAATAGGATGTATCTCAATACATTATTAACCATTTTTCAGCATAAGTTTAAGGCATCGTCACAAACAACCTGTTATAGATTTCAAAAATCCCTTGGCAATTTTGCATCCCCAATGTCTTGAGATCACATAGGCTCGGTTTGGTGGCGACCGTATGAATCCTCTACCAAGAGTATATCAAAATCCATTGGGTGCATTTTGCAAACAACCCAAAAAACCTAACTTCCTGTTGAGTAGAGCCAAAGTTGATCAGCTCAATCAAATCTAAACGTGTACTGGGTTTCGTATGCATACATGCAAGTGTGTATGAGCTGTGCAGCAGAATCTGGTGTGAGGTCACTCAGGAGTCCTAATGGCAGCAGATTCTAAACTGTGTGCTGATTTTCATGACTTTTTGAACATTATAGGTAAGTAAGACCTCCCAAAGTCCCCAGATCCTTAAAAAATCCTTTGAAGAACAAGAGGACCCATTACACACTATGACATCAACACTATCACAACAATGACGATGATGTAATAGCTATGACATCATCATGCTGATGTCACAGTGCTTGGGCCCTAATAAAATAGAACAGGAATAACGATGGTATAAATGCCTCGTTATAATCATTAGCAACGATCATATTGCTTTTTCCGTATTTGCTCATTTTCTTCTATAAAAGCTACTAGGCTTAAAACCATCTTTTTTCCCTTCTTCCTACACTGCAAATTAATATTAAAATCAATCCTATTGATTATTAAAATAATCCAATTTCAGGCTTTTACATTAGTTAGAAGATTGGCTTAAATATTTTTTTCACTTATATCCAATCAACTTTTTCCTTTTTCTTATCAGTTCAGGCTCAGTGGCTCAGCACCGTCTCTAATAATAAATGCTCATGAGCTATAATTATTAATAATTACGTATTTTTGTAACTATTATTTTAGAACGAGTTTCTAAGTAAAGAAACCTTACCACCAGAAATGACCAGCAATTTTAATTTATACTAGTTATAATAGTTCTGAGTAACTAAAGTTGTGTGTAGCTGGGGTGTTAATGATAATATAACATATGATCTATATGAAGTTACTGTAGGTGTGTACTGAGGCACCTGTAAATGATGAAGACGGCGATGAGGATGAGGATGGCCAGCACCGTCAGCGCGCCTCCGATCACGTAGCTGATATGAAGACCTTCACCTTTACAACGATAAAGAAAAAAAAGTGAGATATCTCTCTCTCACACACACACACGGTTCCCTCTCCGTATATATATATATAGTAACGTGAGTTACATGTTGTATAAGTGAATCTCGTACCATGAGGCGCAGACACCACGTTACTCTGCGTGCAGCCGTCTCCAGCACCGCTCTTCTCTGTGCAGCTGTGAAGAGCATGTGTGTGTGTGTGAGTAAGCTTGTGTAACAAGGTACCACGATTCCTACAAACTTTCTAAAAAAAATGCCTGATTTTAAAGATAAAGAGCTCAAACGGTCACTCACTTCTGTCCAGGCCGGCCCTGCGGAGGTTTGTCTGTGGGCAGTCTGCCGCGTCTGTTCGGAGCCTGAGTGCCGGCGGTCACTTTGTCCGGCACGACAGGAACAAAACCAGCAACTTTAAGAAACGGATAAGAGTTTAATGAAAACAATAAACACTGCTGAACACAGTATTCTCAAAAAAAGGTGCTGTATACGTCGGCTTCTTATGATTGTTATAGTAATGTGTGTGTGTGTGTGTTAAACTTACTGGTGGAGCACGGGCGCTCGTCTGGCTCGTCAGGACACGCACACACAAACCCGTTAGCCTTGGCAAGACACAGGTGTGTACAGCCTCCGTTATTCACACCACAGTGATTCGTTCCTAACAGAAGAGAGATCACACTTTAGACTGAACTCTGGAATCTGATTGGTAAGAAGTCATGCATCTGTAATATTCTGACAGGTTTCCATAGTAACAGCTTGTACACAGACTTGTACAGCAGAGGATGTGATGGTGTGTTTTGACTCTCCCGTGCCAGAGGGCGCTCCTCTCACTGCTCTTACCGTACTGCCGGTTTGGTGCCACCACTATAATGTCCATGAGGCCCTCGACGTTAGCGAGGATGGTCTCTTTGTTCCGGCCCGTGTGTTTATCCACTCGCTGGATTGACTTGGTTTGCCAGTCGGTCCAGTAGATCCAGCGGTCTTGCTGCGAGATGCGGGAAAAACGAATTAGAGGAGAGGAAACCGGCTTCAGCTGGGTACAGAGGAGAGAGGAAAATGGAGGGATAGAGGGGGAAAAAAGAAAAGAGTGGGGAGGAAAAACGAGGGTCAGAGATGGAAGGGTGTGGATGAAGGAGAGAGTAATGTTAGGGGTGAGGGGTGAGAAGAACGAGTGGATCTGAGGGAGTGAGTGGAGGACTGATCAGGAGTAGGAGAGTGTGTGAGTGGGAGGGGAGGTGAAGATGAAGGAGAGGGCTACCTGAGTGAGTGCAAACGGGTGTGACACAGGAGTCACCAGGACTTGTCGCAGTTTTCCACTCAGGTCAGAACTTTCAATGCGGTCCAGGTGCGCGTCCACCCAGAAGATCCTACACACACACGGTAAGAGATGCCAGTAACTTGCTGAAGGAATTGCTGACTCAGTGATTCACTTGTTTTCTGACACACTAATTTACTTATACAGTATACAGACACACTGATTCACCGACTCACTGATTCACTTTTTTACTGACTCACACACACACACACACACACACACACACACACACACACCTCAGGTTCTTAAACACAGTGAGCTCCTGTTAGAGGAACTGTGAATAATGCTGCTAAGCACAGACTGACTTACTTACACTGCTTTCTGAATACCATGGCATGATGTAAAATGATTTCGGAGTGAACTCGCAGCTCTTCCTGTTTCTCACCTGCGCGTGTCGTAATCGAGCGTCAGGCCGTTGGGCCAGCCGAGGTCTGTGTTGATCAGAACTTTCCGGTCCGAACCGTCCAGATTAGCACGCTCGATTTTAGCAATATGACCCCAGTCTGTCCAGAACAGATACCTAATGAGAGCCAGAGAACCCAGTCAGGCATCATCAGGGACGCAACACTAACATTTATTTCAGACGAGTGTGGGTCCTCAGCCAGACCAGTACTGGGACTGAAATGAGGGTTAAGGAACCAGAGCTGTCAGGGAGCGTCTGAGGTAGCTCTGGTTCGATTTATAATTTCATGGTAATACAAACTGGTGTTCTCACCCTTTACTGGGAAACACAGCGATGGCTCGCGGCTCGTCCAGGCTGTTGTTGATCAGGATCTTTCGTGCTGATCCGTCTAGTCTGGAAACCTCAATAGTATTCCGACCCGTGTCGGTCCAGTACATGTTTCTGGCCACCCAGTCCACGGCCAGGCCGTCTGTAGTCTTCAGGCCCTGACTAATTACCGTCTCCATCCCGCTCCCGTCCAAATTCACCCGCCTGAAAAACAGCAGATGAACAGGTGATGATGACTAGAGAACCTGCTGTATGGTAGAGTTTGACGATGCTCCTGAAGGCTCCTTTAACGTACCTGATGACGTCCAGTGAGACGTCAGTGTAGTACAGTTTGCCCTGGACGCTGTCGTAGTCAAGCGAGATGACGTTGTGCAGCTCGGGGACTGGGACGTGGACGTCCGTGTGGTCGCTGGTGTCCAGTGAGATACGCCGCACGCTGACGCGGTTGGAGAAGAGCAGGTAGGACTCGGGAATGTCGTCACATGACCTGCCATCACTCTTCAGGAGAACGCCTGTGGGGCAGGCGCACGACGTGCCGTTTGGACGCGGAAGACACAGGTGGGTACAGCCACCGTTATTCCGACCACAGCGGTTAAAACCTGGAGCAGACAGAGAGCATTAATAACGCTAATCATAATAATAATGAAACATAATATTTTTCTGTAAGGACATCATTTTAATTCGTAATACAACAGGGCTCTCCTGGAACTTAATCCGTTTCACACATCACAGAAAATGTGTTAAATTTCAGTCTAGACAGCCTGTACTTCTAGACTCCCAGAAGCACTGTAATTTGCGTTTCGTTTATAGTCGTCCATGTACTGAAAATGTGTCCTGCTGCAGGAAACCTGTGACAGAAATCGCACCAGCCCCAATCTTACCCAGAGGCCTGTCTCTGTCCATGGCCTGGATGTCCATGAGTCCGGGCAGGTTGGAGCGGACCGTGATGATGTTGTCCCCTGTGTTTTTGTCAGCCCTCTGGATGCTGCGACTCTGCCAGTCAGTCCAGTAGATGTGTGGCCCGAGCAGCGTAAGGCCGTAGGGGTGCTGAACCGGAGAAACCAGTGTCCTGCGGTTCGAGCCGCTCAGATCTGCCACTTCGATCCGCTGTAAGATTTAATAATTATGATTCAGTTCAGCTCAGTTCAAGCTGTAGTTTCCTTTAAGAACACCAGATCTAGAACACGGACTGCTGGTTCATTAGCTGACCTCTGTGTGGGCATCGGCCCAGAGTAGCTGTGACCCAGCCTTGTCTATGGCGAGTCCGTTTGGCCAGCCCAGGTTGTTATTGATCAAAACTACACGGTCGGACCCGTCCATCGCCGCTCGCTCCAGCTTGGCGTGTTCGCCCCAGTCTGTCCAGTACATGTTGCTAAAACCATCAAAGACATTAGTTATACGTCATGTTCACAAAAAACCACATCATGGCTACACTTTAATCTGATTTATGCATAAGTATCAGGACTTTGTATTATTACAGTCACCGTTGCTACGAAACACACAGACGCATTAAACAGACTGGAGGAACACTTTTATTTACCCCATTTCGTGATATAGAGCGATGGCCCGCGGGCTGTCCAGGTTCTTCCACACCAGGACCTTTCTCATGGAGCCGTTCAGATTGGCCACTTCGATGCGGTTCGTTCCCGTATCTGTCCAGTAGATTTTCCTTCCTACTGAGTCTACAGCGAGACCATCGGTCGTCATCAGACCTAAAACGAGCAGGACACGAACGTAGGTGAGTCTTCATGTCACCCGTGACAGCGGAGGGACTTGTCCTGCATTGCATGATGCGATGGCTAGTCAGACCTAGCTGCTAATGAATATGCAGAACAGTGTGCGCTCCTTACCTGTAGAAACGACGTCTTCGTGTCCGGAGCCGTTCATGTTGGCTCTGCTAATCTTCTTCAGTGTGCTGTCTGACCAGTACACTTTACCTGCACACACACACACACGCAGCAGAACATCACCTTCTACTCCTTCACCAAATCGCTGTTATGCTAGCCTTCTGGAGACCTGCGGAACTTTCTGAGAACAGGACGTACCCTCTCTGGGATCCACGCCAATGGCGATGGTGTTCTTCATGGAACCGTTAACGGCCAGAACCACATCGGCGAAATACGGGATGTCGAGAGAGACCATGCGGATGTCTGTCCTCCGTGCGAAGATGAGGAAGCTGTTCATTCCTGTTGTGTTAATAAACAACAGAGAACATTTATACCCCTATCTCACCTATGCGGTTTCGTGCGGTTGCCGTAAGTACGGTTTATCATGATTTACCACGAGTTTTTGGCGCATCTCACCATGAGTCAAACCGCATAGGTGAGATAGGGGTATTACAGGAAAACTGATGAAGCAAGGGTTACTCAGGTATGACTGCATCAACTACATGGAGATAACGGCATACAAAGCCAGTCTGACTTTAGGACTAATAGGATCGATGTTTTTATATTAGTGCTATATTATATTATATTAATCTAGAAATTTTAATACATTACTATTTTTTTTTAATGCAAATTAATAACATGACCAAGTTTGACCCTAATGGCTTCCCATAATCGCAGGCACGATTGCCCGGCTGTGTGATACCGGCACGTTTAACACGGATAACGGCTACACAAAGGCCGCTCTTAAGGTTTGACGTGTTTCTCTGTCTTCTCCCTAATTCAGCTCCCGTCTCTCCAGTCCTCCCTTCAACTGAACCACAGCTCACCTGGCGTGCAGGTTTTCCCGTCCCCCTGCAGGTTTATTCCGGTAGGACAAGCGCAGCTGGAGCGTTTAGGAGCAGGAGCCAGCAGACACAGGTGACTACAGCCTCCGTTCTTCACCGAGCACGCCGTCTGGACTGGAAATGCGAAAGAAATAAATCAACACCCAGCAATACAATCGATTCTTTAAATACAGACAAAGAGGCACCTATACACCTCACACACACTGGAGACCATCGTGGAGATCATGGTTGCGTTCCTTACCCGCTTCTCTGTGTCTGTGGAACATGTGGATGTCCATGAGGTTCTCCAGATTGTCCACTAGCGTGCTCCGTCCTGAGCCGGTCAACTTGTCTGCACTTTCGATGCTCTTGGACTGCCAGTCTGTCCAGTAGATCTTATCCTCGTGCAGCGTGAGGCCGAACGGGTGTGGCAGCTGGGTGCCAATCAGCACCTTCACAAAAAGAAAAACACTTTTACATTTAATCAGGTCTTTCTCCAGTAAGAACTGCCCGGGAACAACAAAAGCCCAGCAACGCCGATGCAGGAGTGTCTGTGCATGTGTCTGTGTACGTGCATGTACAGTATAGTGTCTATGTATGTGGGGGAACTCAGGAGGCCAGGACGCAGGTGTCTTTAATAAACTCAGCACTCAACACAAACCAGGAACAGGACTCGAATTAGAGCGCGTCACTAACACACAGCTGCCAGACAAGAACAAACTGAGAAGCTGGAAATAAACAGACAAACCGATTAGAACGAAACGCAAAGCAGGTGGGGAGACTTCACTCCACACCAGAGCTCATGATCAGGGGCACGTGAGAGAGCACAGGGCCTGCAGGGGCTGATGGATAATGCTAAACCTACAGACATGCCCGAGCGGTGAGCAGTGTCTGAGGCGTCGTCTTAACCAGAATACAGCTCCAAAGTCGGCTAAAACTAGGTGCAGATTAATATCACACTCTTATAAATGTTCTAATTAGATATTACAACCTCCCCTGATTTTATTACAATTTTAAACCTTTAAAAAATGTAATGATTAATTAAATGCCGCCTGTTCCGTATAACATTAGTTTTCTCACTTAAAAATCAAGCACTACGTTTAAACACTACAAACTAACTTCAAATACAAGAGTTTAACATTACATTAAAGGAAAAGCGCCGTAATTACTGAGCAGCGCGTATCTCTGTCATCCGCTATAATTATTATTTTTAAACAAACCAAACAAATAATTCACTCCTACCACATGGGATGAACAAGTGTAAATAGTTTACAGAGCGCCACCTGTTGGCTCATAAAGAAACGGTGATGTTTTACCAACTCAAACGCCTCCAAAGTCTCAAAACTCATCATGACAGTGAGCGCGTGGGTTGAGTGGCTGCGAAAGCATGTGACTTCTAACAATGGCAACTAACTAGCGCTGGCGGTGTTGTGAGCCTGGTGTAAGTGTGTGTAATGAGTGGGTTTGAGACTAATTCGTTTACAGATTTTGGAGAAAGAGGCAGATCGAAGGCTTTTAACGCGCATGATTTTTGATAATGTAACTCCATAAAAACACATTTCTGTTGTGCCGCTCTGAAGCTTCTGCGCTCGGTACAGAATCGGTTATATTTTAGAAAATTGATTTTGGGATCAGTGTTTCGATACATGAATCAGCACAAAAAAACAATCACAATTCATAACTAAGTCAATTTTCCCCTTCTCTGGCCTAAACGTTGTCCTGACCGTAGGTCAGAGCGCTGGGCTGGCGGTGTTGTCTCAAAGCTAATACAGAGCTGTTTTTAGATCCGTCACGTATTGTAATCAGAACTTTTCTACTGACCTCTGCTGTTCAAACACTGAAATTACATCATTAATACAACGCGCGCTCACCTGTCTGTCCGAGCCGTCGAAGTTGCCGAACTCGATGGTCTTCATGCCGGCGTCGGCCCAGTAGAGACGCTGCGTCTCGTAATCGATCGCTAACCCATTGGGCCACGTCAGGTTGGTGGAGACGATAACCACGCGACTGGACGCGTCCATGCCGGCTCGCTCGATTTTAGGGTTCGCCCCCCAGTCCGTCCAGTACATGAACCTGAGGAGAGATTTTACACATGGGGTCGTGTTTACTACAGGGGCCGGGTGATACAACCATAAACATACTGCGATGTACCATCAATATCATGACTTACTGTATTATGTCACAGAATGATTTTTTTAAAGAAATATGGATTTTTTTAAAATAAAAACTTAAATTCACTTCATATCACAATTTAACCTCAGATTTATCTAAACCTGACATTCTCAGCTGAGACACATGGTAACTACATGTCAGGTTCCTCACCCTCCGATCGGATCCACCACAATATCGCGCGGCCGATCCAGATTCTCCCAAATGAGCACGGTGCGCATGCTGCCGTCCATGTTGGATACCTCAATGCGATCGGTACCTGATCAGCACGCCAGAAAAACAACACACACACAGACACACACACACACAGAAAGGTTTCTGATGCAAGAGAAGTTTATAACAGTTTGGTTTATTCATTGTTCTATTCGTCCAAGTTTTTATCCGGCTCAGTGATCCAAGCCTTAAACTACTGATCAGGAGGTTGTGAGCTCAAACCCCTGCAGGTTCTGTGTCTCGAGAATCTAATTAACGAGTACCTGCATCAGTCCAGTAGAGTTTGTGTGTGAGCCAGTCGATAGCCAGACCAGCAGGGCTTTCCAAACTGGTGTCCACTACAACCTGTGAGACGAGGCGAAAAGTAAGAGGAAAGAGAAGAGAAAGATAAATAAAATAAATAAAAAAGAGAGAAAAAAAATCACAGAATTCTGCATGTTGAACTTCTGCACTGTGTACAGCAGGGGGCAGTGTTTTACAAGCTTCACTACAAGAACAGATATAAAGCGGTGTAACTACTGTGTAAACTTATGTTTACTGAAACCCTGGTTCTTCACACACACACACACACACATAGAGGTGAATCTGAATACCAATGTAATGCTGTTAACTTCGTCACCATAACCGCCGCACCCTGTGTTAGCGAATGTACACTTGATTTTTTTTTTTTTTTTTTTTTTTTTATGTAAACACAGCAGGGTAGGCGTTTATCACTAACTTCCTGTTCTGATCCGTTCCACAGCGCGCGGTTGATGGAGTCAGTGGTTACGTCAGTCCAGTAAATCTTTTCATCTCTGGCGTCCCAGTCGAGCGCTACGGCGTTCCGGACGTCCGCCAGCGGCACGACGTCGTCCGATTTGTCCTCAGTGTCGAAGCTGATTCGACGGATGTCCGTCCTTCTGGCAAAAAGCAGGAACTTGTCAAGACCTGATTAAAGACCAAGATGTCCCCTGTGAGCGCTTTAGACACGAGCAGCAAACAACACAAACACAACAAGAGATATTCTGCCACGTTACAGTCAGACTAAACATACTAAAAAATATTAAACCAGCCACTAATGAAGCCCTGATATTACGCCATAGAAATAAAACATCACACCGAGATCATGTGTACGTTTTACAAACAGTTCAGGAATGTGCTGGACAGATCCAAACATCACACCACACTATGAGACCGTACAACGCGATATCCTACGATATGACACAATACCGTACATTCGATACAATATGAGTCACAATATCATACCAGCCTTACAAACTGATCAAATATGAAACCACACCTTACAGTACCATACAATACAGAACCATTTATACCACGAGTTATGATACCATACGATACACCTTAAAGTATCGGACAATACAATAACTAATACTTTTAGAGAGCTTTGTTATTTATGCACTGTCTACGGTTCAGAACAGACAGTAAGATTGTGACGCTCACTCAGGGCACAGCTGTGCTGGTCGACTTTCCTGAAGCCGGTGGGACAGTCGCAAGTATACGCCTTACTGTTCGGGAGACACAGGTGACTACAGCCGCCGTTATTAGAGCCGCAGCGATTCCGTCCACCTACGGAGAGACAGAGAGACAGAGAGAGAGAATGAGACAGGAGCAGATGGGTTGTGTGGGCCGAGTTACGCGTTCATCAAGTGTTGCACAAACATGACAGGAAGAGTCTCCAGGCCTCAGGATCATGATTACATTTCTCTCCCGTCTCAGATACGGGCCGGTTTACACCGCACGCCGTTTCTGACACAAATCTCACGTCACAGTGGAATTCTTCGCTTGTTTCTGATTAACGTCTCGGCAGCGAGCGCTGCCGCGGCGCTACAAGTGCGTGAGCGGGGGGTCCACACCATACAGGCCTCCCTTCTGCAAACGGCTCTGGCTCTTTTGAGTAACGCGTCCATGGACACAAGCTGGCTGACACTAAATCAGTTATTTCCGTTTGTGACAACTAAGAGTTCTGCACAATTGTCTCCCATCATATAAATAATCAGGACAGAGGACACTTGTGCTGTGGGGTTTTGGCTTCAGGAGATTTGATTGGGTTACAGCATGAAATGTAAAGCTAGTCACAACACACACGCACACACACACAAACACACACACACATTTCACAACCTAAAGCCCTTCACAGCTTTTATTACATGCACCCAGGAGTCTATTCCCATCTCCACCACTAGAGGTCTGTGCTGTGTGAACTACATACACAAGAATATCCAAGCATACACCATCCCTGAAATCTGCATTAGTTCTGTGTGTGTGTGTGTGTGTGTGTGTGTGTGTGTGT
>JAOTRS010000004.1:23649875-23660553 GCA_028565755.1 Dinotopterus cunningtoni
GGCCTGCTTAATAATGTGGAACAACCTTCTTCAGTACTTTTCCTTTAATTGGGCTCATCTGGGAAACTAATTATCACCGGTGTCTGAGATTCATTTCAGTGATCCAAAGAGCCCTAAGACACAACACTATCCATGAGTTTAATTAAATAACTAAACATTTAATGTTTATGACACTTACATCCAATTTGCATAATAATTTGGAACGCGGTGTAATAATCCCAGTATTGTGTAGGCTTTTCTTATATCTGGACCTCTGGGCGTGGCTGTGGTGTCTAGGGGGCCGCGGGCTCTCTGTGGTGCACGGGGTGTTCTCGACCCTTTCTATCGTAGCCAGCATTGACTTTTTTTCAGGAATACGTGCTGCATTGACTTTTCTGGCCTTGGGTCCCCACAGGCATGTGAGTGTAACTGATAATCAATGTTACTGCTCTGGCTGATCAGTGTTTAATACAATAGGAATCTGTACAGTCACACTCCGCGGCCTCTTAGTAACTTTAGCCCTTGTGCAGTAGAAAATGAAATGCGTGTGGAGTGCATATTGTGATGGTGTGATATCCAACATAGACATCATCATCAAGGAGCACTGAGAGTTCATTGATTGATGTATAAATAAATAATAGCCTAGAAGAAGTGTAGTGTAGTGAGGCAACAGAGGAAGCTCTCATTGAATCTGTCCTGATCGTCTCCCTGGCTGTCTGCTGTCAGTGCGCTCCTTCGTCCCATTGATCAGTCTGGTGATAATAAACTAAATACATCATGGTTTATTTGTGGGTCGATGGGCGGAGTTGGTGCACGTGCTTGACCTGCGCATATTAGAGCGGGTCAGGTGGGTCGGGTCGGTATGACAAATGCGTGACCGCACATCACTACAAAGCGCTCTTAATTATAATAAATTATAAACCTTTACTTTGAGATAAGAGGCTTATTTTACCCAAATCACAGATATTTATTTAATTTCATGAATTAATTTTATTTTAATATATTAATATTTTAATTCATTTTAAGTAATTTTTGTACTTATCCGAACTTCAGAAAAACGTCTCGGCTCCTCCCTGTGATTGTGGGCGTGTCCATTTTCTTCTCAGCTTAAGAAACTCCCAAGGATCTTAAGAGTCCTCCCCACTCCTCCTAACACCTGAGGAGCTCTTTTAAGTGTTAAGGTGCTTCAGGAATAACTTTTATCTTTACTAGGATCTACTCTTTTATTTTAAGGAGAATTGTTGGGAAACACCCAGAGTTTCATCACTAGGAGGAACTCTCTGCATGAAGAAGCTTCATGAATACTCACCCTGATGTGGAAAGTTGATGAGTTGATGAGGGAGACATAATTCACAGTACTACAGTAGTTGTAACCGAACCCAAAGACGTTTCTCTTGATTTTTTTCTTGTAGTTTGCATTTATTTTGCAAGAATATTTAGTTTTTTAAATGAACAGTTACAAGTAAGTCGGTTTCATGTATTTATTTTTTTGTTTAACTTCTCAAAAAAAAAAAAAAAAAAATAGGGCCACCCTTTCGTTCGGTAATTACTGATGCGAGGGAAATTACTAGCAGCTAGCTCCCTACAGGTCAATGGTGACATCTGACCTGGTGGATTGGACAAAGGGCAAAGGTCAACACATATCCAACTCTTGAACATCCAGTGGTTAATAATTAAACAGCGCTTTTTATGATCTCAGAACACGGTCCTCACCTACCATCCTGCTCGTCTAACTCACCCAGGTCACCTGAAACATCTCACTAGTGCTTGGACCAGGACCTCCAGAGAGCTTTAAGGGCTTTAAGGTTCAGGCTTTTTTACTTAGCTTATGAGTTAGGAAGCAGGAAAAACACCAGTGTTCCAGGAGCACCAGGGTCCAGGAGCGGGGTTGATAATAAATAAATAAATAAATAAATAAATAAACGTGTTGTTAAAAGGTGTACTGATTTAATTATAGAACTGCATTTGTTAGTGTCTTCACATTACAAACAGCATTGAGGTTACAAATGATCTGGAGTTAAAAACGTCATTTATGTAAACACAAACACATCGTATCCCTGCAAACAAAGCAGGTGATAAAGGTAGAGCTCGAATAAAGAACTAAACATTTAAACATATTGTCTACTGCTCACACATTCATCATATCTTTCACTTTACTTTGATGTACATTTAGATCAGAAGGAAACTACGATTTATACCAATAAAACCAACACTGCCGTGGCGAGGATCTAAACTTTAAACCGCATCAAGCCGTTACCATTAAACAGTCAGCTGACCATCAGGACCAAACAGGTGTAAATCCAGTAATCCTGTCGATCACAAATCCGTTACCAGACCTGTAGACCTGAGCGTGTTCTGTGTGAATCCTAATCACGCTGTTAATAAACACATTATAACATCCCGCTTCAGGACGTTTTCAGGGTGCAAGAAGACAGCGACAGCGCCTCAGTGTGGTGGTTTTATTGGTAGATGAATTCACGAATGAGGACTCTCCTTATCGTCCAAACGCAGGAGTGTGATCATACCAGAAACACATGGATCACCTATATAAAAAATTATGATAATAAAACATTCTCAAAGTCTTTGGGTCCATTTCTGTTAGGGGTGATTACATCAACTTTATAATAAACTTTATAATAGTAATAATAATAAAGTGGTGCGAGATGATATCTAAGGCATGTACATACTGCTTCCCCCTCCTGGTAGGAAGAGGTATTTCCTGTCTGGCGTGCAGGACACAGACACGCGTCGGCACGTCAGCTGGCACGTTTGCAGCGTTTTCACAGAAAACGTCCCGCACAGGTGCGGCGACATGACGGGAAGTGAAGCGGCGCTTCTTGGGAATCTTCTGTTTTTGTTTGATTCTTTTTTTTTGTGTAAGATGTTGGTGGTGTGTGTAAAGTGGATTTGGTTGTATGCATGTTTGACCGACATAAGCGGTTATTCACTTGCTATCTGTAATAAAATGGGTCCGATATCTTACAGAAATAACTTATATTCTCTAGTTTTATACCCGTCCTTTAGTCCAGTGTACCCTTTATATATATGTAAAAAATCTTGTTCTTCACACTCCCGTGTCTGCTTTAGTTTTCTCTCCGGCTGCCGGAGCGTCCTGACTCGTGCCACCTTTCTTCATCTCGAGTCCTTTGACCCAGGTGTAGGCAAACGAGCCTCCCAGGACCATCATGTTGCTGCTCCACCACAGCATGCTCTTGGACGAGTGCTCAATCACGACGGCGATGACGGTCTGAGCGCAGGCCTTGGCCGTCCCGGAGACGTTGTGCGTCAGGGGACTGGTGAATTTGATCTGCAGGCCCGTCACGTAGCCGATGGCGAAGCCGAAGAAACCCCCGAGAACCATCATGCCCCAGAAATGTCCGTCCCAGGCGCGGTTGAAATTGAAGATGCGCGGCAGCTCCCCGAACACGGCGATCAGAGGGAGGAAGAGCACACACGCGTTCAGGTTGTTGTAGTACGACAGCTTCCAGATGCTTCCCTCCACCACGGGCATCACCTTCTTGGTGTAAATGGCATTTAAGGAGACGCACGCGCTGGCTAGAACGCCGAACGCCACCCCGGTCCAGGAGAGGGAGCCGGCGGCGTCTTCCTGATCCACACCGAGCCAGAAACCACCTGAGGAGGAACAGAACACACTGAAAGAGTCAGACTTTACTGATCAGACAGGCACAGTCTAATGACTGCAGGGGTGCAGCATGGGGTGTCTTGCTTTGCGAGTGCGATTAGTGTTCAGGAGATGTGTGTGTGTGGTGTTTAAAAGCAAGTGTCATTAGGACATCAGGAGCTCCTGAGCTACAGTCTCTGACAGACTGATCAGTGCAATGAGAACTAGAGGCGGGGAAAATGTGTTCAGTTCCGTTCTGTGTGAGTCACGTGTCTCCACACTGAGTACAAAATTTATTTGTTAAAAACTATTTCTTACATTTATAATAGAGATGAAGCGGTCGATCGGTCAGTGAGCCGGACTGTCCGGTTTTCAGTGTGACTGGTCGTGATCGGTGATCAGCTGATCAGACTCAGATATAAACCATTCTGTACCGAGCGCAGAAGCTCCCGAGTGGAGCAACAGAAACACATTTTATGGCCGAGTGGAGCAACAGAAACACATTTTATGGCGTTACATCATTAAAAATCACATGTTTTAAACACCTCCGATCTGCCTTTTTCTCCAAACTGTGAGAGAATTAGTCTTAAACCCACTCATTACACACACTTACACCGGTCTCACTTAGTCTCCACCAGCACTAATTAGTCAGAAATCAGAGCCACTCCCGCTCGCTCACTGTAAAGTTGAGTTTTGTGGCTTTTTCTTTATAATCCTAGAGGTGGCGCTACAGAGGTGGCGCTCTCTGAACTATTTACCCATTTTCATCCTGTGTGTTAGGAGTAAATTATTTGATAAGTTTGTTTAGAAATAATAATTATGCTGGAGGACAGAGATACACGCTAGGGTTGGGCGATGTCGACCAATTTGGCAATGTACAATGTCTAATGTGAAACATTGCGGGGGGGGGGGGCATACCACCTGTCAATCACTTTTTCCGCGGGACTCTGGCATAAATAGGCACAGTGATCTGTGTCGTTATAATGGCGTCGACAAACTTGGTTGGTAAAAAAGGTGCAAATTTACCTATCTGGCAATACTTTGGCTTTAGACCGAATGAAAGAGGACAGTCACGAGATACGTCTGAAGTGGTGTGCAGGATTTGTGGTGCAAAAGATGCACAGACGACAAATTTACATGACCATTTGCGTGTTTACCATCCCGCAGAATACAGCTCATTTGTATTGTGATCGCTAACAACTTCCTTGTTATTATTTCCTAATAATAATAATAATAATAAAATAAGTAAAGATGCGGAAAGTGAAAGCATGCATTTCATTTGGCTATATAGTGTGATTAAGTGTGTGTTTTTCGCGAGCTGGTTGCTGCTGCGGCGGGGGCGGGGCGGAGGATTGCGATGCTGGCTCAGCACCGTGATGTCTATCGGCGATGGACGATGGAATCGTCTATCGACCCAACCCTAATACACGCTGCTCAGTTAAATGTTAATGTATTTGAAGTTAGTTTGTAGTGTTTAAACGATGCACTTGGTTTTAAAACTAATGTAAATTTGTAACAAACCCGGAGGGAAATGTAATAGTGATACAGTGGAACCTCAGCATATGAATTTAATCCGTTCCGGAGGCGAGCTCTTAAGGTGAAATTTCGTATAGTGAAACACGCTGTCCCATAGGAAAGAATGTAAATGCAGATAATTTGTTAGAGCCACCCAAAAAATGTCATCAATATTACTAATTTCCAACACTATAATCATATTTTTGCACAAAATTAAGTTAAATATGAAATGAATAGACATTAAACCTCACTTAACCCCTCATTTATGATTCCTCTCGGCACCGACTGCTTTAATAATCCTAACTGAAAGCGGCTCCCTTTTCTACTTGATTACCGTCCATGAGAACATCCTCGTGACTGTTGCCTTTACACTGACGCGGACGGGTTTTGAGTGTCTCGTACACGTGACTTCGTCAGGACTCCGTCCCAGTCGCTCTCAACTGTTTTGCATGCTGAGGGAAATTTCTTGCAAAATTTCAGTTCTTAAGGCAAAAACCTGAGGTGGAGCGTTTGTATGTCGCGATGCCGCTGTATTTATAAAATGGTGATATTTTAATTGAAGCGGTACAGAGGGATGTGATAACACGGTATTGGGGAGGCGACTCCTGTGCCTAATGAGAACACACCTGTACCTGACCCTAGACCAGTGCAGCAGTGTGTGTGTGTGTGTGTGTGTGTGTGTGTGTGTGTGTGAACAGTGTGATCCTGGAGGCCAGGTGTCAGGGTGGAGTGTGACTTTCTGGACATGCGCTCACCCAGGATGATGCCACAGCACACGAGTGCGTACAGTGACGTGGTCTGCTTGAGGATGACGTAACTGAAGAGGACGTTGAAGACGGTGCTGAGGGAGCGGCCCACCGTGTAGAAGGCCACACCCACGTGCTTCAGGCACAGGTTATTAAACGCGATCATGGAGATGAAGACCACAGACAGGGGCAGGATCTGCAGGGACACCTTCATGTCCAGTTTAATGGAGGGGAAGTCCACACAGCCGGGCCTCAGCGCCGCCAGCAGGCTCATGATCCAGCACAGCGTCACGCTCACCACGCACTGGAAGAAGGTGACGAACAGGGGCGCGTCCAGCTCCTTACTGTCCAGCAGGTGGTTGTTCAGGAACACCATGGTGATGGACACGAACCAGTAGAGCGCCACCACAAACGCGATCTTTATCGCCATCAGGAAGAACGGCTCCTCTCTCCCGTCCTGCCCCGCGGCGTCAGAGTTACTCAGAGCCATCCTCAGAATCCTCGAGCGTTTCAGCTGGGTCCTGTTCATCATACACAAACACGGGGATCAAACTCGCACACGGCGCTACTAAAGGCGACGCATTTTATCATTCGGAAGTCATTATTATCTCGCGTGTGCGCTAACTAACTGTCCCGGGTAAATATGTATCGCGAGCCATTGCAAAGTCTACATATAAACACACATCACTCTGCCGACTTCCGGTTCACTTCCGGGATCCCGAGGACCCCTAGGTAGCTTCGCTTCCGCCTGAACTAAAAATCGACTGTTTATCGCTTGTGCACTGTATTAAAAAATGTAGCATAATCTATCTCATCGTGGTTAACATCCAGCGCAGTAGAATATAAATCTCCCACACGGGTCAAGAACGCAGCGAGGTTTAATAAAGCTTTTACAGGCGACTGAACTGTCTGTGGAGTTTGACGCATGCGCAGTAACGCAGCCAGCTATTTCTTTCTACTGTTGCAGCTCTTATCCAACAAGCATGATCAGATCCAAAGCAGTTAGAATTCTACTTTTATCGAGTCACATTGGATAAAATTATTAGTTCCTAATTCTGCTGCTGCTTTCCAGTAGGTTTTTTTCCCCGTGTGTGTGTTTGTCATCTACTGCTCATTTTATTTTTTTCCCTGGCTGTGTGTTTGGTTTGTATATTATTGTTTTTAAGCAAAAAAATAAATAAAACCATGACAAATAATAATAATAATAATAATTAAATCTTTGTGTCATTTACTGGCTATATTGTTTTGATTGTATGTTGTTTGGTTTGCTTGTTGTTTGCTTGAAAATAAAAAAGTAATAATAATAATACCAACGAGCACCTCATACACACCGAATTATCCCCATATTATTATTATTATTATTATTATTATTATTATATAATCGATGCTTTAATATTTACCCTGATCCACTGTAAACTTCCACATAAACACTGCAGAGTTCCGGCTCACTTCCGGGATCCTGAGGACTCTGACGTGGTTTCGCTTTAAAATCGACCTTTAATTTCTTGTGCACAGTATTTTAATATTTGGCATAAGCCAGCTCCTCATGGTTAACATCCCGCGCAGTGAAATATAAATCTGTAACACGGTTCATTATCGCAGCTGCGGCTTTTAAAGCGTTTATAGTCTGCTGACGCATGCGCAGTAACGCCGCCAGGCAGTTCCTTACAGCAGCACTTATTCAACAAGTATGAACAGAAATAATAATAATAATAATAATCACTTTATACGCCCTACATTATTATTGTACATTAAAAAAAAAACATCAATCATGAACACGTGCCCATAGTTTAAAAAAAAAACAAAAAAAAACATGTAACATCCGCATTCTCACACCTTATTAATGATCACTTCATCATCTTTACATGTTTGGTATAAAATCAGAAAGTACATTCACAATGAAAAGAGAGGAGAAAAGTCTTTCATAGTGTTACCTTACAGGCTGATCCACTTAGCGATGAAGTGCTTTCCAGCCTGTGTGTCTGTCTAACAAGGAAGTGGTTATAATATTCAAACTCCTCCTTCAGTGACAGTCAGGAAACCAAACCACTCTGTGGAGAAGAAAGGAAAAGAGAGGAAAAAACACCAACTGGACTTTCCTGAAAGGTCACTCACACCTGAGAATCCGGCTGGGAAGAACAAACCTGAGGGCAAATCCATTACAGTCTGTGTGCTCAGTGTGGCCCTGCTCTAGAATAGAATAGAATAGAATAGAATAGAATAGAACAGAACAGTTCCTGAAGAAAATGTGAGTGGTGCTTGCCGTGGCATCATAGTCATAGCTATGATGTCATAACTATGATGTCACAGTTGGTGTTGGTCTTGAAGTTAAGTCTATGGGACTTTTCGGGGCGGTTAATTAACTGCCCACCCCTTAGAAAAGTCATAGCACCCCATTCCCGAATAAGCCGCACGATTTGACACCTCATCCATGGGTCTACGACTAACAGTGCGGGACTAGTTACACGCCAAACTTTCATACGGAAGAAGAAGAAAAAGAAAAAGAAAAAAAAAAATAATAAGCCTGTGCTTCGCAAGCACCACTAAAAAAAAAGAATAGAATAGAATAGAATAGAATAGAACATTTCCTGAAGAAAATGTGAGTGGTGCTTGCCGTGGCATCATAGTCATAGCTATGATGTCATAACTATGATGTCACAGTTGGTGTTGGTCTTGAAGTTAAGTCTATGGGACTTTTCGGGGCGGTTAATTAACTGCCCACCCCTTAGAAAAGTCATAGCACCCCATTCCCGAATAAGCCGCACGATTTGACACCTCATCCATGGGTCTACGACTAACAGTGCGGGACTAGTTACACGCCAAACTTTCATACGGAAGAAGAAGAAAAAGAAAAAGAAAAAAAAAAAAAAAAGCCTGTGAGATAACTATAGTAGTGCTTCGCAAGCACCACTAAAAAAAGAGAATAGAATAGAATAGAATAGAATAGAATAGAATATGTTTATTGTCATTGGAACGTGTGGGATGTCCAACAAAATGAAGTGTTTTACAAATATTGCACAATATATACAAACTACAATTACACACTTTATACACTTACATATAATGTATTTACACATAAATTAGGCGAAAAACAGTTAGACATATGGCGACAAAATGTTACATATATTGCACCAGAAATTTCTATTTACATATATTGTACTTTACTCATATCAAACATCAAATGACAGATGTTGCACAAGATTTGCACACATTGCAGAACATACTGTAATTTTCCTAGAGCCCTAACCCAGCTGAAAGACCAACAACAACTGCTCTAGGTTCTTCAGTCTATTTGTTCTGGTTTTGATTGTTCTGTACCGTCTGCCTGACCAGGGTGAGATGGATCTTTAATGATACTGCTAGTTTTATTGAAGGGGCAGGCGAGAGGGCAACCAGTGATCTTCTGGGCTGAGGTAATTATCCTCTGGAGCTCTTTTTTCTGTGCCACTGTACAGCTAGAAAACCAAACACAGAGACAGTATGTCACAATGCTCTCCACAGTGCAACGATAGAAGGACAACAACTGCTTCTGAGGGACATTATTCTTCCTGAGGACCCTCAGAAAGTAAAGTCTCAGCTGTGCCTTCTTCACCAGCCAGTCAGGTCTTTCATGATGTGGACATGCAGGAATCGGACGTCTGTGAACCTCTCCACACAGTCCCCATTTATGAATAAGGGTGAAATGTCCGTTCTGTTTTTCCCCAAAGTCAATGATTCATTCCTGTGTTTTGGACGTGTTCGAAAGCAGGGTGTTGTCCGTCCACCACTGCGACAGCCTCACCACCTCGTTTCAGTAGTCCGACTCGTCCCCTCCGGAGATGAGCCCTATCACTGTGGTATTTACATCATTACATTGATGTAAATGTAAATGTAAATGTAAACACAAGAAACAGTCTGTGATCCTATAAGCTCTGTGGAAATAGTGATGAAGGTCTCTTATGGTCTCCATGATCTGGTACATCTAATGTTTTGGGATGACTTTTACCTCTCCCTCAATTGATATGATTAACAGCAAGAAGTTTCTTGTTTCTTAAGCCATATTATTTATTGATAAGCAATGCAGTTAACTTTATATCTGAGAAGTGAAAAATCTGTTATGTAAAAGATATGCCTTATTAGTTGTGAAAATATAAAATAACTGCTTTGTTACAGTCTTGTTATGTGAAATAATGACAGAGAATTCATTCATTCATTTATTTATCATGCTCTTAATTCTCCCCTTATTAGTGTATATTTGGCAACATATTCAGCCTGTACAGTCGGGTCTAGGCAGCATAAAGTGTTTTCAGTAAACTACCTTCAAAATACAATACAGGCTGCAGATTCTATGCTGAGTAAAGGATTATATGACCTGATGATTTGTGTATAACATACTATAATTCAACCAACCAATCACATTCCCTTTTCATCAGTTAATCTTTACTCCCTGCAGGGGTCCAGCGCACTCGTGTTCTTCACATGTCAGGCCAGAGACAGACCTTCTTACATAATAATAAACTTTGATAAACTCGTAAGTCTTTTATCCTTCTCAGCAAAATGTGGCAAAATGTGTCACAGTCAGATGAGAGCAAGGTAATCATTTTTGGGCATAACTAAAAAAGTACCTTTGGAGCAAAAACAAGATACCACAACCGTGGTGAAACCTGATGTGTGCAGAATTATGCTATGAGGTTTCTCCTTATCAGCTGGCGCTGGGTCATTAGTGATGCTTCTCTTAGCACGTGTGACTGCAGTCGCTTGATAGTTCAGGACTGGAGTTTCCTACAGTCTACCTGAGCCTCCAATAACCAACTGGACTCCATATGAACTTCTCCAC
>JAOTRS010000004.1:23692262-23703900 GCA_028565755.1 Dinotopterus cunningtoni
GACCAGTTGTAGGAGGCCCAAAGTCCATCCAGTCAGACCAAGAGCATTCAAGCATGCACGAAGGTGTCGAGGAAGGAGTAGGTGGTGTTGTTGTAGTAGTAGTAGTGGTTGTTGTTGGTGTAGGTGTTGGTGTGCTGGTTGTTGTTGTGCTTGTTGGTGTAGGTGTCGGTGTGCTGGTTGTAGTGGTGTGTGTTTTGGGTGTTGTGCATCCCGGGCCTTTCATTTCACAACAAGAAACTCGAATTTCATAGTCAAAGCACCGCTGTTGAAGACCTTGGTTTTGGTTTAGACAAATTAGTCCTTCTTGAGCATTGCAAGTCACTATCTGACCCAGCTGTGAGAGCGGCAGGGAAGGGTAGAGTTTTGCTCTACATTCAATTTTTTGTGGGGTGGAGCAGAGCTTTGGATAAGTCTGGCTTATTCTTCTAATTTGGACAACTTCACCACCATTAGGACCAGATGTAGGAGGCCCAAAGTCCATCCAGTCAGACCAAAAGCACTCAAGTGTGCATGAAGGTGTCGAGGAAGGAGTATGTGTTGTTATAGTAGTAGTAGTTGTTGTTGGTGTAGGTGTGCTGGTTGTTGTGGTGCTTGTTGGTGTAGGTGTTGGTGTGCTGGTTATTGTGGTGCTTGTTGGTGTAGGTGTTGTTGTAGTAGTAGTTGTTGTAGGAATAGTAGTTGTTGGTGTAGTTGTTGGTCTAGTTGTTGGTGTGCTGGATGTTGTGGTGGTTGTTGGTGTGGTTGTTGGTGTGGTTGTTGGTGTGGGTGTTATTGGTGTCACTGTTGGTTTGTTTGTTGTGCATCCCGGACCTTTTATTTCACAACAAGACACTCGAATTTCATAGTCAAAGCACTGCTGTTGAAGCCCTTGGTTTTGGTTAAGACAAATTAGTCCATCTTGAGCATTACAAGTCACTATCTGACCCACCTGTGAAAGCGGTAGGTCAGGGTAGAGTTTTGCTCTACATTCAACTTTTTGTGGGGAGGAGCAGAGCTTTGGATAAGTCTGGCTTATTCTTGCCATTGGGACAACTTCACCCCCATTAGGACCATTTGTAGGAGGCCCAAAGTCCATCCAGTCAGACCAAGAGCACAAAGGTAAGCATTTATTTTTAGTAGTTGTAGGTTTTGTCGTAGTTGGTGTTGTTGTGGGGGTGGTTGTTGTTGTTGTTGTGGTTGTTTTACATTCTATTGGTTTACAACATTTTGCCTTTACCTCATAATTTAGACATATTAAAGTTTGATATTTGTTTTCACAAAGTAGACCTGAGTCACTGCACGTAACATTTTGATGTAACTCTGATAATGGCACACCTGGATAACGCACAGCCTGACACTTAACATCAACTGGTTTTTCACAGATCTCATATCGTCCTGATTTTATTATGTTTTTGATTGTTTCATTGTCCCCTCCATTTGGTCCATATTCAGGATAGTCAACACTTATCCATGGTGTCCAGGAACAGACTTCACACTGTGGTTTTGTTTGAGTCGTTGATATTGTTTTTGTTATTGTTGATGGTGTTGTCTGTGTTGAGCAGTCGCTATCATCACAGCAGTAAACTCGTATTTGGTAGTTCAAGCATAATGGAAATGTACCAGATTGTTCTTCATTTTTGCATATCAAGCCTACATTAACGTCACATTCCACCTTCTGTCCTATTTCATTTACGCTTATATTTGGGTACTTTTCAGCACGGCATTCAATTTGGGATGGTTGATTACAGATCCTATAACCAGCGGCTCTAATATTCTTGTATGTTTCAGAGTCACCTCCACTGGGACCAGGGGTTGGGAACGTTACGTCAAACCATTCTGACCATTCACATGTTTGCTGGCATGTAGTTGTTGTTGGTCCAGTTGTAGTTGTTGGTTTTGAAGTAACTAAAGTACTCGGATGCAGAGTTGACACTAAAATACAAATATATTTATTACATTCAAACTGTACATTTAGAATGTACATCACAGATATTGTTATTGCATTTTTTTGTTTTCTGTTTATGTTTTCAGTGCTGTTTCTTGTCCACGTTCCATAAATATTGGCCATTCCGTATTCTGATTTTACTGTGTAGTATATCAGACATTATTTAGATATTTTTTCCTTGTTTGATATGAATTGATTTGTTTTCAACTCATTAGTCAAATCATTTGACTTTTTGGATCATATAAATTAATAAAGAACTATCATATCAGGGTCACTATGATACTTTTTGATGCTATATGAAGACTAACAAAATCAGTTTAAACCATAAGTGCTCCTTCGTCCTTTAAGAGAAATATAGTGGATATAACACAGACCCAATAGACCACATGGGACACATTTTAAATGATGTCACATGGCTGATAGTTAAAAGCCCTATGTGACATATGACACAGCAATATTTTTAAATTGTTTTCTATCTTTTTTAAAAGAAATTTTAAATGTAAAAGTTGAGATGTTATTAAATAATTATAATTATTAATTATGTAAATTTGTTTGTGCTACCCAGCACAACACCATTTATGAAATTATGTCATGTCACACAAATTCACAGATTGTCACATGACTCCAACAGGATGTTAATTAGATGTAACTTACAGTATGGGCTTAAATTCAAGGATAAAGCTGAATGAAGAACTTTACAGAATGTTGGTGGCACATCTTTCACCATGGGATCTTATGGGTTACCCATTGGAAAAATATTTAAATAGAATCTAACCTATTAATTAATTTTGATTTTACAGTCTTGTACATTATGTGTAAAATAGATGCACTTTGAAAAGTAAAAAAAAGTAAAAAGAAAGCTCTTTCCAATTACTCATGTCAGTATTTATGTCAAATTAGGTAATTAACTGTAATTTGTAATGTAATTTGCTAGAATAGTATAGGTTGCACTAAACTACAAGACAAATGTCTGTATATAAAATACTGAATTAGGTATTTTACAAGTTGTAACAGCACTACTTACCTGTGGTTGAGGAGAAGTTGAAGACTGTTGTTGTTGGTGGTAGTGTTGTATAGCAGTGATATAAATCCCTTTCAATTTTTCCATTTTTTCCACAATTAGCAGTGATGCAGTTGCCGTATCCATCAGTAGTGTTATAGATAGTGTCTCCATAATAATAGATTTTTCCATTATAGATGCATTTACACGCTGGAGAGAAGAAGTAAAGTTATTAATTTTACACAACCATTAGTTTCAAGTGCTGGAATATGCTACGTGGTAAGCATTCATTCTTACCATTATCATCTGTTTTACAGTTGATTTCTGATGAAGTACAATAGCTTAAAAAACAAACATAATTTTATTTAAAAGCGAATTAAAAGGGAAAATGTATTTTTACATTAATGCTGTTACCATTTCTGTTATATATATGATGCTAACCATTTCTGACAGTTTTGTGTGCTCGGGACCTCATCTCCATTGTTGTAATGTTTTGATTTGGAATAGCAGCCGCAGCTTTCCTTCTTCACACATTTCATTGTGTCCTCATCAAAGTATGGCTGATCATCAGGACATTTTGGGTAACAGCCTAAAAAAGGACATAAACTTAGTTACAACATTACTGGCCTGTAGGTACACACTGAATATAATGATTCGTATATTATTCATGTATCAACATATTTAATTTAAGTGCAGAATTACCATTCAAGTAAACAAAATATATTTAAAAAATAATAATAATAATGGTAAACAATAATAAAAATATGATTGTTAAAACCCATTGAATAGACTTGTTACAGTTTAAAACCGACATAATAAAATGTAATGTAAATGGCGCCAAAAAAATGGCATGTGTGAGGGCATGTGTTATTTTATTCCTGAAATCCAAAAATGATTTGTATACCTTCTAGTGGTGGTATCTGGCTGGAACACGTTCCTTTAGGGTTCCTGCAAGTCTTCATACAGGGTGCACCACAAGGTTTGTAGTGCCACTCACACTCACCAGGAGGGTTGTAATAATCACAGAACAGTGCTGCATGAGCAGGAATTAAAAGACAAAACTTAGCAACTCAATTCTGTGATTGTCTATCACTCGATTTAACTTGCCCCTGAAATCGAGAGCAACTCACGGCAGATTTTTGGTGTCCTCCAAGCAACACACACTCCCCCCTCATTACAGGCTTGAGCGTAAGCAGCTACAGCAGTACAGAAACACTCGCAATCTCCTCCGCTATCACAAGCACAGGCATCTCTTACGCATGCAGAGTAATACGGTGTGGGGTCAACCTTTACAGGAAAAAAGACAAACATTAGCATTAGCTGTACTTTCTAAATATTCAAGCATCCAGTCTAGGCAATAAATCTTACATGTGTGTGACAGGTCTCAAAGATGTCGTTCATGATGATGCTGCACTGTTTCTGAGCCCAGGCTTGCCGATAGGGGTTAAAAGTACATGGATTTTTGATCTGACTAGCATCAGGGCAGCTGGAGGACTCCTTCCAGCTGTTTCCAAAATCCAGTGCGTTGGTTACCACACCCAGGTTTCTCAAGGTAAAGTCATTGTTCGTGTTGCCATCATAATTTCCGCAGAGACCACACACCTCACCCTGTCATGAGAGATCAACATAGTTGACTTCATTCTTCATTGGGTATTATTATTTATTAATCTGTTTGAATGTATGCCTACCTTGAAGTTAGGACTAAGCTTGATGAATAGACTTGTCTTCTGGTCCCACACCAGAAGAAGCCCATTATTAGCCTCAATGACCATGTAAATGCCCATAACGCTGATCTGGTAGGGAATTTCATCTCCTGCACCTCTTTGAATAATTTCATAGCCTCCATCTGTTAGTAAGAGCTCGTCACTCTGAAAAAGAAAATGGGTTGATATTATAATAACCTGTGTGCTGATTATTTGTACGATATGGGGAAGAAATAATGCCTGGTTCATTTCTGTTGTACTGTAATTCTTGCTAATACACATTATTATCATTAAACATGAATAAAGATAGACTAACAAAATACAGTGTCAAAGAGAGCTAAAGTGAAACTCTCACCCCCAGGAAGACTTTGACGGCTTTGGAGCAGGTGGTGCCGGTTGTTCCGCAGGGAATATTTTCGGTGATGACTCTGAAATTGCCGCTGGAATTGCTGTGGCCACAGTGATCCTAAAGCAAACACAGAAATATTCAAATGTCATCATTTATTCACCAAGCCCTTAGGCACACTTAATTCATCAATCAATCTGCATCTGGGGACATTTACATTTCCACTTCAACTTTGTTTTTTTTTTTTATTCACATCAGTATTGTCTTTTGTGTTGCTTGTTTAAGATAGATGGCAGTGTAAACAAAACGATCACATATTTTACCAAATATTAACAGGTAATCTATCAGCAGGGTAATGCAGTCAGACTTCTTCTGAAATCTTGCTCTAACACTGAGCATGCCGCTTTAGAAGGCACTGTGCTAATTAATATAAAACAGGCCGCAGGAGTAAGCTGATTCAACAGGTTATAGCTTTCAGTTCTGTTACTCTGTAACAGAACTGAAAGCTATACAGCATTGTACATGGTGTCGTTTTATTTTCAGTCAACAAGCACAGTCCCTCAGCTTATTGTCGACATAAAAAAGAAAGAAAATTAAACTGATTTACGTGACATAAACCTTTTGTTATATCATATTTATGGAAGGAGCCTCCAGTGTCAGCACTTTTCTTTTCAACCAGCGGAGAGAGAAATATTCTGACATGTTTATGTGTCAGGCCAGATTGTGTAATGCTTTTGTATAGCAGCAGACTCTGTTTTTCTTGTCTTCTTTTGACTTCTTATGATTGTATCGGGGAGACGTACTTACTCTGACCAGGGTGTATTCGCAGTCTCCATCAAAGGTGTATCTTCTTCCATCGAATGTGACATAATGTCCATCACCATACACTGTACAGGTTCCATGGCACAAATCGACACCGCACTGCCATTTCCTGTCCTTGCATGTGCTGTGTTCAGAGAAGACAAGAAGTACAGAGGGGTTTTTTTTTCTACTTTCCCACAAATGTTCCATTTTTTACATTCATGTGAAGGGACTGTCGTTAATAAAAACGCAAAAGACAGATAATCAGATCAGCTTCTTTTTTTTTTTTTACCAGGTGTTGCAGTCGACTTTGATGGATTCTCCAGGCTGGTAAATTTTACTGTTATGAACGCAAGGACAAAGAGCCTCTTCGATGCAGCCCCCTTTTCCATCAGACACGAGCCCCGCAGGACACACACAGCCTGAGACACACTCTGTGCTGATCTGTTGTAGAAAATATTTCTCTTAATAATAATCATCATCATTATTATCACCAGAACCAGTGAAATCCAAATTATAAAATAAGGTATTCTATTATACATATATTATATTTATAAACTCACACAGGCCATGTCCACTGTGTTACAGCTCTTCTGGCACTCTGAGCCTGTAGATCCTGGAGCAGCATTAGAGCAGTTGAAGAACACCATTGGTGAGGAACAAGCTGAAAGGAAAAAATAATGCAATGAAATGAAATTAGTTAAAATAATCAATCAATAACATCATTAGCAATGCTACTGCCCTGCCCTTTACCATTTCACTAAAAATGTGCTGTTGTTGTTTTTGTTGTTTTTTTGCACCAAGATCTCACATATCGGGCAGCAGTTGTGCCTGGAGTTGTGCAATTGCATGGCGGTGTATTGGCGGTAATAAACTACAAATAAGTGTAGGAATTGTATCATGACTATAACAGGGAAATAGGGGCCTCCGTGTGGCACACTGGTAAATTGCTCGATATATCATCCAGATATTGGAGTACCGAAGGAACCACACCAGACACGGGGAGAACACGCAAAACCCATGCACACAGGCAACAGTGCTAACCACTACTCCACCCTGCCGCCTGTCTAACATTCATACTAATGTTAAATTAATCTTGAGTGTGTTGCCATCTGGTTGCCAATTGGCATTCCTTCATTTCCGTACCATTGAGATACTCGCTCAACAAATACGAACGTAATATATGGCGTTACGTATTAAAAGTTGTGTGAATAAAAAAGCACATCGCACACACGCATGTGTTATTTTTAGGTGATACATTTTTCACCACTACACTAGAATTAGGGTTCCCCCACCTGTCAGCTCGCACTTCAACCCCTGGTCATGCCCTAAACTGCATGTTCATTGGGGATTTTTTTATTTATTTATTTGAATGACAGAATCCTTCAAACACCCTGTTGGTAAATCAGTTGGCATTGTTTATTGTAAATCAAGGCCTGAGTATATTAAATACCAGCACTTACAGGGCTGATCGGCGGCAGATCCGATGCAGCTGAGTTTGCCATTCTTACAGGTGCTGAAAAATAATATTTATTACATGTTTATGACTTTCTGGGAGTCTGAGACTCTGACTCGATAAACATAAAGACTGGTTCACTGTGTGAGTAAGGCGTACCACATGGCACCGTCCTTGCTGATGACTTCTGCAGGAGGAATCACAGACCCTTTGTAGTAGCAGGAACATTTCTCCAGCGGAACACATTTTCCGTTATCGTTAAGATACGTTCCTTCTTCACAAACGCAACCATCTACCGGGTCAAAGGTCACCGAGCAGGTGAAATCTGGGTCACTTTGACAGCGACATGACTGCATGCTGCTCTGGAGGTTGTAGGCGTACACCATGGTGCTCGGGCAGCTGGAGGCATATTTCACTGTGGACAGATGTTCACAAAACGGGATGTTCACATAATTATTATGTGACATTATACTTTATTGCGTTGGAGAAGATTAAAATAGATTGGTCATTTGTACTCACTGCACACGTCACTCCTCCAGCCGGGGAGGAGGATTCTCTTTGCGGCGCAGGCGTGCACGTAAGATGAGAGAGCGGCACACATGCAGTTCTCGCTGTTCTCGCAGTTGCAGGTGTCGTACATGCAGTTCTTTAATGACACACAGGTAATTATTTAAATATTACAATGTTGTGCTGAAATTGGAACTGTTGTGCTCGAATACTTAATCAACCTCTGCAGTGTACCTTTTGGTAAATATCCGGGCTGATCTCCGAGTGACACGCGGCAAAAACACCACTGGGGTCAGACAGCAGGGAGCACCATTTCTGAGCGTATTTTTCTGAAATTAAAAGGAGAAACAAAGTGGATAAAATGCATTTATTCTGGCTTTTAATTAACAGTCAGGAAAAGCATTAACAAACTACACAGGGATGTGTTACAGCCACAAACATTTATTTTTATATACTTATTTAAGCAAAATAAAGCAAATTTTGTATTGTTTGGAAACAGAGTGAAGACGTGCAGACAGACTCTGAGATGTGTGATGAGTATTTGGAAAGTGTAAATAAAAAGAAGAGGTCAAAGAAAGTTTGTTTATGTAATTGAATTGAATACACCAACGATATTTGCCTTCTATTCGGTTGAATACATTCTAACAAGCTGTGTTTAATTTCATGGAGGAAGTGTTCAGTGTGTTTGATCACCCAATACTAAAGTATGCAGAAAACACACACACACACTCTCTCTCTCTTTAATATACACCAGCACTAAAGACTCTTCTGATTACACATATGTTAAAAAAAAAAAAAAAAAAAACAGTCATTCTCCACTTCATGTATCCAGATTTTAATAATAAAAAATGAGATTATTATTTTTTTTTATTAGTTATAACAAAACAAAAAAGTACCATTTTCCACACTGAGACTGCACGGGTTCTCAAAAGTGTTCTTCACTTCAGGACAGTTAGCTCTCGTCCTCCAGCTGTTGGCAAAACCAACACCGGTTCCTTCACGTGATCCGCTCATGGTGGTGAAATCATCGCTTTGGATGTCATTAAAGTTTCCACACAGACCTGACCATGATAGACCAGAGAATCAAGTAGTGTCTATATACAGTACATTTCCACTTGTACATTAAAGCTAATGCATTTAATTACGTGAACCAAATTTACAATGATATCATTTACAATGTGTATTATGTGTAAATAAGAACCAGTATACGATAACACTATCATACATCAGTAAGTAAGTGTTCAACACACCAAGTAAGTTTTGCTTGTGAGTCACATTCACAGTTATGTAAACCTGCATGATGGGTACAAGCTGGATCTCCAGCTGAAGCCCGAAAGAGGTCTGGACGACGATGTAAAACGTGGTGGGGCGGAAAATATTTACACCAGCTACAGTTGAATGAAGAGTAAAAAGGATTGTTGATTAAACACAGCATTTACACGACATAACGTGCAATAGCTGTCGACAGGAGGTGTCTGACTTTTTGTTGAATAATTATACAGTTTGTACATATTTACTCACCTGTAGAGAGAGGAAGCTGAGAATAGATTCGGTTGAGAAAGACCTTCCCGTCAGGCTGGATGTTAAACACCTAAAGGCAAATGTACACACCATGTGTTGTTATAAGATTGGATGTCCTGCATCTGGGACTCAAAATACACCATGCTTCTGCATCCCCCTACATCACACACACTATGTAGTTGAATATCTACAGGATTTTGGCCATATTCAGGAGCTGGACACATACTACTATTCGTACGCATTTGCCTTCCAATGTGGTCATGCTGCTCACACTAGAAATGGAATTCATTAATAATTAATAGTGATTAAAATACATTGATGGTACTCACAGTGCTTCCGGCAGACAAAGCCAGGGTCACGGCCTTCAGACATGTCTCGGTGGTCGTCAAACCGCAGCGCACCAAGTCTCCTACAACCACAAACTCAGCACCTTTGGTTTGCTGAGTAAGAAATAATGATATTTATTTATTTATTCATTTAAAAAGGTCTTAATAACAGCAATAAGGAGAAGAAGAAGAAGAAGGAGAAGAGGAAGAAGAATAGTCTAAAGGGCCGAACAGTGGCACTCTTTATAGTGATACAGTACTTAGAGGTTTTTTTTTTATTTATCTTAACCATGAAGAATAGAATGTTGTGAATGGTTTCACAAAAATGATAAATAAATCAAGATCAAGCATTAGAGATAAATTCAGACAAATTTCAGGTCAATACCTGAAATTCAAATAAGAAGACAGTTTTGAATTCCAGCCAAGTCAAAGTGCTCACTGGTTTTTCATCAAGAAAAGAGATGTGAGATAAATATGAATGCTTCTATGCAGATACTGAACATGTTGATAAGAAAGCAAAAGGTAGTGAGCTGGGTTTCAGCACATCACCAGGATGTGGAAAGTGTACAAATATGGTGAAAGATGGTGAAGGTGTGAGTGTGTTCACAGAAAACGTTTACAGACAGACTCTGGTGTAAATAGTCTTTTAAGGATATTTGTAAAAGAATTTGAATGACGGTAAATGAAAATCAAACATGGAAATGACAAGTGAAGAAAATCTGGATAAGAAAGATGGTGTAGGTATTAGAGCGCAAGCCAAACCAGAGCTCACGGTACTGGAAGCTTCCAAACTGTTCAACACTAACTCTAATAAAGACTTGAATCTGCTGCAAGAGTAAAACAGGAAACTGTACAGGAAACAGGTATCAAAAATAAAATCCATTTATAGGTCCAGTGCTGAAAAACTCTGACATGTCATTCTGACATGTTCAGGGAGAACTTTAAAACAGACTTTAAAATGTTGTGCAAGATAAATAAAGCTGAAAATAAATGTGCAAGAAGATAAGTGGACAAAGACATTGAAGAAATCTTTAAATATAAAAGACATTATAGATGAAAAAAGAAGGACTGGTTAGAAAAAGACAAAAATGGTCTCTGGAGTGAGGTGGTTATTTAAGGTGTGTCATGTAGTACAGGGTTGTGGGAATGAATGGGGACATGCTGGGACGTCCAAGGAAAATAATCAAATTTGAAATTATTACCATCACAAGTAGTGAGAACTAAATAATGCAGTTAGTGAATCAAGATAAAAGTGAGTTAAAAGAAAATACAGTACTGGAGTGACGTATGTGGTCATTGCTTTGAAAATGAAACGTGAAGAAGTTTTCAATGAATAAGATTGAAGGGATTGATGGGATATACAGTCGGAATATCATGGAGTCCGTTGGGGCCCTAGGCAAAACCTTGCAGGGGCCTTCGTCAACCAGCATTCATCACAGTTATTTTATAAAAATATAAAAAAAGGAATGTTTTTTTTTAACCAGCCGGGGGCCCCCTGCTGGCCTGAGGCCCCAAGCAGTTGTCTGCCAGGCCTGTTGACCAGCAGCGCCTTGGCCTCTGACATGAACGTAATTTTTAAACGCCCTTGAAGCAGCCCTGTTTCAAGGATAAAACATTTTCCTTGGGGGTTAGGAGTAAAAAAACTCAAATACGAAACATCACACTGTTGCACTGACCTCAGCCAGAATGTATGAACAGTCCCCATGGAAGTTGTATGGTTTCCCATCAAAGGTGGTGATGTGAGATCCGCCCTCTACGGAGCATGTACCAGGGCAGTCTTTCTCTGTGCACCTCCACTTGTTAGAGGTGCATGTGCTGAACACAGAGACAATATCAGGTAAATGATCAAAATGCACAAAAAATATATGCAAAACGATAACCATCATGAACACATTAATGCTGTCTAACTCAAGGTTATAGTTTCAAGTTTCAAGTTTTATTGTCATATACAGATAACAATGCAATTGGTCATATCTTAAAGCTTACTTGCACATACAGATACCTTTGCAATAATATATATTATTGCAAAGGTATCTGTATGTGCAAGTAAGCTT
>JAOTRS010000004.1:23771135-23785132 GCA_028565755.1 Dinotopterus cunningtoni
CACACACACACACACACACACACACACACAACGAGTACACAGTTCTTCCCTTCGATGCTGACACTCCGAATTTGATCTGCACTAAAGCGAATATGTCGTCGGAGATCTAATCTCTGATAAAAGTGGCTGTGCATGATGGGTGGGAGGTGCTTTTGATCTCCTGTCAATCACAGCGACACTAGCTAATTACAGAAGGCTGTGAGCTCATGCCTGCAGACGATGCTGAAAATACATGAAGGTCTTAACATTTATAAACGTTCTAAGATCGAGCGCCCGGTTTTCAGATTTGCTGCGTTGCTGCAGGAAGTCAACATCTCGGTGTATCGAAAATAAAGACACCCCTGCAACTTGATGTGGAGAAGATTCCGACAGTCTTTTAGCTGAGACGCAAAACTAAAGAAACGATCACCTACATCATAGAGCAACGGTTATGAAAGTGCATTTCAGATATTTTTTTTCTTCTCTCCCACTCTAAACCATTCCTTCACCTCTAAGGCTACGCTGCTCCCGCTGTCTGTATGATGATGTGATTTCTATCCTCTAGCAGTTGAGTCTTTAAAAAAAAAAAAAAGAGGGAAAAAAAAAAAAAAAAACATGAAGCTGAAGAGCAGCCGTCCCAGACACACTGGGGTTTGGTGAACATCTGCAAAAAATAAATACTTGTTCAAAAAACAAAACTGCGTCCTACGCCATGTTCCATACACGCACGTTATTTACAGACTGAAATGCACAACCCCACTGTCAACACCTCAAGGCTTTTTGTTCTTAAGAAAAAACTTTAAGAAATCTTTAAGCCTGGACGTTCACGCCAAAAACCATGCTCGAGCCCTTACACCAAACTGATAAAAAATAAAAATAAAAAGCTATAGAAGAAAAAAAGAAGGAAAAACCACCTTACTACTGAGACTGAGGCAGTCTCCATGAAGAACGCCACCTGCTGGAGGGACGAGGGCGGTTCCTCGGTGCAAACTAAACTGCAATACTGACATATGACCCTAAGGTGGTGGTGGTGGTGGGGTTTGGGTTTCATCTTTAATAAAGCTACTTCTTTAGTAGAATAAAATTAATTTAGAATCTTAATAAAAACAAACAGAACGATGATGGATGAAAAGGGATGCGGTGTGGAGCGGATGTGTGGAGATGGCCGAGAGGGCTCTCCGGAACCGGCGGAGGGAGGGGTTCCTCCTCACACAGACAGTTTATGATCGGAGGAATCTTCCTCAGTCCTCTAAATACTCCCATAAGTCCTTCTCGTAGCCCTCGTGCACGTGCTGCAGCAGAACTCGCCGTCGGCTCTCGCAGTATCTGGACCACGGAGAGAAAGAGAGTGAGAGAGAGAGGGAGTGAGAGAGAGAGAGTGAGAGAGAGAGAGAGAGAGTGAGAGAGAGAGAGAAAGAGAGCGAGAGAGAGTGAGAGTGAGAGAGAGCACGTTGTGTTAGGGGTGTACTGTTAGTACTGACATCACGCTAAAGCGACAGAGCTCGCCTCACCTGTACTTATCTTGGACTTTCTGTTTGATATCTTGCAAGGAATCCTGGGAAATGTCTCGCTCCAGATATCCTGAGAGCACCTCGGTGGCGTTCTCCAGGTCAGCCTGATTGTTCTGAACGACAAACAGCACGGTGTTTAGTGTGAATGCAGAGTGTAGAAACAGTTAACACTACTGATCCGAACCCTGTTAACGCGCACCTCGAAAATGATGGACTGGTTGTTCTTCTTGAGGTAGAAGGCGAAGACGTAGGTGAACATGAGCGTGGATCGGCACTGGCACAGCACGTCCACGGCCTTCTTGAGGAACTGCACCTCGATCCACGACATGTTGTGCTGCTGCATCTCCTCCATCTTCTGCTTGACCTGCGCGTACAGCTTGTGCTCGAAGCGCAGGCTCTGCATGTGGTTCATGTAGCGGTTGCAGTAGAAAAGGTAACGCTGTAGTGCTGCGCGGGACCGCTGGCAACCAAACACACACACACACACACACACACACAGGTTTACCCTTCATCACACAAAGTATATAAAAGCTGTAAATCAGATTCAGTGTCCTCTTTTCTCCACTTCAACACAGTTTAACTGTTTATTTGTTTAAAAAAAAAACTCAAAGAGTAGCAGCTTCTGGTAGTTAATTATCCTTAATCATGTTTTAGGGGAAAAAGAAAAACCAAAAGATGTCCTGTCTGAGTGACTCACACCACATTAGAGGTTACGTATTAATCAGGTTATGTTATTCATTCTACTTTCACGCCCTCTAGTGGTCAGGCTTTAGAGTGCACGCTTGCACATCACTGTATTCTCCGTAAACATTCATCAGTAATCATTAAATTAGCAGAGTGTAAACCTTTTAGAAAGCAGGTACACACTACCTCCTGAGCGTCTCGGGCCGCCTTGGCGTCGTCTTCGTTGTAGCGATTGCAGTTGTACCTGCAGGACAGTTTATTTATTTCATTAATTTTTTTTTATTTTCAGGATGCTGTCCTGCCTGCCAATGTGTGAATAGTTTAGAGTGCACCACCTGTAGGCTAATAGAGGAACTGCAACCTTTTACCACCTCAAATGCGAACGTGTTCAACCAAATACTGCTTTAGGCGTCAGTGTGGTTACCTACTGTGATAAAACACACTCACCAGGCCGAGCCGTGAGGCTCCCAGGAACCCAGACACACCCAACAGAACTCCGCCTTACAGTTCTGGTTACGGCAAACCATGTGGTTACACCCGCCGTCCTTCTCGATGGTCACGTGGCACTTGGGACACTCCTGTTCATACGTTCATACACAAACGCACATTACGTGACTGTGAGTGAGCAGTGATTTGGATGACGGAAGCGTTCCTGTTTATGTGACGTGTGGCGGCGTCTCCGTGCCCGCCCGGCCGTACCTTGGTATTTGCTGCGATCCAGTTCGAGGTTTCACTGTCGTCGTCGCATTTCTTTATCCACTTCCTCAACCACTAATGAGAGGAGAGCGCATCAAAACACATAGAATAAGCAAAGCAGGTTCTCTACCTGGGGAGCATGAGAGAGCGTCAGTGCTGAGCAGTGACATGGACACACCTTACACTTCACCGGGTCGTGCCAGTTCTCGCCACAGTTGAAACTAAACAGATAAGAGCAGATAAGAGTACACGGATTAGCCAGCGGGCAGGAGACTCTACGATCAGTGTGGACGGGTGCGGTGCACTCTGGCTGACTGGAGATGTTGTTTTGTTTATATATACCAGAACTGTCTCCCGCATTTGCAGCGCACTGGTTTGGCGTCTGGATACTGGACCTTGACCACATGATGACAGTCAGGAGCCGGACACCATTTTAACAGTCTATTACACTGCAGGAAGAGAGAAGAAGAGCAGAATTAGCCACTGAAAAAAAACACACACACACACACACACACACACACACACACGCTCAGGAACCAGGAACTGTGTTACACTTGTGTCTGATTACTGGAACTGATTCATGAGGGCCAACTTATTAATGTTAACGGTCACTGTTAAAAGAAATAATTTTTTTTTTTAAGTGTGTGTGTGTGGTAGAGAGTTAGCTAGATCATGTGACTCTCTGTTTGGTCAGGACTCGTACCTCTACAAAACTATTTGTGATTAGATGTTGGTACTTCAGCTTCACTTTGGAGTCGGTGATCAACCTCCTGCAAGACACACACACACACACACACACACACATTAATGACTGGTAATGCATGCTAAATGGAGTGTATGAAATATCCTGAAGCAGAACTTACATTACAGTGTTGTCATCAACCAGAATATCACAGTTGTGGGCAGGACAGGAGATGGTCTGTAGAGAGGAGAGGGAGAAACACACAGGATTGATTGTATGTGTGTGTGTGTGTGTGTGTGTGTGTGTGTGTGTGTGTGTGTGTAAGACCTGACTATCAGTGTACAGTGGTACCTTGGCATATGAATGCCCCACCATAAGAACTGAAATTTTACAAGTAATTAGCCTCGACATATGAAGCATTTTCGGCATCCGAGTGACCGAACGGAACAGAAGCCCCACAGATGTCCAGGAGACGCTCAAAACTAGTTAGCATCAGTGGAAAGTCAAGTGAAGTGAGTTTACATGTTTTTTGCCATTTTGTGTAAGATTTAGTGAAGACGTAGCACCACGGGTCACAGGAATGTTATCAAGGACGGTAGCAGGAAGAAAAGGGAGCCGCTTTCAGTTTGGTTTATTAAAGCAGTCGGTGCCGAGAGGAATCATAATTTAATGTTAAGTGAGGTTTAATGTCTATTTATTTCATATTTTACTTAATTTACATGTCTTTTTTAAATGTTTTGATTGTTTTAACATGCAAAAATATGATTATAGTGTTGGAAATTGGTAATATTGGTGATATTTTTGGGCGGCTGGAACGGATTATCTGCATTTACATTATTCCCTATGGGACAACGTGTTTCACAATACGACATTTCACCTTAAGAATTCGCCTCCGGTACGGATCAAATTCATATGTCGAGGTAACGCTGCAGTAGGGAATTGGCAAATCTGAACCATGTATATCTGAGTATTTACGGCTAAAAGTCGTCATTCACAGACGGACGGCTTCTTTAAAACCTTCAGATGTTTTACTGCGGCTGAGAGTCTCATCACCCGACTGGGATTAAAGTCTTCTGGAAATGTCCAGCACTTTTACACCTTCATTCAGCAGAAAGTCCCAGTTTGACTCGAACGCCACATTATAAAACCTTTAACAGTGGTTTATTCAGCTCCAGGTTGTTGAAGATCTCATTAACTAGTGACAGGATGGGTGGAGGAACTTGCCTGACCCATGCCCTCCTCTATAATTTTGGTGGTCAGGTAATCCCCCCAGCACTGCATGCAGAACTTGTGTCCACACTCCAGACCTGTGAAATACTGGAAAAAAGAAATTATTATTAATGATTATATTTACAAATATAAACAAACACTCTTTTAATGAGTGATTTTTTTATAATGTAACTCCATAAAAATGCGTTTCTGTTGCGCCACTTGTAAACTTCTGTTCTGAGAATCGTTTACACCCGAGACCGATCGGCAAATCAATCATTTTTGCACTGACCCAGGTTTAAACAAGCCAATCAGATTTATGCCCTGATGTGACCTCATATAAGAAGAGCCAACTGCCCCGACACCCTGCTCAGGTGCGATGTGCTCCAACACTCTTATGTAAATCTCTTCACCCGCTCACTTTTTTCATGAATGGTCTCCTCTAGGTGGCGCTGTGGTTGTGCATCAAATAAAAAACATAAATATAAATAAATGAACAAAAAAATAGTGAGATGCGTGTACGTCGTGGCCTCTGAGGTGTCTCTCCCACACACCATGCTACCCTCGCCCCTGAACCCTGGAGTGTGAGCTGCGGTACTGACCGTGGTGGGGTAGTTCAGGTAGCAGATCTGGCAGTGCATGTCCTGATTAGACGAGCGCGTGCTCATGGGTCTCGTCCTCGCCTTCTTACTGGGGTTAATGACGTGGCACTCCGAGAATAATTTATCCAGATTCCCGTCAAAGTACCTGAGAAGAAACAACATATCAGTCAGAGGCAAAACAGACACACCCACACACACACACACACACACACACACACACACACACACACTTCCACAGAGTAAAAAAAAAGAAAAACTAAAAAAAAAAGACCTAAAAAAAAATCAATAGGTCGCTTCTGAATGTTATTTGCAGTTATTTTTTTTTAGTGGATAATAAGAGCAAGGGGTAGGAGGGGGCTGTGAAAGAAGGCAAATGGAATGAGAGAGAGAGAGAGAGAGAGAGAGAGACACTGTGTAACGGGTGTCACTTGGCCACAAAAGTGCCACCATCAGCAAAACGCTGCTGCACTAACACAAACAGTGGGACTGAAGTCCCTCGGCAAGCCTGGAAGAGCGAGCACGGGGTTGCTGACAAAGATTTGAAGGTTACTGTATGTGATTCAGTCATATAAATTATAATAATTAATATACACTTTTCTGCTCAGATCACACACCTGACCGGATGAAACACTGCAACATTTCATGTATTTATTTAAGAATTTTACAGAATGTTAGTTTGAATCTTTGGAGCTTTATACAATTGCTCCATTAAAAAATGTAATTATGAATGCCCTCTTCTATAATAAACAAGTTAAAAAAGGTTTTTAATTGTGATGTTTTTTTCTGCGCACTATATATCCCACTGTAGCGGATTATTTAAGTAGCAGACAGACCAAATACAAATAGGAACAAAATTACCACAATAAAACATATACCACATGTTTAATATGCACAGAATAATATTCTTAGAATATTAACATTTTGAAATACACTCATTCTTCCTGTCATCTATTTGGTTCCATTACCAGACCTGGCTATTTACTAGTTGTATCTGGTAAGTTACTAGTTAGTATGACCGTAACACTAACACAGTTAATTGTCTAGGAGTGGTCGCCTCATCTAAAAAATAAAACTAAATAAAATTGTACTTCAATTGCTAGTTTTACTAAATTATGGGCACAAAAGCCTGGAAATTAACGGTCGTGTGCACACAAAGGATGCAAAGCCTGCAAACAAATTGTATCCTGTGTGCACAAACTAACCAAACCAAGAGAACAAATTGCATTTCCTGTGCAAGAACTGTTGAAACAATATCTAAAGTTCACAAATGAACCAAACTGTACAAACAAATTGTATCTTAAGCACACAAATTTACCCAAAACGAAAAAAAAAAAATTATCTTGTTTGCATGTGTTATGCACAATGTAGGAACAAATTATATTTCGTGCAAATTTTAACCTAAACGAACTTTGGGAATGACTTGTGTCTTGTGTGCAGAAATTAACCAAAACAAGTGAACGACTAAGCCAAAACAAAAGAATGAATTGTACCTCTGTTGTGTATAAACTACTAAAACGTAGGAACTAATTGTACCTTGTGTGCACGAATTAACTAAATTGAGGGAATGAATTGTATCTCATGTGCACAAATTAACCAAAACAAAGGAACAAGTTGTGTTGTGTGTTTTGAAATTAACTAATCGTTGAAACAAATTAACTAAAACTTTCCACGAAAACTTAACCAAAACTAATTGGATATCCTGTGCACAAATATACTACATTGCAGAAATTAAATGTAGCTCATGCGCATGAACTAACCGAAACGTGAGAACAAATTATGAGCCAAAAAAAGGAAAAAATTAATTGTATTTTGTGCGCACAAATAAATAAGAAATGTAGGAACAAACTGTAACTTGAGGACTTGTGTGAATGAAATAACTAATCATCGGAATGATTTAGTAAAATGAGCAAACAAACTACGAATTAAATAACAATGTGACCCATCCAAAGCTCTGTAGTTCTCAGATGTTGGATTTTTTTTTCTTTTGGAGAAGTTTGCGGTTTCTTAGTAACATGGTAACCTTAACTTTTTTTATTTCTTTTATTGTGAATGGTGGGAAAAGAGAATTGGATGCTAACATTTACATTTTTGTGAACTTTCCACGACTTTAACTTTAAATAAAATAAATGTCGTGTTTAACTTATAAAACTAATAAAATTAGGGCAAAGTGCAGTGGTATAAGTGGATCAAAATACATAACGTTTTTATAAAATGATCAACTGAAGTCATGTAAATTATAATTCTTGATTGTTTTTCTATAACAGCGCACCTCTGAGTACTTTATTCCTTACTACAAATGATTATGATATTGCAATATAACAAATTCATCAGGAATGATGAAGATATCAGGAAGCGTACACTCATTCACTCGTATATTTATCCAGTCATTTGTCCATCTTTTCTCGCCGTGAGGTGGAGTGGAGAGGCCTGACCGGCGTTAATCCTATTCCTCTCCAGACGAGAGACACGTCGGCCTGCAGATGGGAGAGGAGGCTCGGCCTCCCCTCCCCAACACGGCCTCCAAAAATCCTGTTCTTAACACATGAACGAGCACCTTGAATTATTCACCCTTTTCAATATTTCACATGGCTCCTCTTTTTCTCCCTGATCCATGTTTGTTGCCCCGGCCTAATGCAATTTTCATGACAAAAAATGTTTTTGTCCTACTTTGAAGCACGGTCCGAGCTGGGGCGGTGCGACGGGGTATCGCTAGCCCCGAGCTGGAGGGTTTCGTTAAAAGATTGAGAGATGGGTTTCGGGGAAGAAAAGAAAGCATCTACTCATGGAATGAGGACGAGGTTAAGCCTGGCTGAACCGAAATTCACCAAAACACAAAGACATTGTCGTTAAATGACTAAACACCAGAAAAAGAAACATATCTTTACAAAAATCTTGCTAGACAAGAAATAATATTTAGCGATGATGTCAGGTCATATGTGGCTACAATAAATCTTTTATTACGTTTACTAATAGTGCTTTCAAAATGTAAACACATGGTACACTTGCTATTCAAGCGGTTGTAACATGAATGCTAAGAAAAACCTAGCTAATAACCGTGGATAATAAATGTGCTAGCTAGCACACAGACATAGAAATCCTAAACATGGATAGGGGAAATGATGAACGACAGTGAAAATAAGCCAAAACTAAAGGAAGTATCAAAATTTTTTTTAGATGTGTTGCTAAATCATGAAGAAAATACTGTTTTTTAATAATATTCCGCTGGAAATACACTTAGCATCAATTGTAAGCTGTTTTACTTTAATCCCAAACAGGAATCAAGTGCAAAATTTGTGAATGCCACACGAGAGACATTTACCTGGGCAAAATCAGTTTTAAATATTAGCACCCCAAAAAACACTGTACACTAAAAATATAAGGTAACAAAAGCTAAAAGGTCTGAGGATTGTACCCTGGGTTTTATATGTACGTATAATGTGTATAAGTATTTATACACCTGATCCAGTTTTATTTATTAATCTCCTTTCATCTCATATGAGTGCTAATACTACACATGAACAAGCTGTACTGTACGTAGTACTTTCTATATATTAGGGATGCACGCTAACTCTGTACCCTTGCTTTCTTCTTACTTGATGTCTCTTTCTTATAAATATGTATTTCGTTTTCTTTCCCTTTATCCTGAGTTGCATGTAAATAAATGCATTCTAATAGATTTTATAAAAGAAAAACAGCCATGAATCAGCCATGAAAGCAAAGTGCTTCTAAGGCCTGAGGAGTATATAAGATAGAGGAGAAAAAAAACAAAAAAAAACAGCAAAGTAAGAAATTGTGTGTGGGTCTGGACTTATTGGCTGCTACCCAGCATGCCGAGCGCTCCGGTCTCCCCACTGTTACTCTGTGTGTGCAGGCTGCTGCCCCCAACCCCCCCCGGTCCATACGGCCCTGCCCATAGCACACCACACTCAGCCCGCCATGTGGCTGGCTATTCTCCACACACACACACACACACACACACACACACATACAAACGGGCATATTCGTATACCACCCAACTGCCCTCTTGTATGCTCACTCCCACTCCCACTCCCACACAAGTGAGCTGTGATTAAACTTTAAGGTGAATTACGGCAGCCGAGGCTGAGATGCAGGCTTTCAGGAGCACAGCGCTGCAGCAGCATACCTAATGAAACATTCATGCACAATTTTTTTTTTGCCTTCCTTTTTATTATTAGTGTGTCTAGTTAAGGGCTTGCTTTTCATCACTACAGTTCATCTGGTCTACTAGAGACACATCTTTATTAAGGCATCTAAGCTTCAATCATCAGCTGTTAATTATTACACTTGTTTTAGTTGTTACAGGAGTTACATACTAACCAAAAAACAAGATTTTGAACATCATATTACCCAGAATGCATTGAGGCAGGACCTACAGTATGTGTGCTCCCAACAGACCTTTCAGTACTGCATAACTGAATAACATGCTTGAAAAGGAGTCAAATCAAATCTACATACATATAAGTTCTAAATGTTTTCGTGATCAGTACTGAGGATGTCCAGTGTGTTTCCTCAATTTAAAGCATCTGCTCCGGGCGCCGTCCCGGGTCCTCGGAGCACGCTCAGTGCAGGGCTTCCACACGCCTCCTGCTTATAGCACAGTTGTGGGTGCATTTGGAGCCGGAGTCGTGCGCAGTGTGTCCGTGCTCTGAGCCAAACTCGTCCATATGCCTCTCCAGCTGACTCTTCATCTCGATCGGCCCTTGACCCCAACGTCCAGCGACATCCACTCGCAAAACAGCCGTCCAGAAAAACAACATACGCACGCACATATGCGTTCGCAGTCGATTGTTCCTGCAAGCCTTTAGAGGATAGTCAAAGCTGATGTTTATATAATAAACATCATGGACGTGCTGAAAATTTGTCAGATAAAACTATAGGTTGATGGTAGAATTGTCGAATCAATGCAATTATTTTTTACAGACGCTGAAGTTGAAATGCTAGTGATCAGTTGTGAGTAGGAATTACGGAGAGCTTCTTTACATGGTTGTGTTTAGATTGGTTGTGATTCAAGTTTTATTGTCGATAATGTCTGAATGGAGAATAAAAAAAAGTTTCATTGATTTCATGTAGACTTACAAATATTTTTGTCAATGCTGATGTTACAGTGTTCCCTTAAGCGCGCCGTCTCTATTGCAGTGTTGCATTTGTTATGAATGACCTACAACATTTATCACAGCTGCTGATCAAGTTCTTAACTTTGTGGACTGTAATTTCTTATTTGACATAATGTTTTCAGTCTAATTTCAGTTTGTTCCATCATTTATTCTGCCATGTTGCCTGCATTCGAATGAGTGTTTAGTCTGACCAGAATAAAGCAATTAATATAGTGGAATGAATGAACTTGAAACAATGTTGGTGTGCTTTTACTACATACCTCCCTTTCTTGAATTTATAAATCATGTCACTTTAATATCATGTGCAAAAAAAGTCCAAAGAAAATCTGGAGTAATGAAGATGACAAATACAGCTCAATCTTGCCAAAATTCCATTGAGATGCTTCTTTATTATGTCTGCGGAAAAAATCATGATATCATAATTTTTTTTTTTTATGATATGAAAAGAAGACTATGCTACCATGATACTACGAAAAATGTCCAAGTAATACTGAGACTTTGTATTGTGCAGAATAACAGAACACAGTTACAAAAGTAAAAACTCCCTTTATTTCTCTATATAATCCCCTGCTACACTAATGCACTTATCCCAGTGTTTCACTAGTGCTTGGACACCATCAAGGTAAAAAGTTTTCTCAGTACACCGGAGCCATGATCAGACTGCCTGCTACATGTTTGAAACACCGGCCTCAAAGGAACTCCTTCAATGGCCCAAACATGTGGAAATGACTTGGAGTGAGATCAAGACTATATAAGGGATGTGAAAATAACTCCCTATTGAGTTCCTGTAATGTGTAAGTGGTGTTTATGAATGGTTGTGTGTACACATGGAAATCTGCCACAGCCAGATGTCCATGTGGCCTTTGTGTCTCATCACTATACTATGCTTGAAGTCTTCTTTAAAGGTAAATCAGTTTTTATACCTTCTTTCATGAGAAAACGTTCATCATAAGCACAGCCTGTCTACTTTAACAAACAGATGTCCTCAGCACAAGACACAAGCCTGCCAGTGGTACATTTTTTCTCTAAAAATCAAAACACACAAACTCACTCATTACTGCTAATCCTGTATTCAGGGTCACAGGGAGCCTAGAGCCTATCCCAGGAGACTTAGGGCACAAGGCAGGGTGCCAACCCATCACGGGGCACACAGACATACACACAATAGGCAATTTGAGAATACCAATTAACCTAACCTACATTTCTTTGGACTCTGGGAGGAAACCGGAGTACCCGGAAGAAACCCACCAAGCACGGGGAGAACATGCAAACTCCATGCACACAGAGACGGGAATCAAGCCTGGCCGGGAATCGAACCCGGACCCTGGAGGTGCAAGGCGACAGTGCTAACCACTACACCACTCTGCTGCCACAAGCAAGTACAATAATCTTAAAAATACACACCATTCTGAATGTAAGTTTATCAGAAACATAATTCTTAAATTTTTCTCCACTGGAATAGCTTGTCTAAAACCGAGACAAAATTAGAGATTTTATGATTAATCTGCCAAGCCTGATTGTAGCCTCTGATGGAGAAATGCAGTACAAGGTCTCTGGAGCACAAGGCAGTCACAAGCAAAACAAATGCTAGCATAATTTCTTTATGGGCAGTTATATTAAGTACCATTATTTTGTGGTAAGGTGGCATGGTAGCATAGTGGTTAGCACTTTGATCTCAGACCTCCAGGGTAGAGGCTTTGATTCCTGCCTTGGGTCTGTGTGGATAGAGTTTGCATGTCCTTCCTGTGTATGGTGGGTTGTCTTCGACAGTGCAAAGACATGCAGAGTTAGGTTAATTGTCAGACCCCGAATTGTGTGTGCCCTGTGGATTGGCACCCTGTCTAGGGTGTTATGCCTCTTTTGGGATAGGCTCCAGGCCCCCCTCAACCCTGTATATTGGATAAGCAGTATAAATGATGAATGAATCAATATATTATGGTACAAATAGTTCTGTGCATTAGCAGGTAAGTGGTTGTTATTATTGTTTATACCATCTCAAAAATGTACTGACCAGTCTCAAGCTTATTATGTAAAGATGTCCCACCTTGTACAGGATATATTAAATATTCAATATGATAATCCCTAGATGTCAGTATGGTGGTTTATCCCCTTACACCTCCAGGATTGGGGGTGCAAATCTTGCATCCATTCTGTTTGTGTGTTCTCATGTTTCCTGGGTTTCATCCATGTACTCTGGTTTCCTCCCATAGTCCAAAGACATGCACTGTAGGCTGATTGGTTCGATTCAGCCTGTGTGTGTGTGTATATATGCCCTGCAATGGGTTTGTCCCTGCCCTTCCCCACATTGTATCCTGGGGTTCCTGGGAAAGTGGCCCCATTCCCTCTGTGACCCTACACAGGATAAGTGTGATAGATATTAGTTGGACAAATTGATGGACTACAGTATCTGCGCAGTAATATACTGTATATTATTTACAAAAAGGGATTTTGAAACTTGGAGGTAAATGATGACAAGTGACTGCTATTCAGTGTTTGACACATTGACCAAAGTAACAAAACTGCATCTTTTTCTGTCTTTTCTAATCAAACATCTAGTAATATCAAGTTATAGTAGTTTGTCTTTGGGTGTACCACTACTACACGTTTAACACTTAGTCTTGCCTCATACTATAAGGGTGACCTAACCACATCATAAATGGCTATGACCTTAAGGGCATTCACACTGCACTCTATTCTCTCTCCATAAATTAATTGTTCATTTTCCTTATATTCTGTTTAGTGAAGTGGAACCAAATCATGAATCCAGAGCTAGGCTACACAACCTTTATTCTTGTTGTCATGGTTACAGTTCAACAAAGTTACAGGAATTGTGATTACACTTTTGACTAGCGGTCTGAAACAGCACCTTTTTCACTGTATGGGGTCCTGGGAATTTTGCCACGTTTGAAAGCATAGTGGAATATAGCCTATCAAGAGTGCTTATGAAATCCCACAATGCATTGCTGCAACATGTTAAGTGTCCATTCATAGTATGCCCTGAAGTTCATTCCATACACATTGAAGTAAAGGCAACGGGCAGACAGCGGCTAAATAATTGGGAGAGATGAAGCCCTGAAGGGACATGATATAAGATCAAGTTAAATGTTAAAGTCAGAATTGTTGTTAGTATTTCAGGTGCTCCTGTCGAGAGGTCGTCACAGCGGACCATCCGCTCCGCACACAACTTGGCCCTTCCAGGATCAAACCTATCATTTTATCCAGGCTTGGCACCGGCACCGCATCCAGTGGCTGGGGTTTGGGCAATGGGTGAGAATTGAACTTTGCAAGGCAAGTGAGAAATCATAATGCCCTTAAATGTTAAAGTAAGAATAACGTGCCTTTTTGATATTGTTGTTATATCCCACAATGCCTTATTCTCCTCAAAGGACCAACTGCAAGAAATCTATCTGAAAGGAGTCTTGTCGCCTTCAGAAAGCATGCAAGCATGTACTGTAAGCATGTATTCATGTATTGTGTGTATAAATGTAATCTACGTGAC